>CARXXK010000427.1:126079-204105 GCA_949089665.1 Macrosiphum euphorbiae | reverse complement strand
TTATAAAATACGCTGCCATGTTGAAAATACCTCATTTCATTGGTGTATTTTCTAGAGACAAGTTGTCGCAACGTTTAAAAAATCAAGAGTCGGCTGTAGTTAATTTAGACACTGAAATCGGCACAGGTACTCATTGGGTAGCGTATAAGAAAATCGGAAAACAAGTTAAATATTTTGACAGCTACGGAAACTTACCCCCTCCGCTAGAATTACAGAAATATTTCAACGGGTGCAGTATCGAATATAACTACGATAGACATCAAAAATATAATACAACAAACTGTGGTCACTTGTGCTTACAATTTTTATCATGTACACTATAACGTTAACCGGCAACTCGAGTGAATTGTCATGCGACTTTTTTCCACCTATAGAAGTCAGTAAAAACGCGAAAATCTGTCTGCTGGGTTTTCAAACAAATAATTCTATACCTAATGTAAACGAGAAATGCAATAGAATAGGAATCACAAATAATATCTCAGGTAAGCGTACAAGCGAAAGCTATACAATACCCACTGGATCTTATGAGTTGAAGGAAATCGAAGCGGCAATAATACGTGTATTACCTAATTCAGATACTTTATTCGTGTTGAGAGCAGATAATAATACATTAAAATGCACAATGTTTTGTAGCGAAACTGTTGATTTTTCCATGTCTAATGGTATAGGAAAATTGTTAGGGTTTAAAAATCGTAAGTATGATGCTAATGTCAATCACGAATCAGATGCGTTGGTCAATATTACAAAAACAAACTGTATATATATCGACTCAAATCTGGTTATGGGTTCATTCGTTAACGGTAAGCAGTGCCATACAATACACGAGTTTTATCCGAATGTACCTCCAGGTTATAAAATAATAGAGGTTCCAACACATTTGGTATTTTACCCAATTAATTCTACATCTATAACGCACGCGAGTATAATTTTAAAAAATCAAGACAACGAGTTGATCGATCTACGAGGCGAGCCAGTATCGATACGATTATTAATTCAAGACTTGTGATAAACAATGGGTCTGCAATTTTGTAATATAAATAGAACTGCGTATGTAAAACCTGTCACTCGTATTAAAACCACTAGCAAGGTAACATCTCCGAAGAAGAAGAAATATTCGAGACGTAAACAAGTTGATCATAGTCTAACAGCAGATAATTTGGCTTTTCTACGCTCGCTAAACGCTATTTAATATGGACGATTTGTATTTAGATGTAACGGCTGGATACACCGACGATTGTAAAATAACTCAAATTGACTATCATTCTTTTTTACCGTATTCAACATCTGCTCTTTCTAATAACGACGAGGTGCGTATTGCTCTGCATAACACAGAGTCTTATACTTTACCATGTGAGAGTTATATTTACATCGAGGGGACAATAATCAAACCTGTGGAAATAACTGACGAGATTAGATTCATAAACAACGGACTGGCATTTCTTTTCTCTGAAATGAAATACGAAATAAACGGTACTCAAATTCAGAAACTCGTCAATCCGGGTATATCGACCACATTAAAAGGATATTGCTCGTATAATAAAACAAATATTTCATCGCATCATAATGCTGCTTGGGATAGCGAAATTAAATCTGCTAATAAAGATTTTATCGATAACGACCATTTTAACGGATGTATTAATCTTAAAGATTTGTTTGGTTTTTGTGAAGATTATAAGCGAATTTTAATAAACTGTAATCAGCAACTTGTATTGAATAGAGCATCGATTGATATGAATGCCATCAAGCAGTTTAAAAATAATGAAGTTGTCGCAGACGCTCCTAAACTAAAAGACGTTAAAATAAACATAACAAAAATATTGTGGCGGATGCCTATAGTGAGAGTTAGTGATAGAGAAAAAATTAGACTGTTGAAAGTAATCAACAATCAGAAACTCCTGACATGTGCGTTTAGATCGTGGGAACTGTGTGAGTATCCATTTTTACCTCAAAACACTTCGCATTCGTGGAAAGTGAAGACATCCAACAAATTAGAAAAACCTCGCTATGTAATAATCGGATTTCAAACCAATAGGAAAAATAGTCCAACTAAAGCAATGTCATATTTCGACCATTGTAAAATTAAAAACCTAAAGGTCTATTTAAACGCTGAAGTATTTCCCTATGAAGATTTTCAAAGTGACTTTACCAAGAACAAGATGGCGACATTATATCGCGCGTATGCCGAGTTCCAAAAATCTTACTACGGCCATGACGATGTGAAACCGCTATTGAATCGAGTGGATTTCAAAAATATGTCTCCAATTATAGTTGTTGATATGAGCAGACAGAACGATAACGTGAAAACATCAACCGTCGACCTCAGGATTGAACTAGAAGCAGACGAAGCGTTCCCAGCTTCAACATCCGCATATTGCTTAATATTACATGACCAAATTATAACTTATAATCCATTTAATGGAGAAGTAAGAACCTTGTAAATACTTATTGTAAACCTTACTATTATTTTAATAAATAAAAAAACTTTTTTTAAGTACCATGCTTGTTTTATTTTCACATAAATTAGTTATTTTCATACAAATATTAAAATAGACGTCGCTTAACATCACGTACTGGCGTCGGATGGTAGGCGAAGGTTGAATGAGATCGTTTGTGTGATGGCACTGGATGATCGGTGTAAGTTGGGTAAGGTTGTGGTGGTGATATCGTCCTGAATTGGTAGAAAAAATCAGGCCCATCGTTTACGTCGCACGCCTGCGGGTTGCGACCCTCGTCAGATCCGTCAATATGATATAGTGCCTGGAAAAAATAAATATAAAATAAATATTGTGTTTTTATTTTTAAAACTATGTTTATATAAATTACCTTAGCTAAAATATCATCCTTAGGCTGATTAAATCCATCACGTGCAGATGAATCGTCGTGCATGCTTAATATATTGCTGACCGGCGAATAGCTTGACGACGTTGGTGTATCTATTTCACCATTCTGTAACTAAAATAAAAAAGTTGTATTAAATATTTTTTTTACATGTACTACTGTATTTATGAATTACCTCATGTGTCAACTGTTGTAACACAGTTTCAGCTAGTTGTACGGTTGCATACATTTGTATTTGACCGATCATGTTTGGGTAAATTTTCTCCGTTCTATCGTCTTGTATTTTTTTAACGAATATTAACATATCTTCTAAATTTTTCGGTGGTGATTTAAGGCAAGCAGATTTCTCATGTAGATACATCGCAAAATCGTCAAACTGTCTTTTAATTACTGGAGCAGTGGTTACTTCTTTCCGTACAATACTTTCGAAAATACTACATTCAAGATATTGAAGCTGCATAAAGTCCTCCCGATTTAACAGTACTCTGCACCCTTCCTGAGTTTTTGACTCTATTACTAGCACGTTTTCTCCACAATACACCATACTGGATATTTTATGAAATTCAGTCTCAAGAAATATGATGCGCTTGTACTTCTGGACCGTATCTAATATAAATGATAAGATATGTCCCATCATAGAGAATATACGTCTCAGGAAATCCGGCGATATTTTAACATGGCGCGATGGTGTTAATAAATGAACGGTGACTTGAAAATTATCAGTAGGATCGATACCGACAAGTATAAATTTGCGAGCTGCAAAGTTGATCGTGTAGCTTGTGGTTTCGATGAGTTCAGCCGGTGGTGATGGTGGTACATACGTAAAGGTCTTTTTCTTGTATAATGCAGCGTTGTCTTCGATTGAACCAGCCATGTTTTTAAAAATTGTTTATTATAAAAATAATAAAGACTTGGAAAAATTTTAAACACTGAACCACTATTATAAAGACTTGGATAAACACGGAGGAGAATCGTACATGTGTACACTTGAAGACAGACTGACTGAATGCCGACTCTTGCGGAGCCTATAAGTGTCCGTTTCACATTCACGTGCAGTAGATATTTCTCATATTCAATAATATAGGTTTATTTAGTGAATTTGAACGTTTCAAAAAAACCTACACCATACATCAAATAGTGATATACAGTATATATTTCTGATATTTAACAATTTATGTTTATTTCGTGAATTTCGACATTTTTGACATTTTTAAAAATACCTACACCGTAGTAACAATAGTGGTATACGGTATATATTTCTGATATTTAACAATATACGTTTATTTCATGAATTTCGATAAAATCGTAATAATCTACACTGTAGTTACAATTACGTTATGTTGTAGATATTTCTGGTGGCGGTGACAGCTGCTGATAATTTGACGGTTGTTGATAATCGTTATCACTATTAGGTATACGTCACGCAATTGCCCAATAATCGTTATCAGTGGTAAGAAGTGGTTACTGATTAGGTTACTGATAAGGCCAACATATTATACTTCGCGCACGTGGCCGATAACTGTTATCAGTGGTAAGTAGTGGTTACTGATAAGGAGTGGTTACTGATAAGGAATGGTTACTGATAAGGAATGGTTACTGATAAGGCCAAAATATACCTCGCGCACGTGGCCGATAACTGTTATCAGTGGTAAGAAGTGGTTACTGATAAGGAGTGGTTACTGATAAGGAGTGGTTACTGATAAGGCGTGGTTACTGATAAGGCCAAAATATACCTCGCGCACGTGGCCGATAAGCGAGGGTGTGGAGGGAGTGGAGGGAGTGGAGGGAGTGGAGGGTGTGGAGGGAGTGGAGGGAGTGGAGGGAGTGGAGGGAGTGGGGTGCAGCGGTCAGAACCCCCCAAATCATACTACTGCTGTTGGTTGTTGAAATTGTTAAAAAGTGTAGAGTCGATATATGTATTTGATTGTCTAGCTATCAGTCATCAAATAACATAGGTAAGCAATATGCGAAGCGTATATTATCAGGTATGCACTCCACCTGCGGTGGATTGCGGACCCCGTTAGTTGCGCAGATAAGTGAATAATCAAAAATATAGATTCTAGTTGGCCTATGAGACTCACTGAATTTGAGGGTACCGATTTTGGAATAAGAGTCGTTTCAATCATAAAAGTAGCGACAGTCGTAAGATGGAAGTTTAGGATTTGTGATAAGAATTAGTGATATGGATTGGAGATAAGGCTTGGCGCTTTGGCGTAGATGTTTAAAAGTTTGAGCGTCTCTGCGTCTAGCAATCCGTCACGAACATTGTAAGTAGATACGATCTCCAGGATTTCTAGGCGTCTGTCAGCTGCTTTTGGTTGTTGAAATCGTTAAAAAGTGTAGAGTCGATATGTGTATTTGATTGTCTAGCTATCAGTCATAAAATCACATACGTAAGCAATATGCGAAGCGTATATCATCAGGTATGCACTCCACCTACGGTGGATTGCGGACCCCGTTAGTTGCGTAGATAAGTGAATAATCAAAAATATAGATTCTATTTGACCTATATGAGACTCGCTGAATGTGGGGTCATCGATTTTGTAAGTATTGTTCGTGCCTGTTGTAAATCGAATGTTGGATAATTGTTCTAATGGATAGGATTTATGATAACGCGTTTAGTGATATGAATTTAAGATTGAGATAAGATTTGATGCTTTGGAGGGAATGTTTAAAAGTTTAAGTGTCTAGCTATCAGTCATCAACGGTGTAAGTACGCATATTTTACACTTCTTTTTTGTGGTTTTTGGGTCTGTCCAAAAGTTTGAAGTAAAAAAAAACCATTTACCTAATCGATTGTCTAGACTATCAGCGCACTTTGTTCAACGTGTAATTATGATCCATATTGCACCAGCCCTTTTTGTAAGTAAAAAAGTGTACGTCGATAATTCGATTATTAAGTCGATATTTATAAAGTTCATTTATTTACACAAATAGTAAATCCCAAAGTATATATTTATATAAATGTGTGTTTATTGTATGATAAATGATAAAAACATATTATAAACACAATTAGGTGTACTAATAAATTACACTGTCTTAATATACCTAATTAATTCCAAGAAAATAAATATACGATCATTGTTATGATCAGATCAAGGCTATTTAGTGCATGTAATTAACACAATTAATCATAGGGATGTCAATATTAAAATCCATTTGAATATGGTACATTGCCATTTTTGTTGTTTTGTTAAAAAATATAATATGTTTAGTATACATACCTATCTATTACATCGTTTTTAATAAAAGTATAATTTAACTTAACCTATATTGCAGTATGTCATTGATACTATTAAAATTATTTATTTATTTTAGCAAATTGTGTGCGTAATGGAACCGTTTGATTTAGTATGGTATGTATAATATATTGAATCAAAAACAGTAGGTAAACAATATTTTAAACAGAAAGTCGGGTGTTAATTACATACAGCGCCGGATCATAGCTTTTTAACACCCGGGGAAAATTAAAAAAATACGCCCATCTCAGGGAGATGACCAGAATTAGTATTTTTTTTTACGAAAAATCAAGCACACTCACACAGTACTGCGAGGAACTGAGGACCAACATTCACAAAACCTTTCCAAATGTACTGCAGGACCAATCATTTATTTACCACAAATAATTTGAACGATTTTAACTTGAAAATGAAATATTTTACATTTTAAACTATTCACGTAATATAGTTTTAGAAGAACTTCTTAATGGTGTATTTAAAGCTAAAATCTGTGGTCAATATTTCTAAGTTCCAGGTTTAGAATAAATAATATTGATAATAATAACATGTATGAATTATTTATTAACAAATCTAAATTAGGTAGGTATCCATTGCTTACTTTTAATATAGGATGCTTTATGTAAAAGAACAATATTTAATTTACAACATACCTATCAATATTATACATTTTCATTTTAATATTTGTTACAATCAAAACTTAATAATATGTACCTAGGTACGGAATGAATACAATGAAACAAAAATGTAATTATGTGCTGAAAATTGTAATATAATGATTATAACACGACAAAGAAATATTTATCATGGATTATCACTTACGGATTGAATGTAGATACCTATATACTAAAATAACTACATTCTACATTCTACATTTTAAAAATTTCCAGAATAATAAGGACCTGGTTGTCTGTTTGACATCTTGAACTATAAAAATAATTTAGACAAAAAACACAGTTTATAATAAAAAAAAAACGAACCAAATAGAATATAAATTTCCTTTTAAATTATTTTAATATATAATATGTAAAACATAATATTCAATCTGTCTTGGGCTACAATCAATAGGATAATATTTTTGTTTTAATTATTTAATTATGTTGTACTTTTGTAGTATCAAGTTTATCAAGTAAATTAATAGTTGTATACTTGTACCCATTTAAAAAGCAAACACAAATGACAAATTATATTCCATTTTGTGTTCTGTTTCATTTATCTAGTGGCCATGGTGATATTTATAAAAAAGTTCAGTTTATAAAAAGACATTAATTGTTAAATACAAAGACTTTTATAAGCCTGGGTACAAACATGTAATTTAATAAATAATCTGAAAACAATTAAATCATTATTACCTAAGTAACATTTTATGTAGTACATAATTTTATGCAGTACCTACCTATTTGGAAAAATATAGGTATAGTTGTTAATTTAAAATCACATAACAATGAATTACAATTAATAGAGCGATTTTTAAGATTAAGGTTTTAAACGACTATCTACATAATATTATATTATATATGCAAGAAAATGAGGTAATTTACCATACTTTATTATGTCACTAATTGGAGAGTACATTAATCTATTTATGATAGACTAAGGCATGTACACTCCCGCTGACAGTAAATTGCGGACGGGTTTGATTTATTTTATATTTTTATCTATTTTTTACCTTTTTCATATTTGTCCTTTTAATTTTTAAATCAATGTTATTAGTTATTACTAATCTCGATTAAAAATAAAATTATTTTATTTTATTCCCATACCCAATATTACACATTTCCTGTGAAATATTATTTTGTACTTAGTTTTGACTTTTCTTTTAAAGTCCATTTTCAATTTTCGATTTACAAAATATTTAAAACCTTAAAAATACGCCCACGAAAATTATACGCCCGGGGATAAATCCCCGACTTCCCCCCTAGATCCGGCCCTGGTTACATAGTTGAAATAGTAGTACCTACAATGATAAGATATATTATGTAGAAACAAATGAATTGACAGTGATTGTAAAACCGTAATGAATACATAAAACCGTGTTTAGAATAATTAGTTAAAAATGCAATAGTCAAGTTACAAAAATGAACATACATAACATTATATTTGTTTTATATAAACAATTGAATAGTTAAATCACAATAATACACATTATAATATATTTGCTTACATACAGACATGTAATTATTAAAAATGCAATACTTAAATTACAATATGTAGGTACGTGACATTATATTTTTTGTTAAATGAACAATTTAGTAGTTAAATTACAAATTATTTGTTATATAAGCAATTCAACAGTTAAATTACAATTATGTACATGACATAATATAATGGTATAAAAATTTAGTAGTAAAAATATTCATACTGGAAAGTAATATTATAAAAATTTAAAAAAACCAGTAACTATAATTTGTAAAATAACGTAAGAAAATCGAAAAAAAACATGTTTACCCACGTAAATACATATTATATTATAATACATAAAAAATGATATATGGTAGATTAATTTAAAAAAAAATTAACGTAGTAGAAATATTGTAATTTTTATACACAAAGTAAAGTTAAAATAATAAAAATAGTAAAGAGAAAAGATCGGAAATTTGTAAAATTACGGAAAAAAAATGCAAAAAAAAACGGTATTCGGGCGGCCGTGTAAACCATATGGCATTGGCGACACTACCGCTCGGAAAGCGTACGACGGATTTGAACCCGGGACCTACGTATTTACTACCTAACGCCTAACCTACTCGGACACAATTTGAGATGTGAAATACGGTCAAAACATCAACACTTAAGCCGTGCGTCTACAGAGCGACGTAAGCCGATATATTCGATGTACATCGATGTAATCGCATACAATTCGCTTGTAATACGCGCATCTCCCATATATATATATTTAACGGGGCGCGTGAAAAGCGTTTTCCGTTAATAATTATTAAATCAATAGGCAAAAATTAAATTATACACGTATATACATGTATATTGTATTTATACGCGGACGGCGTTCATAACTGTCACCGAAAAATTTGAGAGGGGGTCAAAAGTACCCCGACTATGGGGGGACTATTTAGAGAGTCTTGAAACGTAAATTTTGGTGGTAAAACGGGGGACCCAAGTCGAAACGTGACAGAGATATACTTAAATCAAAAAAAGGAGGGGGAGGGTAATTTTTGATATGGTATGCACGTGGTCACCCACAACCCATAGCCGTTTACAAAATACGGCTACGACGATCCCCGGCTAAGTTATGCTCGGCCAAAAAAAATTTGATTGGGGGGGGGGTCAAAAGTACCCCGACTATGAGGGGGGACTATTTAAATATGATAATACGGAACTGATGGAGAAAAGACGAAAAAAAAAAACGCGAAAAAAAACTCAAGATTATCACGGCCGCCGCAAATCTTCGATATCGCCGGGGGACGGTATCGAACCCACGACTCCTAGTTACATGTCCTAACGCCCTAACCTATCGACTACCTACTCAGATGAAATATCGTGTCAAATCTATGACTATTAAGCCGCGTCGCCGTGCACCCGAAACTGGAAAGCGGCGTCCACGTCCGTCAAATGGCGTCCGAGCGGGGGGGTCGAACGCGTCGGTAAGGGGACGACCGGCTTCGGAAGTTCGATTCGGTGAGATTCGCGAAAAAAATCGATCGTCGGGACGCATGTATTTATGCCTGTATATAGCGATACCCAAAATGTACCTACTCGGTACCTACTCTCGTTTCCGCGACGCCGCTCCTCCCCGGGACTCGTTTTTGAAAAAGTAGGACAGCTCGCCGACTACAAATTTAGCGAGGAACGCGAATAAGACGCAAACGGGGAGACCCGAGGCCCCGAGGGGGGTAAAATTCGAGATTCGGTGGGATTGGCGAAAAAAATCGGACGTCGAGACGCATGTATTTATGCCTGTGTATAGCACACACACGACGTACCCACTCGGTACCTACTCTCGTTTGCGCGTCGCCGCTCCTCCCCGGGACTCGTTTTTGAAAAAGTAGGACTGCGGGCCGGCTATAAATTTAGCGGGGAACTCGAAAACGTCTTCGGCGGGGAGGTGAAAAGTCTACAAACGAAGCGAAACGCGACTCTGTTGGAAAAAGTCGGAAAAACCGTCGAAATCGTGACGACGCCGCGGCGTCGGCGACTGTCTAGTCGGATGAGGGGACTCATTTTTGAAAAAGTAGGATAGCGCGCCGGCTACAAATATAGCGAGGAGCGCGAATATAACGCAAACGGGGCCGCCCGGGGCCCCCGAGGGGGGTAAAACTCGATATTTCGAAAAACACGGCGAAAAACGCGCGCGACGGCGGCGCTCGTATCGCGCGCGAGATCGGCCGCCGCGGGCCCGCCGGGAAGAAAATACGGCCACGCGCGGCCTGTAAATCTAGCGGGGAACGCGAATAAGGTCACAGCGGGGAGACCCCGGGCCCCCCGAGGGGGTAAAACTCGAAAAATTTCGAAAAAATCGAAAAAATCTCGAAACAGTGATAAGAAAGGCTGATTACGCAGCGACGGCTCCGCCGCCGCGAGGAAGTGTTCCCATTGGCGGTTCGTCTAAGTCAGTACAAATTTAATACATAGGCCACGCCACTAATTTTCACGTTTTATATAGTTAGAAGACTAGCTCTAAGTGAAACTCGGGGCCCGTGGAACTCGCAGAGAGTGGGTACCGATTTTGAAGACAACGTCGTTGGTATTATAAAAGTCTCAAAGGTTGTAAGACGAAAGTTTAGGATTTGTGATAAGGAGTAGTGATATGGATTGGAGATAAGGCTTGGCGCTTTGGCGGGAATGTTGAAAAGTTTGAGTGTCTAGCAATCCATCACAAACATTGTAAATGGATACGATCTCCAGGATCTCAAGGCGTTTGTCAGCTGCTTTTGTTTGTTGAAATTGTTAAAAAGTGTAGAGTCGATATGTGCATTTGATTGTCTAGCTATCAGTCATAAAATCACATCGGTAAGCAATATGCGAAGAGTATATTATCAGGTATGCACTCCACCTGCGGTGGATTGCGGACCCCGTTAGTTGCGCAGATAAGTGAATAATCAAAAATATAGATTCTAGTTGGCCTATGAGACTCGCTGAATTTGGGGGTACCTACTGATTTTGGAGTAAGAGTCATTTCAAATATTAAAGGAGCGACAATCGTAAGATGAAAGTTTAGGATTTGTGATAAGAATTAGTGATATGGATTGGAAATAAAGCTTGGCGTTTTGGCGTAAATTTTTAAAAGTTTAAGCGTCTAGCAATCCGTCACGAACGTTGTAAATGGATACGATCTCTAGGATCTCTAGGCGTTTGCCATCTGCTTTTGGTTGTTGAAATTGTTAAAAAGTGTAGAGTCGATATGTGCATTTGATTGTCTAGCTATCAGTCATAAAATCACATTGGTAAGCAATATGCGAAGAGTATATTATCAGGTATGCACTCCACCTGCGGTGGATTGCGGACCCCGTTAGTTGCGCAGATAAGTGAATAATCAAAAATATAGATTCTAGTTGGCCTATGAGACTCGCTGAATTTGGGGGTACCTACTGATTTTGGAGTAAGAGTCGTTTCAATTATTAAAGGAGCGACAATCGTAAGATGAAAGTTTAGGATTTGTGATAAGAATTAGTGATATGGATTGGAGATAAAGCTTGGCGTTTTGGCGTACATTTTTAAAAGTTTAAGCGTCTAGCAATCCGTCACGAACGTTGTAAATGGATACGATCTCTAGGATCTCTAGGCGTTTGTCATCTGCTTTTGGTTGTTGAAATTGTTAAAAAGTGTAGAGTCGATATGTGCATTTGATTGTCTAGCTATCAGTCATAAAATCACATCGGTAAGCAATATGCGAAGCGTATATTATCAGGTATGCACTCCACCTGCGGTGGATTGCGGACCCCGTTAGTTGAGCAGATAATAGTGAATAATCAAAAATATAGATTCTAGTTGGCTTATGAGACTCGCTGAATTAGGGGGTACCGATTTTGGAGTAAGAGTCGTTTCAATTATAAAAGTAGCGACAGTCGTAAGATGAAAGTTTAGGATTTGTGATAAGAGTTAGTGATATGGATTGGAGATAAAGCTTGGCGCATTGGCGGGAATGTTTAAAAGTTTGAGTGTCTAGCTATCAGTCATCAACGGTGTAAGTACGCATATTTTACACTTCTTTTTTGTGGTTTTTGGGTCTGTCTAAAAGTTTGAAGTCAAAAAACCATTTACCTAATCGATTGTCTAGACTATCAGCGCACTTTGTTCAACGTGTAATTATGATCCATATTGCACCAGCCCGTTTTGTTAGTAAAAAAGTGTGCGTCGATAATTCGATTATTAAGTCGATATTTATAAAGTTCATTAATTTACAAAAAATAGAAAATCCCAAAGTACCTATATATTTATATAAATGTGTGTTTATTGTATGATAAATGATAAAAACATATTATAAACACAATTAGGTGTCATAATAAATTACACTGTCATAATGTACCTAATTAATTCCAAGAAAATAAATATACGATCATTGTTATGATCAGATCAAGGCTATTTAGTGCATGTTATTAACAAAATTAATCATAGGGATGTCAATATTAAAATCCATTTGAATATGGTACATTGCCATTTTTGTTGTTTTGTTAAAAAATATAATATGTTTAGTATACATACCTATCTATTACATCGTTTTTAATAAAAGTATAATTTAACTTAACCTAACTTGCAGTATGTCATTGATACTATTAATATTATTTATTTATTTTAACAAATTGTATGTGTATTTGAACAGTTTGATTTAGTATGTTATGTATAATATATTGAATCAAAAACAGTAGGTAAACAATATTTTAAACAGAAAGTCGGATGTTAGTTACATACAGCGCCGGATCACAGCTTTTTAACACCCGGGGAAAATTAAAAAAAATACGCCCATCCAGGGAGATGACCAGAATTAGTATTTTTTTTTACGAAAAATCAAGCACACTCACACAGTATTGCGAGGAACTGAGGACCAACATTTACAAAACCTTTCCAAATGCACTGCAGGACCAATCATTTACATAGGCGCACATAGGGGGGTGCTTGGGGGTGCTTAGCACCCCCAAGCTTCAAACCAGCACCCTCAGTTTATTTCGGTATTTCACCAATCATTTATAAACTATCGTGGTTTATTGGTTCGCAATTTTTTTTTTTATTACAAATATTGACAACTGTTTACGAATTCACGATTAAAACAGTATTGTGTGAATGCATGGTTCAGTGTTTCAGTTTTTGTCAAAACATTAAACAGTATGTAGCAATCATATTATATCATATCATTATAGAAAATTATATTATCTTACTGGTTATTTATATTTCCATTTTCTATGCATGATAAAATATTCTAAATATTTTGAGTTATTTTGAGGTTTTTATGGACATTTTTAGTTTCCATTTTGTTTAGTTTTTTTTCTATAAGTATCAATAAAATTTTATTTGTTGGGTATAAAAGCTTAAAAATGTAATAGAAGGCTCCTAATATATTGTTTTCAAATTTTATGAAATATAAAAACAAAGTTACACAGTAAATTTTCTCATATTTATAGTGTGAACATTTAGTTTCTTACTTTCTTAGCTTAGAGTACAGCCTTAAAGTTTTTTATACCCGTGCAAAACAGTTTTGCCTATGTTGTACCTACGTTTGTAATACGGAGACAACACATGTTGGTGTACCTAGCGTCTTCTGTACAATCATACAGACTATTTGATACATTGCACTTTAGATATTATTGAATACACTATACAAATTAAATCTAATGCAATGCAGAAATATTAGGATTTAGGGATCTGTGAATCATAAATTATTCCAGCACCCCCTAAATTCACACCCAATGTGCGCCTATGATCATTTATTTACCACAAATAATTTGAACGATTTTAACTTAAAAATGAAACATTTTAAAATTTAAACTATTCACGTAATATAGTTTTAGAAGCACTTCTTAATGGTGTATTTAAAGCTAAAATCTGTGGTCAATATTTCTAAGTTCCAGGTTTAGAATAAATAATATTGATAATAATGACATGTATGAATTATTTATTAACAAATCTAAATTAGGTATCTATTGCTTACTTTTAATATAGGACGCTTTATGTAAAAGAACAATATTTAATTTACAACATACCTATCAATATTATACATTTTCATTTTTAATAATTGTTACAATCAAAACTAATAATATGTACCTAGGTACGGAATAAATACAATGAAACAAAAATGTAATTATGTACTGAAAATTGTAATATAATGATTATAACACGACAAAGAAATATTTATCATGGATTATCACTTATGGATTGAATGTACCTATATACTAAAATAACTACATTCTACATTCTACATTTTAAAAATTTCCAGAATAATAAGGACCTGGTTGTCTGTTTGACATCTTGAACTATAAAAATAAATCAGACAAAAAACACAGTTTATAATAAAAAAAAAACGAACCAAATAGAATATAAATTTCCTTTTAAATTATTTTAATATAATATGTAAAACATAATATTCAATCTGTCTTGGGCTACAATCAATAGGATAGTATTTTTGTTTTAATCATTTAATTATGTTGTACTTTTTTAGTATCAAGTTTATCAAGTAAATTAATAGTTGTATACTTGTACCTATTTAAAAACTAAAAATCAAACACAAATGACAAATTATATTCCATTTTGTGTTCTGTTACATTTATCTAGTGGCCATGGTGACATTTATAAAAAGGCATTTGTTGTTAAATACAAAGACTTTTATAAGTCTAGGTACGAAAGTGTAATTTAATAAATAATCTGAAAACAATTAAATCATTAGTACCTAAGTAACATTTTATGTAGTACATAATTTTATGCAGTACCTACCTATTTGGAAAAATGTATAGTTGTTAATTTAAAATTACATAACAATGAATTACAATTAATAGTGTGATTTTTAAGATTAAGGTTTTAAACAACTATCTACATAATATTATATTATATGCAAGAAAATGATGTAATTTACCATACTTTATTATGTCACTAATCGGAGAGTACATTAATTTATTTATGATAGACTAATGCATGTACACTCCCGCTGACAGTAAGTTGCGGACGGGTTTTATTTATTTTATATTTTTATCTATTTTTTACCTTTTTTCATATTTGTCCTTTTTAATATTTAAATCAATGTTATTAGTTATTACTAATCTCAATTAAAAATAAAATTATTTTATTTTATTCACATACCCAATATTACACATTTCTTGTGAAATATTATTTTGCACTTAGTTTTGACTTTTGTTTTAAAGTCCATTTTCAATTTTCAATTTACAAAATATTTAAAACCTTAAAAATACGCCCACGAAAATTATACGCCCGGGGATAAATCCCCGACTTCCCCAGTCCCCCCCCCCCTAGATCCGGCCCTGGTTACATAGTTGAAATAGTAGTACCTACAATGATAAGATATATTTTGTACAAACAAACAAATGAATTGACAGTGATTGTAAAACCGTAATGAATACATAAAACCGTGTTTAGAATAATTAGTTAAAAATGCAATAGTTAAGTTACATTATGTACTTAATATTAGGTATATTTTTTCTATATAAACAATTTAATAGTTAAATTACATTTATACACATTATAATATATTTTTTTATATACAGGCATGCAATTAGTAAGAAATGCAATAGTTAAATTACAATTATGTACATGACATTATACTTTTTTTTTAAATAAACAATTAATCAGGTAAAAATACAATAGTTAAAATACAACGATGAAGGGACATGACATAATATAATGGTATAAAAATTTAATAGTAAAAATATTCATAGATACAGTCAAGTAATATTATAAAAATTTGAAAAAACCAGTAACTATAACTTGTAAAATAACGTAAGAAAATCGAAAAAAAACATGCTTACCTACATAAATACATATAATATTAATACATAAAAAATGAAATATGGTAGATTAATTAACAAAAATTGAACGTACATACACAAAGTAAAGTTAAAATAATAATAATAGTAAAGAGAAAAGATCGGAAATTTGTAAATTTACGGGAAAAAAATGCAAAAAATATTCGGGATTCGGGCGGCCGTGTAAACCATATGGAAATGACCACAACGATGCCCCGAGAGCGTACGACAGGGATTCGAACCCGGGACCTACGTGTAATCTACCTAACGCCTAACCTACTCGGACACAATTTGAGATATGAATTACGGTCAAAACATCAACACTTAAGCCGTGCGTCTACGGAGCGACGTAAGCCGATATATTCGATGTTCATCGATGTAATCGCATATAATTCGCTTGTAATACGCGCATCTCCCATATATATATTTAACGGAGCGAGTGAAAAGCATTTCCGTTAATAAATATTTAAATCAATAGGGAAAAATTAAATTATACACGTACATACATGTATATATACGCGTACGGTCGGTCGTAATTTCTAAACGCGATTGCGAAGCGAACCGACCGATTTCGTAAGAAAAGCGTATATATACGGCTTTAGAAAGACGTCAACTACACGATTCGGGCACGAACGACGTGCGAAAAGACGAAACTGTCGGAGAAAACGAAAGAAATCGGCAAAAGAGTTCGGCCGGGAGCGTATTTTGCGATCGACATTGCGACGGCTACGGACGGCGAACGGATATAAACCGCACACCGGCGGCTTCGAGAGATCGCGAGCTACGCGAATCAAATAAGAATATGAGCGAAAAAGGCTAGAAAACGGTCGAAATCGTGTAAAAAGTGTAAATTTCGAAAATTTCGAAAATGATAAGAAAAGAAGTGATAACGCGGTTATTGCCCGCCGCAGAATCTGAACGTTGCGATTGGCCGGGCCGGAAAAACGACACAAAGTCGTCTATCCCCGTGGACAAAACTGGGGACTAACCTCGTTTTATAATATAAGAGACTAGCTCTAAGTGAAACTCGGGGCCCGTGGAACTCGCTGAGAGTGGGTACCGATTTTGAAGACAACGTCGTTGGTATTATAAAAGTCTCAAAGGTTGTAAGACGAAAGTTTAGGATTTGTGATAAGGAGTAGTGATATGGATTGAAGATAAGGCTTGGCGCTTTGGCGGGAATGTTTAAAAGTTTGAGTGTCTAGCAATCCATCACGAACATTGTAAATGGATACGATCTCCAGGATCTCAAGGCGTTTGTCAGCTGCTTTTGGTTGTTGAAATTGTTAAAAAGTGTAGAGTCGATATGTGCATTTGATTGTCTAGCTATCAGTCATAAAATCACATCGGTAAGCAATATGCTAAGAGTATATTATCAGGTATGCACTCCACCTGCGGTGGATTGCGGACCCCGTTAGTTGCGCAGATAAGTGAATAATCAAAAATATGGATTGGAGATAAGGCTTGGCGCTTTGGTGGGAATGTTTAAAAGTTTGAGCGTCTAGCAATCCGTCACGAACATTGTAAGTAGATACGATCTCCAGGATCTCTATACGTTTGTCAGCTGCTTTTGGTCGTTGAAATCGTTAAAAAGTGTATAGCCGATATGTGTATTTGATGTGTATTTGATTGTCTAGCTATCAGTCATCAAATAACATAAGTAAGCAATATGAGAAGCGTATATTATCAGGTATGCACTCCACCTGCGGTGGATTGCGGACCCCGTTAGTTGCGCAGATAAGTGAATAATCAAAAATATAGATTCTAGTTGGCCCATGAGACTCGCTGAATGGGGGGTACCGATTTTTGAATAAGAGTCGTTTCAATCATAAAAGTAGCGACAGTCGTAAGATGGAAGTTTAGGATTTGTGATAAGAATTAGTGATATGGATTGGAGATAAGGCTTGGCGCTTTGGCGTAGATGTTTAAAAGTTTGAGCGTCTAGCAATCCGTCACGAACATTGTAAGTAGATACGATCTCCAGGATCTCTAGACGTTTGTCAGCTGCTTTTGGTTGTTGAAATCGTTAAAAAGTGTAGAGTCGATATGTGTATTTGATTGTCTAGCTATCAGTCATCAAATCACATAGGTAAGCAATATGCGAAGCGTATATCATCAGGTATGCACTCCACCTACGGTGGATTGCGGACCCCGTTAGTTGCGTAGATAAGTGAATAATCAAAAATATAGATTCTATTTGACCTATATGAGACTCGCTGAATGTGGGGTCATCGATTTTGGAAGTATTGTTCGTGTCTGTTGTAAATCGAATGTTGGATAATTGTTCTAAGGGATAGGGTTTATGATATCGCGTTTAGTGATATGATTTTAAGATTGAAATAATGCTTGGCGCATTGGCGGGAATGTTTAAAAGTTTGAGTGTCTAGCTATCAGTCACCAACGGTGTAAGCACGCATAATATTTTACATCTCTTTTTTGTGGCTTTTGGGTCTGTCCAAAAGTTTGAAGTAAAAAAAAACCATACACCTAATCGATTTTCTAAACTATCAGCGCTCAATGTGTAATTATGATCCATAGGGCACCAGCCCTATTTGTAAGTAAAAAAATGTACGTCGATAATTCGATTATTAAGTCGATATTTATAAAGTTCATTAATTTACAAAAAATAGAAAATCCCAAAGTATAAATGTGTGTTTATTGTATGATAAATTATCATAACATATTATAAACACAATTACGATCATTATTATGATCAGATCAAGGCTATTTAGTGCATGCAATTAACAAAATTAATCATAGGGATGTCAATGTCAAAATCCATTTGAATATGGTACATTGCCAATTTTGTTAAAAAATATAATATGTTTAGTATACATAGGTACCTATTTATTACATCGTTTTTAATAAAAGTATAATTTAACTTAACCTAACTTGCAGTATGTCATTGATACTATTAAAATTATTTATTTATTTTAGCAAATTGTGTGCGTAATTGAACAGTTTGATTTATTATGATATGTATAATATATTGAATCAAAAACAGTAGGTAAACAATATTTTAAACAGAAAGTCGGGTGTTAGTTGAAATAGTAGTACCTACAATGATAAGATATATTTTGTACAAACAAACAAATGAATTGACAGTGATTGTAAAACCGTGTTTAGAATAATTAGTTAAAAATGCAATAGTTAAGTTGCAATGATGTAGGTACATAACATAATATTTGTTCTATATAAACAATTGAATAGTTAAATCACAATAATACACATTATAATATATTTGCTTACATACAGACATGTAATTATTAAAAAATGGAATAGTTTTATTACAATATTTACATGACATTATATTTTTTGTTAAATGAACAATTTAATAGTTAAATTACAATTATGTACTTAACATTATATTTTGTCTATATAAACAATTTAATAGTTAAATTACAGTTATACACATTATAATATATTTTTTTATATACAGACATATAATTAGTAAGAAATGCAATAGTCAAATTACAATAATTATTATGTACATGACATTATACTTTTTTTAAAATAAACAATTAATTAGGTAAAAATACAATAGTTAAAATACAACGATGAAGGTACCATGACACAATATAATGGTACAAAAATTTAGTAGTAAAAATGTTCATACAGAGTAAAGTAATATTATTAAAATTTAAAAAAACCCGTTCGACATTAGTTACGAACCCGCTTAGCAGCAGATTCGCATCCAGAGAGAACCACGTGGAGGTTGTCGAACTTTCTCTCCACAGTGAACAGTCAATTACTCAACTGTCCATGAAGTACCCAGATATACGGATCCCTAAGGATTAGGGTACTTCAATGGCCAATTACGCCCGGTGGATCACATGGATCCATGACGGTACAACATAAAAATGTTGTATGTAAGTATGTCTGTAGTCTCAGGTTAGTAAGTCTCAAAAAAAATATATCATTATTGAAGAGAAAAATAAAGTGAACAAAAAAATATTTAATTTAAAGATTGATGATATATTTTCTTTGTTGACAATTCACCGAGACTATACCCCGAGAGGTAATACTTCCCTGTACACAATGTTCTTTGTGACAAACCGACCGTGGCCGTCAGCGTACATACCTACTTTGACGGATAGAGCGCTTCTCACTCGCGAAAACGCAACATACAATTGTCCGTGAGTGAACACGGGCAACGGCAGATGCAAACCAACCCTGTCAAACGTTTGACCCTGGGATTTATTGATGGTCATCGCGAACGACAACCGTACCGGAAACTGTAGCCGCTTCAATTGGAATGGCAGATCATCCTCACTGCCCGAA
The DNA here is from genome assembly GCA_949089665.1 of Macrosiphum euphorbiae. Classification (NCBI taxonomy): domain Eukaryota; kingdom Metazoa; phylum Arthropoda; class Insecta; order Hemiptera; family Aphididae; genus Macrosiphum; species Macrosiphum euphorbiae. The sequence goes on along the minus strand of CARXXK010000427.1, from coordinate 183,833 downwards.
GTGACCGGGATAGCAGGTATGACTATGTCGTCCGGTGCGTCGCCGCCACCGGACAACATCCTCGCCTTGAAGTTGTATCGCCGCAGTTCGGTGACCACCAGCCTCGTACCGTTGCACAGTTGTCTACTTGAATCGAGATTCCTTAGCAACATGACTATGGCACCGACCTTGAGGGTCAATGCGTACGGCGGGAGGCCGTTTAGTTCCAGAGAGTTGAGAAACTCAGTGGGATAGTTGGCGACCTCGTCCGGGTCGTCGGCCATCACAGTGTCTATACTGTAGTAGGTCCATTCGGCCCCCACAACTCGTAGGAGCACTTGGCGATTGAGTTGACGGCATTCCTCGTTCTTGGGACAAAGAATAATTCTCCGAGCAAAATCGTAGACGTTAGCCAACGACATTTGCTGTGGATAAACAAAATCAACTAATTCATTAATATCACATACCATTTCCCTGGGGATTTCGACCGTATCCTGAATACCGTCGACCACGGGCAGTTGTCCGTTGCCGAGCCTCAGCAACCAATCCGCGAAGTCCGCGTCGTTGCCGGCTCGCATGTTTTGAGTCAGTTCAAACTTCTCCGTGTTCCTCCACAAAGTGTTTTGTTTGATTGACGCCAAGACGATGGCGCTTCTAGTCCCCCTGCGGACGACGGGCAATATCTGTCGGAAGTCGCCCGCGAATAGGACTGGTTTGCCCCCGAACGGCGTTGTTTGTTTTCCCATGATGTCCTTGAGTAAGCGATCGACCACCGTGAGCTGTGTTCCCGGAGACATTGGCGATTCGTCCCAGACAATGAGCGCTGCATCACGTATCCTCTGTGCGCGCATGGATTGCAAGGAGATGTTTGATGTATCGTCGTCGGTCAGCGTACCAAACGGCAATCCAAACGTCGAGTGCACTGTCATGCCGCCGTCCATGAGGGACGCGGCGATCCCCGTGAATGCCACGCACAATACCTCCCGTGGCGGTCGTTGGTTTTGAAGTGCCCATTTTAGGCAACCGTAAAGCGTTGTCTTTCCGGTGCCTCCGGGTCCATCGACATAGAATGTTTTTGCCACGTCCCGGTCGTCATCGACAGCCACCATGATGCGGTCAAACACTGTTCGCTGTTGGGCGTTCAGGGCGTCCACTTGTGGTGCCCACCGTGCTGCCACGTCTATCGCGTGGAACAGTTGATTGTCCAGTTCCGGTTCCAGTAGACGGTCGTCCGGGATGGGCAAATTGTAGTCGTGGAGCGTTTTACCGTGTACCCGCAGAAGGTCTCCAATGGCCTTCAGAGTCGATGCCCTCGCACGGTCAACGTCTTGCCAACGCCGATTGAAGTCTTCCATCATACTGTCCTCGTTGCTCGTGTACAGCCTCAGCGGTTCCGTAGCCTGGCAGTGCACCAGTATCGTGACGAAGAGATACCGAAGCTGGCCGGGAGTGTCCAATGTCGCAGACTCTTGCATGCACGCATGCCACGCTTCGTCGTCTTCTATGAGTCCCAGTGCAATTGCCGCAGCCCCGTATGTCTCATGCACTATCCCGTCGACCGTTCTAATGTCTCGGAAAGACCGTGGGCCTCTCCGGTGCAGAAGTAACAGTCGCAGGTGGAAACGGTGCTGATCCATTGGGCTGACGATATACATCCGAGCCAACGTCTCGTTGGCCATTTGATGTCTACGTGGCGACCATGTCCTGCTAGGTTGGTGCCAACTGTAATGTAGCGGTATCTCGTGGTACAGGTACTGCCTTGCCACCTCGCTGTTTGTGTTGAGTCTGAAAAATTCTGTTAGTTTAGTACGACGTTGGTTATCATCGTCTAACCGTTCTTCAGCACGTCCGGGAGCAAAGTACAAGGTCTGATTGTCTTCCAGGTGGACCGGAAGTCTTACGATCGTGTGACTTTTGTTGTGTATCTCATATGAAAACAACCTCCAAATGGCTTCAGGCGGGCCGACATACCGCGAGTTGGTGTAACTGAAATCAAAATTAATTCAGTGTAATATAATAAAAACAATAATGTTATAAATTGTGTGTTTATACAATGAGGTCATCACAAATATATATTAATAGTTTTTAATTGATTGGTACTATTTATATAAAAAAATGAGGCAATGAAATTGAAAAAATTAATTTAAATTTAAACGATTGAAGTTGACTGAATATAATAACCGTATTAACAGAATGTATAGATTTAAATAAAAGTAAATATATGGTTATTACAAAATTGTATATTGGGGATCACAATAGAATCTGCTGGAATGCTATTGAAATACATAGGTACTGTAAAGAGATTGTTGTTTTTATTTCATCAATTATAAATTTAAATAAACAACTGTTAGGTAACCGTTGTTAGAAATTTAAAATTAAATCTGTAGAAGTTATTAATTATACCTTCCTATGCACATTTAAATAGTAAAAATGAATCAAGTTATGGCCTAAGTACCTACTTGCAAATCATAAAATATTTAACAGTTGATAAGTTAAGAACAATGTTGTGAACAAATTTTTAATTGTACCTATACACATTAAAATGGATTGAGTGGAATCTTTTTATAAGTAAAAATGATATATTTGGCCAAATTTAAACACACATGATATTATGTAGAATAAGTTAATTAATGTTGTTATGTAGGTATACAGTTTAAATGTATGAACACAACTGTTGTACATTAATCGTTTAATCTGTAATGAATTACATGTATATAACCTAACACCCCATCCCCTCAACATAATTATAGATTTAAGTCACTCTGTTGTGCTATCGGTGTACAATTTAAATAGTTGTATAATATATAATATAATATACGGTAATGAATAGTTTGTAAAAAGTTGTAAACTCCAAAAAATATGAACTTATGTGTATGTAAGTGAAGTAGTAAAATATTAGTGCATATCTTTATGTAGGTGTACGGGTAAGTGTAGTGCTAACTACTAACTGAACAATTGAAATCTTATCTAATCTATGTACAGCATTTAATCATTAAGCAAAGTATGAATGAAAAGGTTATAAAAATGTACCTACATGATCAATGTATTTATTATTAATTTATACAATGTTGGACTAACAATGAAAGCTATTATAGTATTAAGATCCTGTATATGAGAACAATACATTATTGAATCTGCTTACCTTAACACCTCATCTCCGTCCCGTAAGGCCAAAGTAGCTGCGTCATGTCCCTTGTAGACATATTTATAAATGTACTTAACGCTCTTAATGGTGGAGCACACCTCAACATTGATGTGAGCGTCATATTTAGCCAGAAGATACGGGTTGTATGGAACGACAAACTCGTTACCGACCTCTCGTTGTCTGACAAGAGCCACACGACCATTGTTCGGACGGCGGTACATGGGGTAGCCGCCATCAGAGACGTAAACCGTCTCATCACAGTACTGTTTCGGAAACTTCTTTGAACAACTGTTGTCCACCATACATGGACTGTTGGGGTTTAGTGGACCACACGGTCCGTGAATCATGTGCGACGTCACGCAGTCAAACAGACGCCGATCAGTCTCCGGGTCTGGCAAGGAGGCGCACACAATGTTGTCGACGTCCTGTGCGTCGAGCAACTTGCTGTCCTCCCCTAAGATGATGAGTATGTGCGCGTGCGGCAAACCGCGTTTCTGAAATTCAACAGTGTATACATAAGCATTAACATTACCAAAAATCCTACCGACTGTTATGTCGTGCATAAGAGCCTTGAGTTTGACGTGGAACACTCTGGCCACCAGGTCGGGCCTGTCGTTTGCCAGAGTGTATCTCCCTAGGTTTTCTGTGATCTCCGGCCACCGAGGATTGCATGTAAAAGTAATGAAGAGATCAGGCTTACCGAATTTACGCACAATGGAAATAGCGTCGTGATAACAGCCTTTATTGTAACGGGGACTCCCGACGAACGTCGAAGGTAAAATGACCCTGCGGCCGACGGCCAAGGGATTAGCCGGCACGTCCAAGTGGAGCTGTTGGTTGACGTGGTCCACAAGGCCTCGATACGCTTCTGCAAGGAGCGCACCCTGATTCCGAATAATGTAATTCAGATTGTTCGATTCCATTCTAACATACAGATCGCACACGTACATCTGTAACAAAAATCCAGCTCTGTGTAATATACTAAACTGGTTGTTATGCAAGTCGTTGTTTCCTTGGTAACGAATGGCCAATCTATAGCAAGCATACTCGCGGATAGTATTCCGTGTGCGGACCGCGTTGACGCGGTTGCCGCGCTGCTCCATGTTGTCTTGCCAACCACATTCACCGTATGGGAACAACACTGGATAGAGCATTGGATCAGCGTGACGTGATCCTGCAGATAACGTCTGCATCCGGTGATGAGCGTCGGTTGGATTCCTGTTGTACATGACCAGATTGATGTCTCTCGGCGGTCGGCCATCATCACCGACGAACACAGCCGCAATTTCATCTGCGGTGGGTGGACCGTAACGCCGTTGGTCTCTGGCTGTGTCGGAGACGAAATGCATACTGACTGTTCTCGGTGCCACTGCGGGATCATTCCTAGCCCGGGCTTCTTCATCCGCACATAACTGACTCATATTCCTACAAATATATTTTTTAATTACAGTAAAGCACATAACATATATAGGAATAATACAGTCATATAGTAGTCTAGGTCAGTCATTATGTTCAAGCGTTAGTTACATTTGTTTTGTATAATGTGCAGTACTGCAGTGTAATGATTATTGCACATATATTGATATGTATGTATACAGAACCACACACGATAAAGAAAGGTGAAGAAAACATTAATGAGTAATAATATATCAATATGGTGATGCCTGGTCATTATAAAGTTTATATTAAGTCTTATTGGGGTTTATTTGGGTACTATGTATCTGAATAAAATAAACGATAGTAAAGTGTAATGTAATAATATTGTAATATATTAATAATATATAACATTAACATTAATTACTATATATTTTAATATAGTGTGTAAAAATTATTAATTATGCCCAAGCTCAGTGGAATAATGTTAAAAATAAAGATTGAAATAATTGAAATTATACAATCATACTATTGTAGTGTTTATTGTTATTACAAAATTCTAAACTTGTGAATACTGTTTGAATGTTATGAAAATTAACAACATTAAGTAATTCATCAATTTTTTCTATAAAAAAGGTTGTAACAATCATTAATTTATTATCCGTACATATTTTGTGTATTTATGTAATGTAAGAATATATTATAAGCAGAACAATATTATTGTCATTGAATATTTATATTATAAATATGATCAACCCACACCCGAATGATAGATGGAAGTCACCACTTTTGTGTGGCATCAATGTACAATTCAAATTGTTGTAATATTGTGAAAATTCTTGGAGTGTGAAATATATGCTGTAAAAATTTACATTAGACCAATTTTAATTTAAAATGAAATAATTGTTAGTTAACAGTTTAATAATATGTCGTGTACCTACAAAGTGTGATACCTAATCGCATTTAAATAATGAAATTGAATCAGTTAATAAGTGAAAATTAAATAGTTTGTCAAATGTAAAATAATTTACATAATATAATATTGTATAGATGTAATGTGTACAAATTATGAGCTCTAAGCCGGGGTTTTGGTGTTCATGAGTACATTTCATATAATTCAATGACTTTAATAACTTACTGAAATGCCTGGGCGTATGGATTGTTATCCCGAAACAGTTGGTCTAGGTCTGCAAGCACTTGCTCCAATAAACTGCCTGGATTCTGTTGCAAGCGAGCCCGGTTTGCTTGCTCAGAACTCACGAAATACAATTCACAGTATCTCGGTGGCCTGTCTACATTTGGGGCGACTTCATTGTTAGTCCTGTGATACACTTGTCCTTGAGCATAGAATACCCTAGGTACACGACCTGGCAAACGCCTGGGGTTAAAGTCACTGGAGAACGCAGCGAATGCCAAACTGTTGTTGTACCTTCGAATCTCAGCTCTAAAGCTCCTGGCTTCCCTTGAATCTGAAGTCAACAAATTCATTAGTAACACAGGTGCGGGTTGCAACACCCGCTCTCCTGTTACGGTCACGAGACCGCTATTACAACATGTATAGAAACCACCCTGTCTGGTACTTTCGATGGCGAAGTGACGGGCACCACAATCTCTACAGACTGCATTCAACGCCCCAATGTAATGCTTTTCCGGGAGCGGATGTTGGACGCCAGCCGGACGATCTATCATTGGTGCACGCCCTCTAGGCTGTTCGACCGGAACACCCAGGGGAATTGGTTCGAACTGCAATTGAAATTACAAAATTGTAACAAACATAGATATAGGTAATATGAAGAAATATTCACTGACCTCTTCATCGACGCCTTGGAGTAAAATGTCGATTTCAAGTTGCATCCCGTCATTGTTGTCCACCATCTCTTCTCGGCCTGGTACTACCTCGTCGTCGTCCATTAGGACTTCGTCCATCCGAACTTCAATAAATTCTACGTTGTCGTCGTTCATCAGGAATTGGTCCACCTGGACAACTTCCTCGTCGATATCTTCCATCTGTACCTCTACGAACTCCACCTCGACGATTTCTGCGCCACCGTTTGCATCGGCATTGTCAATTTCTGCGTGAACTGGTACCTGTTGCGCTCCGACCACCTATACAATCGTTTTAATTAGTTTTATGTAGTTTAATGTGCAAGTATAAAATGAACTAATAAGGAGCACAGTCAAGTGTTGAATAGGGTCAATATATTAGTGTTGTGTCTATATTTTTTCTATATATTTCCACTGAAAAATGTTGTTATAGTTTTATATAGGTTTTATTAAGTATTCGCCTGGTAATAATAATATACACTTTATACAGTTTGTAGTTAATGTATCATCAACGTTATAAATTAATTTATAAACTTTTCAAATGAATAGTCATCCAGTGGTTTTAAGATAAGTGACTTGTGGTATTAACATTAATCTATTTGAAAGTTACACCATACATTTTTATGTGGGCTAAACACAAATTTCCAATAAGATAAGACTGTAGGAAGTATATTGTACTCTATTGAATGTATTTCAACATAACAATTTATCCATAAATAATCAGTCATATGAGAAAGTATTTAACCTAACCTAACCTAACGTTCTGTACAAAAATTATAAGTTATAAAAAACAGAGTATTGAGTATTGTGAAATGTAACTATTGTTTAGGGTACAGGTCTTAAGTGTATCAAATATCAAATAGAATAAAATCTTTAACTCTATAATAAACAAAACAAATATCAACAAAAACCTTGTGCACCTATGATATGAATAGTGTGCAATTGATAATAATATTTGTATTTAGTGAAGTTTATTAATAAGAATTGTACACTATAAGTAGGTTAGAACTCTGTCTATAAGTATTGAAATATATATGTTGTAAAGTGTAGCATTTATGTTACAACCTATGTAAAACAAATAGTAACTTATGACCTATATATGTAAAGTTGACAGCGCTAAAGCTTAAGAGTAACAACTCACAGAATATAACGCCGCTACTGTCACTATTGCAGTACCTACACTATTTTCGTACTTTACAATTAAAACTAAATAATATTACATTTCACCATAAACTCACTATTGACGGAACTGCTGTGTTGGTCAGGCGGCGGCGTAAGAGATTTCCCGGTGCGAAGTCAACGTGAGGAATGAAATGACTCGAACATAGCTTAGATGTTCGGTTGACTTGAAACCAGTGTCGGCCTGGCCAAGGCAGCTAGGCAGCAATCGCTGCCTGGGCCCCAACTTTTTTTTTTTATATATATATATATATTTAAATGCGGTTGTGACTTGTGTTGCGAGCTAAGTAATATAATAATAGTAAATAAGTAAAAGTGGAATTATTGGTTAAATTGTTTAAAGCACGAACTACTACATAGGACTGGACACTACTGGCAGGGGGGGACACCGGTCACAAAGTTGTACGGGTGTGTACGTTTGCGACTGTGATGCTACCTAGTGACGTACTAGATTTACTGCATATTTTCGTACCTATATAACTATTATGAACGTAATATTTATATTATAATATAGACTTATAAAATAAGAAAAAAAAAGAAAAACCAATCGATTAACTTAATGAATATTATTTAAATTTTGTTTAATTTCTATAATGAGTCTGTTGTATCTTTTTATATTATTATACTTCACCAGTGGCGTAAATAGGGGGGAGGCCTCCTAGGCGGCTAGGCCAGAGCCCATAGTGAAATTGCAGGTTAAATTAAAGCATTTCATATTTTCATGTATATTTACACTGTTTATAGTTTTTCGCCATGATTAATTTAGCCGGTTGATTAAAATCGTTTTTGAGGAATCCACAAGGAAATGATTGTATTATTAGGAGTCGATTTTACAAGTTTTACTCATAGATACAATATTTAAAATATTACAAAATAAAAATATTTCGAATAATCGATACAAATTACAAATAATTATCAAACAATAGTTACTGAATGTATTAACCTATATTTTTTTAAAAGAACCATTAACATATTATTTACCTATGTTGTTTCAAATCAAAAACAAAATACCTAATGTTATTGTTAATGTTTGAACACTATTTATTATACAATCATTTTTTTAATGATAGCTATTCCTAAACCTTGTGTTTATTTATAATTAAATATTAACAATGTGGTAATTACATTAATTAGCTTTTAAAAAACATTTAATCAATCAATTTCATGTGATTATGTGAGTACCTAATATTGAAGTCTGGGTGTTTTTTCCTAGAATCGGGGATTTTTATTTCGAAATTCACTGTCTATAATAGGTATTGTACTCGTATAGTATTATTATAGTTCTGTGCATTTATTGCAATATTATGTATAATACCGAATTAATTATCGTACCAATATACGGACATAAATCGTTAACTTGCGATGTAGTCTATACTCTATAGATAAAGAAAAATAGAAATTGATTACTCTACGTTTATGTGTAAGTATGTACGTTTATGTATTAGTCATTCTGGTATGTACAACAACTTGTATCAAGTTTTTAAATACATAATGCCATTGCCATCAACTCAAGTCACGCGTAAAAGAGTATTTTCCAAGCTAAAAGTAATTAAAACCAAATTAAGATCGCCACTCGATCAGCAGCATTTAGAACCACCAATGCTTTTGGCTTTATAGAAAAAGATATTACTTTAAACTAATAGATGACATAGCAAAATCGTCAAAAGAAATGACAAGACTTTTAATATAATATATTTAATGTATTTATTTTATATATACATAGTTTTTTTATATAAAAGTTGAATACCTGTAAATTTAGAATAAGAGAAAAATTTAACTTTTTTTTTAAATTTAAAATGACAAATTTAGAATCTCTTATATACAATGTGTATTACATTTTTATGACCATTTTTCATATTTATGATTCATTTAATTTAATTATAATAAATAAATTTTGTAGTACAGGGGCTGGGGCCCTTCCAAATAAAATCCTGCCTGGGCCCTTTAGAACCAGGCCGACACTGCTTGAAACCCCTGGTTCTCGACGAATTGAACCCACAAACGTCTCCGTACGGCGTCAGCTGGCAAGCTAAAGATAAAGATCAGTATAATAAATGTATTTAATTATTATTATGGCCAAGTAGTGAAATTGTAATTACTTGTGTACTGAAACTCCAACAATAGCATCAACGTTTCCACATATCACACAGCGTTTGACCATTGTGTGACAGCCTGTAAATAGTCGTCTTAATAGTTAATATTAAATAAAATATATATAGAAATAAAAAAATAATAATAAAGTAATTCGTAAAATATATGCAAATAGAATATGAAAACAATAAATATTTCATGTGTTATCAGTGGATGTGATACCGCGATTGTTATTGAGTGTTATTGTAAGAAATACGTTGTTGATATTGGTTTAAATTTGAAACATAATGGGAATAGTACATTATGCATAAAAAATCATTGCTAAATGTCTTATTAACTTATCGTTAACGTTTATGTAGCTATAATGTTTTACATAAAATTAACACAATACAATGTTTTCGTCATCAGTATTTTGTAACAGGCAGGTGTACGCTAGCTGCGCGCCGTTGTTGATCGAGAAGGTTCGATATCCGCAAAGGTAATAGAACAGATGCATTTGTTTGAGAAAATTTGCGATGAGTCATACAGACGCTACGATGAAAATACGTGTAGGTATTTTGAACGATAGAGTATAATAGAGTATATAATATAAACTACCATAAACGGCGTATAAAGACATGATAGAGTTTGAGCAATCGGTAAACATTGGCAAGTAAAACAGTTTGTTGAAAGCCATTGAATGTAATCGAATCAAAAACTAATGCTTAACCAAATAGTTTGTTTACACACGTCGGATACATGTCAAATATACCTACGTATAAAAAACTTGTACTCACCGGTCGTCTCCGAAGTGTCCTGGAAAAATGTGTCTGAAAATAAACTGGATAGAGATGAAAACGAAATAAGAAGTGAAGTAAAAAAAAGAACAAATTGTTAAATGACTGGGAAATGTGCAAAAAAAAATGAAAAAAAAGAAAAAAAAAAGTAGCGATCAACTGTCTTGCACGGATGTTGGAACGCTACGTGCCGTCGATGTCGTTCAACGGCTCGGTCGTCGCCTCGTACACCCTCCCACCCCACTACTCCACCGCACGCCAACCAAAGAGTATTATCGTATATACCATAAACATGTTGACTGACGTCTAACCGTGGTATCAGACATAACCAGGTTGTTATATCCATCCGCTACGAAATATATCGCGCCATGAAAAAGCTCAAAGCGGTTTGTACTTTGTTTTACGCCAACTGTCGTGCCGTTCCGGTCTACACGTGAGTATACAATGTTTAATTATATTTGCCAATTTTTATGTATATACGTTAGGGTGCCACTTAAATTTTTTTTTTTTTTACATTTCTTATACCTTACTATCAGGTTGTATTTACCATAAAAACTATTTTGATGAAGTTTTAGAATTCTGAGTCAAGTTTTACTGGTCGATCAATGCACTTTAAAAATATTTGAATAGTAATAAATGTATAAATATTGAAAATTAATAATTAATTATTTTCCGTCAACTCTTTACATAAATGTGAATATTTTTAATATAAACAAAAAAATATTAGGCATTTAGAGGTTTTAAAGTGTTTTTGTGTTTGGGTCAGGATACTGTTGACGATGTTTTTCAACTACTTGCAGTAAAAACTGTTTTTGCTCCTGTTGATTGGTCAAAACTTAATTAAAAGATGAAATTAAAGACACTCCTCGCTCTGCTATGTCATTGACAACTTTTAATGAACTGTTTTCTTTCCACTTAGAAATTCTTTATTAGTTTCCCATGAATCTAGGACGTTTCCCCCCCCCCCCCGTGCCTTTCCACCCCTGATTCAATGAACGCCCCCGTACGGGACGATTTCCCCCCTGGACAAAAAAATAGAAATATTAAACAATAATAATATACAATGCAAATAAATAAATGTACAAATGATTAAATTAATACATAAATATAATTGTATAAATGTAAATAAATGTACTGTTTCCAAAAATTAAATAATACAAATCAAAATAATCCAACTAATATATTTTATTCGGTAGGCGGGAAAAAATCCCACGGAAAAAAGCCCAGAAATAGAAATAGAAATGTGAACACATGTATACTCCACTCCCAATGATCTAATTAGTAATTACCATATACCTATAACAAAATATAATTATATATTATATAAATATGAACACAATATTATGTATACGTCATGATTTATTGTGTTATAAGTTAGAGTCAAAAAACATCAGTCTTAGGTATATACATAGTACAATAATTTATAAATCAAAAAACGTAAACCTTATATACTAAAATGTATACAAAAATTACAAAACCGGAGGTAATTTAATATATTTAGAGAGCAGATAATAATCATAAACGTCAGTCAATATATATATATTATGATATATATAAAAATATAAATGTGAACACGTGTATACTGTACTCCTGATTAAAAATTCAAAAATATGTACGTATATGATATGTATTTAATTTTTACCATTACTAATTACCATGTATCTATAGGCTATAACGAAATATAATAATATATTATATATTATAATGAAAATAATAATTAATTGTTAATCGTATAAAATATAGTGTGTAAATGTAACAAAAAAATAAATATTAACACAACATATATTAAACATAAGGCTTAGTAATTGTTAATTGTATAAGAGGCCAATATAGGCCAATATAAAGAAAATCTTAACATTTCAAATATAAATAATTATATGTCTGAATATGAACTTTGTTCTATTGAAAATATTATGAGATTTTATTTTTCGTATCTCAAGATTATAGTTTATATAGGGGGTTTGATACTGCCATGAACCACTCATGAAAAACCTGTCAATAAATTGCATTTTTACTACCCAACTATTGATAAGCCTTTTGACATTTAATTTAATTTATATTGTTCGGTACTTACCAATATAATTTATATTTATATTTCTTTTTTTCCGCGATTCATTTTATTCTGGTAGGATAGGTATAGCTCACGGAATATAATAACGTCATATAATTATTAATTACACATAACTTGTATACATATAACTTTAATACTGTCATCGGTTGTAATACTTCCTTGACAACTATTTTCATTATTTTTAGATTTTTTCATACAATTGCAACGTATCCCCAATTTAACACGGTTTTGTTTAACATATTACCTATACAACATTTTGAAATATAATAATTTTTTTACCATCTCTTTTTCTTTCAATTATTTCTATTATGTCCATTATAAAATGCACAAAAACGAACTGTTTAAGCACAATGTTACGAACTATACTAACTACTAAGAGACATAGAAGCAAAAAATGTTGTTAATAGTTTAGATAATTTGATTTAGGTGTATCAATCATTACCCATTAAATTGGGTACTAAATAAATAACGTGAATGATGATAATCGATAGATGCCGATATGATATTATGATATTATATTATGATGATCGTATATTTCGGGTAAATCCAAAGAACCTATTTTCAAACCTATTGGCTATTATTATGTGTAAAAAAAATGTATATTGAGTCGGGGGGAATCGTCCAGTACCGTTAAGATTCCCGGGGGGGGGGGACGTCCATGTACCGTTTACCATGTGCTTGGATCAGTTCGTAAAAAGTTTGTCTACGTTGTGTAAATTAGTTTTTCATTTTTTTCAGAATGAATAACCACAATTTTACGATAAAAAATTGCCCTGGTGTGCAGGTGAATTATTACGGTAATAATTCACCTGCCAACCAAACCACGAAAATGCCCGTACGCCGTAAGTTTATCAAAAGTTAAAAAACTTTGTCAACATTTTAATAGGCTACGTTAATTTTAAATACTCTAATTTCTAAATATATCTGTTTCAGGTTGCTTTAACTGCAACGGCTACGGGCATATCGCCCGCAAATGTGAGTATTTTGAAGATTATATATTATATGACAATATAACACACATTTTCATGATATTGCACGTGCTTTTATATTTAATGTTATTATTTGTATTACAGGCACCAAACCCAAAGGGCCAAGGGCTAAAAAGCCGAAGGCCGCAGCGAGGACGACGGAACCGGCAACAACGACGGCACCGGCAACAACGACGGGCGCAGCGAGGGCGACCGGCACCGGCAGCAGCGAGGGCGCAGCGAGGGCGACCGGCACCGGCAGCAGCGAGGGCGCAGCGAGGGCGACCGGCACCGGCAGCAGCGAGGGCGACCGGCACCGGCAGCAGCGAGGGCGACGGCACCGGCAACAACGACGGCCCCGGAGAGGACGACACCTGCACAGGCAACAAAGACGCCGTCGGTCCAGCGCCCAGCGCCGTCGGTGAAGAACCGTAGATACTGTAAGGAATATTATTATTATTATTATTATTAACACTTGTTTTAAAATATTGTAATAATAATTGTGTTTTTGTTTCAGCTTTTTAAAATACATATTATACATATTAATTATTATTAACACACGCCATGAAGACGAAATAGATATTTTTTTTAAATTTTTTTTTAATTTTTCAAAACATTACAAATATATTATATCAACATTAACTATATACATAATATATACTACATACAATATATAATATCTAATATTGTTATACACTGTCGTTAAATGTTTTCAATTATTTATTGTATAAAATAGGTGCGCAGGTACCAATATATTATTATTACTGTTGTTGAAAGTTTTATAAATACATTTTATGAAGAATGAACTTTTGTTTTGTTTATCTAATTAACTCTTTCTATTGTTGAGGTGGTATCGGTCTGTATATGTTCTGAACAAAAACTACTATATATAAACACATAAACATTTTATATGTAGGTAACACAAAGTGTACCTACGTATTTATTGAATAATATGTAATTGTAAAGAAAAACGATGGTAAATTGAAAAAAATGTTTATCAACGTAAAGAAATCTGTGTATAATACATAACAACGAAATTTGGTAGAAAAAAGTTAACTATACATACACAAGGTAAATATATAGGTATTATAACTTAAGTATAATTTGTGAAATAACGTAAGAAAATCGAAAAAAAACATGTTTACCTACGTAAATACATAGTATATAATAATACATAAAAAATGAAATATTGTAGATTAATTAAAAAAAAAATAATAATAATAATAATAATAGTTAAGAGAAAAGATCCGAAATTTGTAAAATTACGGAAAAAAAAATGCAAAAAAAGTCGGTATTCGGGCGGCCGTGTAAACCTTATGGCATTGACGGTATTAACGCCCGGACGGCGTACGACGGATTTGAACCCGGGACCTACGTAACTTCTACCTAACGCCTAACCTACTCAGACACAATTTGAGATGTGAAATACGGTCGAAACATCAACTCTTAAGCCGTGCGTCTACGGAGCGACGTAAGCCGATATATTCGATGTACATCGATGTAATCGCATATAATTCGCTTGTAATACGCGCATCTCCCATATATATATTTAACGGAGCGAGTGAAAAGCGTTTTCCGTTAATAATTATTAAATCAATAGGCAAAAATTAAATTATACACGTATATACATGTATATATACGCGTACGGTCGGTCGTAATTTCTAAACGCGATTGCGAAGCGAACCTACCGATTTCGTAAGAAAAGCGTATATATACGGCTTTAGAAAGACGTCAACTACACGATTCGGGCACGAACGACGTGCAAAAAGACGAAACTGTCGGAGAAAACGAAAAAAATCGGCAAAAAAGTCCGGCCGGGAGCGTATTTTGCGATCGACATTGCGACGGCTACGGACGGCACACGGATATAAACCGCCCACCGGCGGCTTCGAGAGATCGCGATGCACGCGAATCGAGTATAAAAAAGGGCGAAAAACGATAGAAAACGGTCGAAATCGTGAGAAAAGAGTAAATGTTCGAAAATTTCAAAAATCGGCGGAATGATAAGAAAAGAAGTGATAACGCGGGGCCGGGCGACGGAATTTTCTGATTGGCGTTCCTTATTTGCTGCGTCGCGCCTGTCGGAAAAAACTGGGGACTAACCTCGTTTTATAATATAAGAGACTAGCTCTCCGAGCGTCGCTGGGGGATACCCCCAGACCCCCGGGTGTCGGTCATGAGTGTTTTCGATTTCGGAAGCTGCAGTGGTCTGTTGGTCTGGTCGTCAGTCTCGACTCTCGAGCTGGTGGGTGTGTGATAAGGAACTCTGATAAGGTTAGGTCCACCGTGGTTCGACGCGGTAGCCCCCCGGTAAGCAACAACGTTCGACGACAACGTTCTTTACTGCCGCCGGAAATTCAAAATTCCGTAAAAAAATTATAAATCGTCGTTGTATTTTTGTGGGTGTCTAGCAGGTCAGTCAACTCGAATGACGTTCGCCGTAGTAATAGTATTTGGGGTCTAGCGGGTCAGTCACCTTCCTCGACTTTGGTCGTAGTCACCCTGGAAGGCAATCCGACAATACTCGACGGCTGGGGAACGTCATCACGTATGCAATCCGACTGCGTCGAATCGCGGACGACGTTCATTACTGTTACCGAAAAAGCAAAAAAAGTAATAAATTACTTGAAAAGTATTTAAAAAATTTCGGACGTCCATGCAAATCATATAGCCGCCGTATTTTTTAGGGTGTCTAGCAGGTCAGTCACCTCGAATGACATTCGCTATAATAATGGGAGTAGGCTATCCGACTTGGACGGATAGCGGACAATGTGCGACGGCCGGGTCACGTCATCAGGTATGCAATCCGACTGCGTCGAATCGCGGACGACGTTCATTACTGTTACCGAAAACGCAAAATTAAAGGATAAATTACGTGATGAAAATTCAAAATATTTCGGTTGTCCATTCAAATCATATAGCCACCTTCTGATTTTTGGTGTCTAGCAGGTCACCCATCTACGTTATCCGGGTAGGCAATGTGCGGCCGGGACAGCGTCCATTACAGACACCAAATCAATGAAGTAATGAAAATTCAAAACATTTCGTAAGCAATCCGACTACCGAGTCCCCTTCCTCGACGTAATTACTCGAAAATAGGTTTTGGGGTCTAGCAGGGGATCTAGGGTCTAGCGTCGGATAGCGGACAACGTGTGACTTCTGACGCAAAATTAAGTAATGGGTCACGTGCAAAATAAATGGTATATGTCTTGGTGTCTAGCGGGTTAGTCACTTTTCTCGACGTTGGACGTAGTAACCCTGGTAGGCAATCTGACTTCGTCAGATAGTGCGACGTCCGGGTCAAGGCATGAAAACGCCAAATGACGTAAATCAAATATATATAAATAATAACATTTCGGGCGCCCGTGCTAGTCGTAATATATTCCCCGTGATTTGTTGAGTGTCTAGCAAGTCGGGCGGCCACGTTTAATAGTTTTTTTCGTTTATAGTAGTAGAGCGATTTAGAAGCGAAACTCGGTCAGCTGATTGGGATTTCGTTTCCCAATGGTCCTCCGAAAAACACGGAAACGTTTCCGCGCACCGACATGATGTCAGACCCAATATCTCTCGTATCACATAATAGGCGGGAAGTTATCCGCTGATACCGCCGAGTGGATAGACGATAAACGGTCGGTGATAAGGCCTACAGGTTTGGCGGTATTCTGTCGAAGGCGGGAATGTTTGAAAACCATTTTTGCGTGTGTATCAATAAAATCGAGTGATGGTCCTAAGGCATTATTATGACCATATGAAAAAATTTTGCAAAAATGAAATAAGAACGATGGCCAAAAGTGTAAGGTTTAATGCCGTGTTCGAATGAATAATATAAAACTATAAGATAATTAATTTGTCAATACAATAAATTAATTAATCGGCCGTGCGATATCGTTTCCCGCATGGGTTACCTGCCTTGACTCTTGTTATTGTCGCCGTTCTAAGACAAAGGACTGCGCCGAGTGCCGCCGAAGTCCGACTTTAAAATCATTTCATTCAAAGTACCCGGAAAGGAAACACGTGAGTATACAATGTAATATTACTGTTATAAATATTGTATTATTAATTTAATTGGTGGCTTTTTAAAACGTTTACACCGCAGATCGTAGGTAATTTATCAATTAATATAATGTAACACATGCTTTCCGATTAACGAATTTAATATTTTATCCTAGTTAGAGCTAGTCAACATATAATATAATACCGACAGATCACTTATAGTTTCGTTTTACTATACACTTTCTTTATTGCTTTTTATTTGTCAACTTCAGAGTAACAACGTATAAAACATTAGCGGCAATTGCCAAGCGTAGGTACACGAGTACACGAGGGCCTTGTTTTTTTAACACGTTCAACGCGGATCGTATATATCAATTAATAAATTATTATAATAATATAAAAGTTTTAGTATACACTTCCTTTATTTCTTTAGAATGAGTATAATAAGATACACTGGATTGTTTTTTTAACACGTCCAACGCGGATCGTATTTATGAATTAGTAATATCTTATTATAATAATATATATATTTTCAACGAAAATCGAGCCTTAGTTTTGTCTGCAACACATGGTTTCTGTGAAACAAATAAAATATTTTTTCTATTTTTTTTTGTTTTTAACACGTTCACCTCCGATCGCATTAATCAAATGATATTGTTATACCATATACATTTGCGAAGAAAACCGTGGCTTAGTTTGAGTGTGCACCACATGCTTTTTGTGAAACGAATTTAATATTTTATAATATCACCAACCTAATAATGCAGATACATTGTTTTTTTCAACATTCTTTATTTGTTTTTATTTATTAACTTTAGAATGAGTACTTTCAACTTTAACGGGACCTATACGGTGTACATCGGCAGAGAGGAAGACCGCGCCCGACGTAAGCATACATTTGGTTAATAATTGAAATTATAAACGATTAAAATATTATATCTCCCCGTTTCAGAATGTTACAACTGTGGGGAAAACGGCCACCTCTCCCGGGATTGCGGTGAGTGTTTCCTTTACATATTCCTCAATAACAGTCTTAATATTATGTATATAAATTGTAAATTATATTGTAGCCAAGTCCAGAGGTGTAGGTGGTGGCCGCGGTGGTGACGGTGGTAATCGGCGGTTAGGTGGTGGCGGCGGCGACGGCAGTGGTCGTAGTGGTGGCAGGCGGCGAGGAGGTGGTGTCGACGTCGTCAGTGGTCGTGATGGCGTAAGGCGTCGGGGAGGTGGCAGTGGTAGGGGAGGTGGCAGGGCTTTCCGTGCTAGGCCCCTCTCCAGATCCCGCTCCCCAACATCACGACCATCGTCAAACGTAAGGATATATATTTATATTTAAAAATAAATCTAATTACATTTCTATATAAATCTAACTAAACGAATAATTTTCAGGAGATACGTCGGCAACGGTCGCAGAGCCGAGCGGCCGCGGCTCGACCTTCCAACGATGTAAGTATATATTAGTAAAAAATTTAAAAAAATATTCAAGTTTTCAAAATTGATAAATCTAACTAAACGAATAATTTACAGGAGGTCCGTCGGCAACGGTCGCGAAGCCGAGCGGCCACGGCACCACCGTCCAAAGATGTAAGTATAATATATTAGTATGCTCCAGGGGCGGAGTGGGAACCAAATCCAGGCCGGGAGTTTAAAATTTATCCACCAAAATTTTTTTTCTCTCTAAGCTCGAATTTGGTTTTTCTATTTACCTAGGTATTTCAAAACTACTTATAGTATTTTAAAAGTATTTCAATTACTTTCTTGCTATTTCTTTTAACTTCTGTCTTCTAACACATTACATTAATATACCACTAAGTACTTTGTAACGAGACAGAACCATCTCATTACAAATTTCGCACAATAGCGCGCATTCGTGAATTGTCATCAGCAAGTTCGAGCGTGACCGACGCGCTACAAGCCGAATCCGCATGAACTATTTGTCATCATTCGTCCGACCGTGAGTGCCTATTACGCGCACTAGATGGCGGGCAACGCCGATACCATTTTGACGTGCGCGTACCAGCAATAAATACCAGTATAAAACTTACTCATACCAGTAAAGTTACCATCGGATAATCAAATACACCTGAAAGGACACCGATCTCTAGAAGTACGTGTCCATACCAGAAAAACGTACCAGCAAACAACAACAAAATAAGGACACACCACGTCGCAGAGCTGTAACATGGAGGCAATGGTGATACCTAGTAAATAGACCCTGTGCAGCGGGCTACAAAATAATCTTCCGCGGTCTATTCGCTACCGGTACTGGTGTTTACCTACATAGTAAGCACAAACAGCCCGGTCCGAATAGGCAGTCCGCCGCTCACCTAGCCGTGTCTGGTATTTGCACAAACAAATACAAACAGCACGGACAAGTTTTGCTCCCCGCCCGTCCATTTACTTATGTGTCTGGTGTTTACCTACAAAGGAAGCACAGACAGCACACATAAGTAAAATAACCATCGCTACCGCCGACTATCGAGTACGTAAGCCAAACCGCCGACCGATAATCGACACCGCCGTTATTTCGTTTTTTTTTTTTAGTTAATTATTCGTGCCTGGTGTTTATTTGTAACATAAGCACAGACAGTCCGAATAATTAATACCGCCGACTATCGAGTACGTAAGCCAAACCGCCGACCGATAATCGACACCGCCGTTATTTTGTTTTTTTTTAGTTAATTATTCGTGCCTGGTGTTTATTTGTAACATAAGCACAGACAGTCCGAATAATTAATACCGCCGACTATCGAGTACGTAAGCTAAACCGCCGACCGATAATCGACACCGCCGTTATTTCGTTTTTTTTAGTTAATTATTCGTGCCTGGTGTTTATTTGTAACATAAGCACAGACAGTCCGAATAATTAATACCGCCGACTATCGAGTACGTAAGCCAAACCGCCGACCGATAATCGACACCGCCGTTATTTTGTTCTTTTTTAGTTAATTATTCGTGCCTGGTGCTTACCTATATAGGAAGCACAAACAGTCCGAATAATTAATATTGCCGTTGTATGTTTTGAGTGCCGAATCTAGAGCCACTACCCGAAAATTCGCCGTTATCGTTTAATACATATTTTTATTACGAGATAATCGTGAATATCATTGTCGCCGCGTACCTACTTAGATATCATTGACACGGAGCATTTTGAACAGTTTTCGTACGCCGCCGTCATAATCACCGCCGCCGTAAAAGGTTGATTAACCATCTACCCGCCGCAACCGTATAGTGCGCGAACGACTATCTGCAATAATCGCCGCCGCCGTATATTTGAACCTATACATTATCATTGCCGCCGTCCAAATATACGCCGTCGTCCATAACAATAATCTTGCCAGAGACGCGGATTATTCAGTATCACCAGACCTGTGTAGCTGCTAAACGTGCCGCAGTCAACTGTCCAATAAATCTACCAGCCACCCACCAATTTCGTCGTCCAAGGATAATACTGCAGAACCGTGAGTCCAAAATGCAATACCTATCATTTTATGTAATTATATCCTTGATACACGTATTTTTAAATGTACATTGCATTAAGCAATTTAATTGAAATATAAAAGAAAAAACTGTATAATTAAATATTCAAAATATTTCAATAAACGTTAATAAAATGAATGAACAACAAACTTGAGTCACGTTCATTTCTGTTTTATTACAACTTATACCTGAAAGTCTGAAAAATAAAATTAGTAGGTATGGTTTAATAGTTGAAATCAACGAAATATTAATAATTATATTAAACATTGTGTTTTAATTGTTTAGGTTTAGTAGATATAAGGTAATAAGTAATAGATAAATACATACATTGTAAACAATATATTATAATAAAAAAGATTTATACATTCATAGTAATAATTTAGATAATAGCTTAGATTTCTCACCAACTGCAGCATTTTAATTTATGATAATATTGTTATCTATTTCCATGAGAATTTTATTTTCAATGGCCATTAGCATAAAAGACTCAAGATAATCATTGGTCATTGAATTTCTCAGCCTGTTTTTAAAATACTTCAATGTTTAAAATGGGTGTTTTATTATAAAAATAACCGACCTATATCAATATTATATTGCTTTGATTTTATTTTATGTCTATATTTATGTACCAAATATTTTGTAATTTTATATCCAAAGCCTTATCATAAGATTATACAATTGTACGAGGCTATCGCAATGTACTATTATTGCATTAATAGTATTTGTAATACAATCATTTAATAGAAAAAAATTTTTGACGCATATAGCATTAAATAATATTTTGTAAATTAAATTAAATTTAAAAAAAATCTAACAAAATGGCCAGGCCACCAGGTCATCTGGAAAATTCCCATTTCCAGACCTGCCACTCTGCCCCTTGTATGCACTTTAAAGATATATTAGTAAAAAATTTAAAAAAATAATCTAGTTTTCAAAATTGATAAATCTAATTAAACAAATTATTTTCAAGAGCAGCTGTACGTCACCGCCTGCGAGACGCCGCCGCCAAATGTCGTAAGGATATATTTATATAATATTTAAGTGTTTGATATTGATAATTCTAATTAAACACATCATTTTCAGGAAATTAGTGATGCCTCCTACACCGCCGGGGCAGTGCGATGTAAGGATGCAATATAAATATAAATACTTTAGTTTTTGAAATTAATAATTCTAATCAAACTTATTATTTTCAGGTGCCGAGGGTAGAAGCGAAGTAAGTTTTTAACAGGAACATTTGTTCTCAACAAACCATTTTCTACGTTTTTTCTTTATGTTTTTTTTCAGATGATCAATAAAACAATGGCCTAAAAAACATGACTATTTCATTTACAATTATATTTTCTTTTCCTTTTCCTTTCCAACTGTATATTTTGAAATTACTATGTGTGTACGGTATGAAAGATTTTTTAAATTTCTATAAGTTACCAATACATATTTTCCATACTATTGTAACACAATAAATTATATGTGTGGTGTGTGGATCAAATAAGATAATAGTTATAAGGGTTCTAAGGATGTCAGTGAAATTAATGACCTAGGTAGGTGTTGAATTAGAATTATGTCTAAAGTATGTAACAAATAAATAAATACGACGTCATTAAAAGATTTTAGAATTAATAGTCTACAATGAGTAAAACAAATACAACATCAATTATTGTAAAAATATTGACTTATAATATAAAATTAATTACATAACTATTAAATATTGTTTTAACTTTTTTACATAAGAATACCTATGATATTATAATAAGTATTAAAAATAGTTAACAGCAATTTGTACAGTGGCATTACTCCACTAAAATAAATAAATTAGCAGTCTACTATAATAGTCACTATAATATTGAATGGTACTTGAAAAAGTTTGACATAAAAAAGTAAATAATATATGTGTTTCCGTCTCATCTGAGAGTTACTATTAATCATAGCATTGACCACAAAGTGACAAAAGAAATTATATCCATTCACGGTGACGTAGTATGTAGTAACACACTACATAATATTATAATTGTTAGTGAATAAAATAGTTTCATCAATGGTGTTATAATATTATGTGAAACAGTAATAATAATAAGAAAAAAATTAATCAACAGCAATTCGCAACTAACAAAATGTTGTATTACACATTACAATGTATTACCTATTAGATTAGATTAGATATAAAACGAAAAAGAAAGGAACACAGCTATTAAATGGTGTTTATACAAAAAATATCTACAACAGCCGTTCGAACACTGCCATAAAAATTTAAATAACATAATAATATGCAGTATCTTATCATTTATACACCTAGTACCTATCTATGCATTGTTATTAAGATATGCACTGTATAAATGGCTTTTTAAATCGTTATTAGTTATTCCTACTATTACGCTTAAATGTTGTGCTTACAGCATTTGTTGTCAAAACAAAGTATTTAATTTAAACGTAGAGTAATTTACTCTTTTTGAGGGGATCCATTCCCTGACCCAAGAAATGTGTGTGAATTTTAATAAACCGTCATTGAACAAATGCATCATGATTATGTCGTTAAAATCGATTGTATGTTTTTACAAATTATTTATTCTTATGATATTCACTTAATTAAGAACCAATGGCACTCTTCAGTGGCACAAAGACACAAAACAAATATTGTCAATGTAAATATAATTAAATTTAATGAATTACAATTTATATACACATCAGTAGTAATAATCTAAAACACAACTATTAAATGGTGTTTAACAAAAAAACATTACTTTTACTGAACAAAACAATTACTACAATGTCAATTATATAAATATTGTAATAATTACATTTATAATATAATTAGAATAAAACAATTAGATAAACGAAGAAGAAAATGGTGTCTAACAAAAACTTATACTCTATTAGGGAATAGTGAGTAAAACAATTAATACAAATATGTCGATTATTATAATATACAATAATAATTATATGTGAAGATTTATATATTTAGTAATCTAAACGATCTCTCAACCATTAATACAATATAAATTAATCAAGTAGTTCAGCGATACAAAGTGTACAAAATATTATGAATATCGTGAGTAGGTACAGTGAAATTTAGATATTAATAAACACAATACAAATAAAATAAAGTAAGTTTTCAACCATTAATACAGTCTTCATTAATTAACAGCGGTTCACAGTGATTTAGTATACAAAATGAATATACATATTATGAACATAGTAAAATTGCTTATTAATGTTAAAACCAAGAAGAAAGAAATACAACTCTTAGTAAAATGTCAATTATCTAAATATTGTAAAAATACAATATATTATATATTTATATACAAACAGTAGTAATATAATAGTAATACAATTTACAGTGTACAATCTAATACTCTTTTAGTGAATAAAACAATTAATGTAATTAATACATTTTCCATTAATTTACAACAAACATAGTGAAATTGACTTATTAATGTTATTTACATCATATAATTTATTTACATTAGAATCTTAAATTAATGTTCCATTACAAATAAAATAAAACATTCAAATTAAATAAATTGTCTGCACTATCTGTACTATCTATACAAATAACACAGACATTACACACATTGTTTGACATTAGTTACGGCTTCACATTATAGTGAATCCGCATCCAGAGCGAACCACGAGGAGGTTTTCAAACTTTCTCTCTGTTTAGCTCGAAGGCAAGGTCATCACGAAGTCACCTCTACACAGACCACGTAGAACAGCGGTGTAACGTATTAAGTTTGAAAAACGTATTAGGTTTAAAAAAAACTGTTACACATGTTGGTTTAAAGTCAACCAGACTATAACAGCGGTATAACGTATTATGTTTGAAAAATATGTTACACATGTTAGGTTTAAAGTCAACCAGACTATCATCGGGCGCATGTAGTACACAGACCAGTATAACAGCGGTGTAACGTATTGTGTTTGAAAAATATGTTACACATGTTAGGTTTATAGTCAACCAGACTATCATCGGGCGCATGTAGTACACAGACCAGTATAACAGCGGTGTAACGTATTGTGTTTGAAAAATATGTTACACATGTCAGGTTTAAAGTCAACCAGACTATCACCATCATCTAGACTCGATCGTCGGACGTCACCTAGAATATACTTACCACTTATTGCATTAAATTGGTTAAGTTTTTCTTATTATATTATACGAGTATATCTATTTGCTTCTTAACTCGTTGCTTAATATCTTCAATCTCATAATAACCCTCTTCCAATGTAATAAAACATGTCATAGAATCATTATTGTTTTCATTATCAACTACTTGTATAGAAAATGTATTCTTATTTTCATTAATATTTGGGAATGAATTAAATGACTGTAAACATAACAAAGCTATTTCTGAGTCATCGTAAAGGTTTAATACGAGTATAGTCGAATTTCCAGTCAAACTTAATGTAATAGATTCATGCATTGTAAAAATTCAATATAATTTATATAAATATATAATTTATTGCCATATAATTGTTAATATCTTCTATTTCATAGCATCAGTCTTCCAAAAAAATTCAAAAACGCGAAAGTCTTCTCTGTTTTTCTTTGGAGGAATTGTTTGTAATTTTAACCGGTTATTAGTTGCATTTATAATATTTGGAAATTAATTGAACGTTTGCAAAGATAACAAAGCTATTTCCGAATCCTCGTAAACGTTTAGAGATAGAAAATAATTTGTCGACAATACAGTTGAATTTCCAGTAAAACTTAATGTAATAGATTCATGCATTGTAAAAATTCAAGACATAAATTACCACAGTTAAATGTATTGAAGTCTTGATAGTTGGAATAGTTGTATACTATTTTGAACTGTCTGAAATAATCTTGTAATTCAATTGGTGGTGACAAATCACCAAAGCTATCAAAATATACAACTTTGTCCTTATTTTTATAAAACACTACCCAATAGCTTCCGTCGCCTGAAGATATATCCAAGTTTAATATACCACATTCAATCGTATGCGGTTTTTTAGGTAAGCTATCACGTGAAATGACTCCACGGAAATGATTGATTTTCAACTTTCCGGCATATTTTATAATATCTTGAGACGAAAGCGGTCTGTCAGGTAGCGGGATCATCAGTTTTTTTTTCTTAACCTATTCTTGTTTGATTTCAAACCACTACCTTTTTTTCTTTTTGAATTTTGAACCGCATTATACACACTAGCACCTCCAAACATCAATCTACCAAGTGCTGAAAATCCCGCAATTATAGGTATTAAGGGAATTACGTCTCCTGTTTGTCTTGGTGCTAAAATCAACCTATTACTACCATTATTTTTCTTTGAAATTCTTTTCTTCTTCGCTGCTAGTATCCATTTGTTTTTATAGCTCGTTTCCGTTTACAGCCAATACCTATTTTTCTTTTAGCTTTCATCGCGTTTGTTACTGCGTACGCAACTAATTTCTCTTTTCTAGGTGTATCTTATGTCTATCGTCTAAATTTTTACTCGTTGCATACACAATATCGTGATCACGACAAGCAGCATCCGATGGGTTTATTCCTTTATCGCCACGATCTAGCCTCTTTTTTAATTTCATGCCAGGACCACAATACTGATATCCTGAATAATGGGCTTCGAACGGGAGACTATTTATAAGGGAGTTTACAAATAATTTTCCAGTCTTGACTGATTTACACTTGCAAGTTGAACTTGCATCTATAACTGGCTATAAATTGGAAAATTCTATAGTATTTATAAGAAAATAATATGGATTTGATAGAACAGAAAGATAAATTGGATGTTACAAATGTAGATGTTCAGGTAGTAAAAAAACCTTCACGACATGGTTCGTTATTACCCGATACTATACGTGCTATACTAGTTGGTCCCAGTGGCTCAGGAAAAACAAATATAATGTATAATCTGGTCACACATGCAAACGGGTTAAGATTTGAAAATATTTATTTATACTCGAAAACCTCTAATCAGGAAAAATATGTTTTATTGAAAAAAATAATAGATGATATAAAAGGTGCTAATTTTTTCATATTTACAAGCGCTGATAAGGTTATAAAACCAAACTTAACGAAGAAAAATTCTATTATAATTTTTGATGATGTGATATGCGGCCCACAATCTGTAATCTGAGAATACTTTAGCATTGGTAGGCATTCAGGTGCCAGCTCCGTATTTTATTTAGCACAGACATATTCTAAAATAAGAAAACAGCTTGTAAGAGATAACGCAAACTTTTTAATAATACTGAAACAAGATGATACAAATTTACGACATATATTCAACGATCAATCGTCTGCAGATATGGATTTCTCAGAATTTCGGAAAATTTCTCATTTATGCTGGAATCATAGCTATTATGGGTTTATGGTTATCGATAAAACTCGAGAAATGAATGAAGGAAGGTATAGATGTGGTTTTCAAACATTCATTAAAATAAAATAATTGTATGTGTTTATATAAATATACCGTCACACAGTTATTATCTGCATAGTGTTATCGGTAGTCATACTATACAGGTATATTACATTTATTATTTACAATGAACAAAGAAAAAGTCTTGTTGGAAAATTTAATAACATCAAAAAAAAATATACAACGAGAGCGCCGCATTATTCTAGTATCGACTGCAGACGAGTACAAATAATTTAAAATGCATTGTTTAGGTATGGTCGGACGTGAATTATCAATGTATATAAATAAATAATAATATAATAAATGCAACGTATAGAAAGATTAAGTATGTAATTAAAGTATTGTTTTTTTATAAACATTACATAGGTTAGTTTAATTTAATTAATACTCAACAAAAAGCTGAGTATACGTCAGTTATGTATAAATTAAAACAAATTATATACAATTATTATAAGAAAATTATAATTCATTCAGTCACTTATACAAATAAAAATTACACAAATATCTACAGTTTAAAAATGATTGGCAAAAAAATATTTACAAATAATTATTATGTACAAAATACATCATGGAAGTAATTACAAGTCATCGTCAGAATCGGAAGTATCGCCTGTTATGGTGAGGACACAGGGTTCTAAATTGTCTATAATTTCATCCATATTTTCGTCTACTTCTGTCATTTTATCCTCCTCTGTTTTGACATGTTGAAGAAAATTTTGCCAATTTTCGCTGGTGACCCGTTCAACGGCCGTGTTCAGAAGGAGCTTAACGTCATCGATTTTGTATGTCGTATTGTGCTGTTTGACGTAGCCTTTAACCATTGCCCATGCCAATTCTATCGGGTTCAATTCGCAATTGTAGGGTGGTAATCTCAATACATTATGCCCGGCGTCTTTGGCCATACTGTCGACAACATATGACATATACTGCCCCTTTATTTCTTTGACCTTCGCCAGTAATTGTGGTTTAAACATTTTTCGGTCAATGACAACGTTTTTTGAAATTAACCACGATATAATGTCTTCTTTTTTTGTGCTGGATGTCGGTATTTTTTCTGTCCTGACCGAGTGATACGGGGCATTGTCCATCACAATTACCGAGTTTGGATCAAGGCGTGGAAGAATTGACTTAAACCATTCGTGGAAGTTGTCACCATTCATTTCGTCATGGTAGTCTGCACTATTTTTTTTTTGATTCAAAAAATAACAGACCACCATCTACAAAACCTTTGTGTACAATTATCAAACGTTTGCCCTTGCCAGTCGGGTCCGTAACACCTGTTGTCAGACCTTTGTTAAAAGCGTCATGTTTTGACCGAATTGTCTGGTCGACCCACACTTTGTCAACACAATCACCTGAATTTAGCCACGTTTCGTCTAGATAGTAGACGGTACGACCTTCTTCTCTATATTTACGTACATCGTACAAATAATTCTGACGCCAAACCAACAGATCTTCTCGCTCCGTCAACACGCTGCATCTTTTCCTCTTGGTGAAGACGAAGTCCAATTTCTTTATCAACGAATACAACGAAGTGCGTTTGAAATCGGGAAGGGCAGGATCTTCATTCACCGAATGCAAAATTTTGTCGATGGTTGGTATTTCTTTTCTCAACCAAAAGGAATGAACTTTTTGACGAAGTGCATTACGATCTAAATCGTCAATGCGATCGAACAGACACTTCTTATTACGTGTCTTATTAGGAGACGTAACAGTTCCGGTTTTTTTGTATTCAGAAATAATTGAAACTATCGAATTGCGACCAATACCTGTAATATTTGAAATTTCAACCATCATTTTCTTGTACGGCTTACTCGGAGACTTCAATTTCATGTCCTTATACATGTTGATAATCATGGTCTTCTGACGGCTCTGTATCAACTAAAAAACAAATTTATATTTAATTTGGTCAAACTTATATTATTTTGGGGAGTATGTTATATCTATTTCGTATTTTTAATTTCGAAAATCAAAATTCGTATAAACAAAATTTCGAAATGCCGGTGAAATAAAAATCATAAAAATTAAACGTGTATTATTACAGTACCGATATTATTAATTTACAATATTTTACTCACTTTACCTGGAATATTTCTTCTTTTAGGTGAAATATTTTCCTCCACGTTATCCAACTCAGAAACCATATCCACACGATCACCCATAGTGAATTTGTAAAATGAAAAAAGTTTAAAAAAACGTACGGAAACGATGAAAAAAACAAAAAAATCACGGAGCGTATTTTCAAGCAGGCGTCGACACGGAGAGTGGAGCACAAATGCATTGAATTCGTTAAATCTTACATGTTATATTGTTATAATAGGCATATGTGCAGAGCAGCTGTCGTGAGTGTCCGCTGCTACTTGGAATTTCAAAAATGCACGAGGTATCTACACACAATACCGAGTTATACATTTTTTTTCTATAGAACATTTTTCTTATATAAAGCGACACATGACGCGCGTACGCACATGCACCTCCCACGGACCGCACAGGCGGACGGAGCCATGGTCTTGTGATTTATGGTGGGGGAGGTGCCTGACCGTCGCGAACGAAAACTGGTCGCCGCCGAGGTCCGGTCTTATTTTGAACAGAGTTTTTTTTTTTATAGCTGTTGTTTTGTAACAATAAATCGCGTAAAATAACGTATGTAATAATGTAAATGCACGAGACCTCGGTATCGCAACAACACGATACGTAAAAAATATTTTATAATATAATAAAAATAAATAATAATTAATAATAATTCTGCAAACGTAAAACTAGCTAGCTGTAAATAGCTGTTGTTGTGGGTGAGGTTCGCGGTACAGTAGAGGCCGGCGCTTGGCGGTTGCTACGGCGCGGCGTTGGATGACGTTGCTATGACGGACGAAAGAAAAAGACTCACAAAACTGCAGTTTTTAGCTCTGTCTCTCTCGCACTCTGCATTCAACCAATGCGTGCGAGTGAGAGGTCCGAGCGCCGAAACGAAACTTAATGTATAATAGTCTCGCTATCGGTTGTCAAGGTGCTGTTTCTTATCAGTGTTACTTATGCACAGAAAGGAGTCTCTAGCGAGACTCTTCGATAGCTAGTATACAAAAGTAAAAAAAATAAAAGGCTTACCACTACCCTAAAAACCTAAAAAACACTGCACACACTGCTAAGAATGACACATGCATAAAATATTGTAATAATTTTCAATTTAATAAATATAATAAAAATCTATCAATAGCATGTAGGTACCACTGTGTACTAATGTAGACCACCTATAGAACTCTCTGTAGAAGTACATAATATAATAATATTACAACACATAAAATAATTCCGTGGCTTGGTGCAAGATGGGTCAATGTCGTTAAAATTTGCTTATGTTACTTGTGTTACAAAAAAAAAAAAGGGCCAATGTCTCTTACGCTGTAGGACCAAATTAGATAAAGTTTATAAATGTAGAAAATTACTAACATTATGCTCAATGGAATATTATTATTAAAATGTAGAAATGTTTTCACAAGTGTTCATTTTAAATTTAAGTTTTTGGCCAATGTCAAAAACAATGTAATTTTATTATTTATATTTGAAAACAAAATGAGAGTCATACAATGAAATAAAAACAAATATAATGTTTAGAGTTCCGAAATAAAATTTAAGATTGAATTCCTGAACACTGTCAAAACATGACATTGGCCCTTCTTGCACCAAGCCACATGATATAATATAATATAATATATTAAATATATTATATGAGGTATTGGTGAATGTATACAACTGCCCTAAAAAGTAGTAAGTAATTCATAAGCACTGAACACACAAAATAAACATATACAATCCACCATGATTATCACTATACCACACACATGTATACTATTATATTATCTTATGTTTATATCGCTAAGTGTAGTGTAAGGTTAAGACTCACCTTGTAGTTTCATCTCCGTTCTGCTCAATCTCCAACGTCACACGGTCGTGTCCTCTGTATACATACTTGTAGATATACATGACACTTTTTATGGACGTGCATATCTCGACGTTGATGTGAGCGTCGTACTTGGCCAGAAGGTAAGGGTTGTAAGGCACTACACACCCGTTACCGACCGCACCACGTCTTCCCACAAGTCCGGTCGTCGGTACCTTGGATAACCGCCTTCCGCAACGTACATAGTCTCCTTTGCGTACGTACAATCTTTCGAACATTTGCCGTTCACCATGCACGGACACCTCGGGTTGACTGTTCCACACGGTCCGTGTATCATGTGGGACCGCACGCAGTCGTGTAAGCGCCTGTCGGTCTCCGGGTCCGGCAAGAAGGCGCAAACCACGTCGTCGACGTCTGCCGCCGTGCGGAACTTATGATCCTCCTCCAGGATTACCAGTATGTGAGCATGGGGCAGACCGCGTTTCTGAAACTCAATAGTATATACGTAAGCGGCGACATTACCAAACACACGATTAACAGTTAGGTCACCTAGTAGCTCCTGTAGTTTCATGTTGAACACCCTGGCCGTCAGTTCGGGCCTGTCATTCGGGAGGCTGTGAGCCGCCAGGTTTTCCGTGATCTCCGGCCACCTTGGATTGCACGTAAACGTTATGAACAGGTCGGGCTTCCCTTTGCTGCGGACCATGGCCATGGCGTCTTGATAACACATCTTGTTGTATCGGTCGCTGCCCACGAACGTCGACGGTAAAATGACCCTACGGCCGACCGCCATAGGATCGATGATGAGACGTTCGTTCACATGGTCCACCAACCCTTGATACGCTTCGGCAAAGTTTTTTGCCTGATGCTCACGTATGTAGTTCAGATTGTTGGTTTCCATCTGAACGTAGCGGTCGCACAGGAACTGGTGAAACAAGGACCGGCCCTGATGTATCGAACTGAACCGTTGGTGCCTCGTGTCGCTATTTCCCTCGTATCGAATGGCCACGCGGTAGCACGCAAACTCTCTTATAGTGTTTCGACTGCGGACGTTATTTCGTCGAGGCCCTCTTGCAACATCTCGTTATGCCAACCGGCCTCGCCGTGCGGGAAGAACAGCGGATACAACATGGGATCCGAGTGAGACGAACCTTGAGACATATAATGAATTTTAAATTAATTGCTGAGCCAAAAGTCTGTTAGTAGCTGAGAGTTGGTTTATGGAGATACGTTTGTGTTGTGTGTACACAATTTGTAGAACCGCCAAAGAAATGTATGAAATAATGTACAGAAAATATTAACTCTAAGATCGGCTATAATATTGTAAGTGCTATTAGTTATTAAGTATATTATTATATACTGTGAAATCAAAACTATGAATCTATACGAAACTGTAATTCTTTAACTCTATTTAGGAGTTATTTATATCTATATGTTATTTATTGTTATAGCAAGTACCTACATAACGTTTTGTAGAACCACACAAATTGGGTAAATATATTTAGGAGGACAATCCATGAGACAATAATAATATGTGATAGGTATTATGTTGATCCACGTTGTTTTAAATTTATAATAATGTAATGGCTTGTTTCACAGCAACACAATGAATTTACACTGTTAATTTAATAAGTATTATTATGTATGTCGGTTTTGACCTAAATAATCAGTGAATAACTAATTAAATTTCAAAAGAATGTCCAGAATGTATGCGTGTTAGGATATTTACCAGTTATTTATTTATTGTTATAATTGGGTCGTGTACTTGTGTGTATAGCAAGTAATAATGTTTTGTAAAACCGCAAAGGAAAGGTAATTTATAAAATAATCTAAAACATGAACTCTAAGGTGGGCTAATTTCTATACCAAGTGTTAATAATTCTAAGTGATTTTAGTTATGAAGTATACACAAATTATGAAATAAGAGAACAGTGAATCAAGCATTGAAGTAATGTAACTATAAAACTGATGAGAGTTATGTACTAAATGAATAATAATGTGATGACTTTTGTTTTATCACACAACAAACTCAAACTGTAAATGTAATAAGTATTACTGCACAAGTGAAAGGGTTGAAGTCGGTGTTGACCTAACGTATTAGTTATTAAGTAATTAAATTTCAAAAGAATGTCCAAAATGTAGTAAAGGTGGGGTGTAATTTAACTCTTTGTTGGTAGCAGTTAGACACCTGTTGTTATAATACTATAATTATGTGTGTGTCTGTGAGGTGTACTAACCCGCAGGTATCCTTTGCGTCCTGTATTGCATGTCGATTGGATTGGTGTCGAAGATGACCAGATCGATGTGTCTGGGAGGATGACCACCTTCACCTACGAACACGGCCGCAACTTCATTTGCGGTAGGCAGGTTGTTTCGGCCCCTATCCCGGGCCGCATCATCAACGAAATTCATCCTGACTGGTCTAGGTGGCGCGGCTGCGGGATCGGCCAGGGCTCTTTCTGCCAGCCACACCTGACGCATGTTCCTGAAACGAATATATTTATATATTTATGTTAAACACACTCCGCATGATGTGTACAAATAACTGTGAATTTTGATTGCAAAGAGCTGAGAATAAATCATATTACCTAAAATGTATTAATCAATAGTAATTGGTGTATTAGTGTATCAGTGATATTGTTAGAAATAATTGAATATTATGTGTAATAAATACATCCGATCATTCAATCCATTTAACTCTATATCGGTAGCGGTGAGAGTATAATCTATACTAAATATTATATATTATAAATTTATATATTATAAATCTTCCATGCGTGGTCAAAAGGGCTAAAGTCAAAAATACACATTTTGAGATTTTTATGTGTTTTATCTCTAATAAATATGAATTATTTTTTGGTAAAATCGGATTAAGTCAATCTTTTTTCCTCTTCAAGTTATAACACTTATCATTTATCATATCCAATTTGGCGCTTAATTTTATTGTAAAATATGTTATACTATTACTTTAATTTTAACAGTTTGAATTATCAATTACAATGTTTATTATATAATTTTAATACCTATATCTGTCCGCCCTTTTGACTTAACCCCTTTTGGCCGCGCACGGAAGAAATATTTGTGTGCCTGTGTGTAGGTGTAATAAGCGTAGAGAATCACATTCAATGTGTATAAAATGTATTATTAAATGTACCCCAAGATAGTTTTACTTCAAAGTTACATAAATATATTAAGTCATAAACATACAAACCCTATGTCATATTTAATGTTATATCATTAGTACCTTAGGTATTTCAAATAACTAATAAGGAGGAGTTAAGAAAACTATTTGCTATGTATACATTATTTTAAATCATTATTAAGTCTATTATATTGGTAAATAATTTTTTTTTTTTTTATCTACTGTAAGAAAGGTATGTGTAGAATGTATTTACTGTAAGGCTAAATTCACATTCCTAGTGTTCATAAATGTTTTCTTACATAAAAGCCATTGCGTACGGATTGATGCCCCGCAGCAAACCGTCCAATAAATCCATCACGATTTCGCACAGTTCACGATTTGCCCGTCATGCAATATCGAGGCGGCGGTGGTTGGCCTCTACGGACTCCAAGAAATACAACTGACAGTTGTACGCATTTTCCGGGGCAACGGCCACCTCACGATTGGTCGTCCGATATGTCTGACCGTGGACAATAAACACAGGCGGTCCCCGCCCTGGCAAACGCCTGTCGTGTGCGTCGGAGGCAAACGCAGCGAATGCCAGTAGGTTGTTGAACCGCCGAACTTCAGCTCGGAATCTTCGACCATCCTGGGAATCATCTATAAACAAACTCTGTATTAAATATGGTACTGGTAACAACGCGTGTTGTCCTGCAGCGACCATTTGGCCGTTGTTACAACACGTGTTGAAGTGTCTATTGGCACCTCGGCGCACAACCTCGCCTTCGAAGTGGCGGGCGTAACAATGTATGCAGATTCTGTCTAACGCGCCCACGTAGTGCCGCTCTGGAAGCGGGTGTGTCACGCCCGCCTGCCGGTTAATGATTGGAGCAAGCCCTATGGGTAGTTCGACCACTAACACGTACTCTATCTCCTCTTCCGGGAAGTCGTCCTCCACCACTTCCTCCAACCCGTCTTCGACCACTTCCACGTACTCCACCAATTCCACGTCCTCTGCCACTTCCACGTACTCCACGTCCTCTACCACTTCCACGTACTCCACGTTCTCTACCACTTCCACGTACTCCACATCCTCAACCACTTCCATGTCCTCGACCCCATCCATCTGGACTTCTGCCACTTCCAAGGACTCCACCACATCCATCTGGACTTCTGCCACTTCCAAGGCCTCCACCACATCCATCTGGATGTCCCCGAACACCTAAAAGTTTGGTTGAGTTTAGAGTATTTTATTTCCATTGCATAAAATTATTATTGTTTAACCAGGAATTAATATCGTGTTTATCAGTGTTTTTGTAACTAAGTAGGTAAAAATAAATAGGAATGTGTTCAATGTGATCAAGTTAACTACACCTATACAAAACGTAATACAATCTTTTTAGTTCCTACCTGCTGTAGTATAATCTAAAATTGTCATTGTAGTAAGCAGGTATATTGAGATAGTAAAATATATGTATAGTGACTTTTATTAAAGTTGAATAAATAAATTTTAACTTTAAATTAAAACTTTGGTTGAATGAACTATATGTATAATAAGCCATAGCTATCAATCAAATAAAAGGTGAAACAGGCGAACAGTGAAATGTTGTTGTTTTTATAATGACTATGTTAAAAGTACATTTAGTCCACTGAGTCATAACTCTCGTTCATAGTTCACCTGAGATTTCCAAGAGAAAAAAGTCTACCTAAATAACATATCAGTACAATGCTATAGGTTAAGATAAATGTTGTATTAAAAATGCACAGACGAATGTTTAATTGGTTTCATAGGTACATATTTATAATCTTTCAAACAACAATAACTATGAAACATTGTAAAAACGTATTGCACCTTATAACAGTAAGTGTTATAGTGAAATCATATGATACATGTTGAAGTTCAAATAATTTTCCAAAGAGCTGTACAAAATAATATTTAATTGAATGTGCGACTACGCCTACATCTAAGCTCTGCCCAACCTAACAACAAACCTAACATCATTGTATTAAGTATTAAAATAATATAAACATTTCTAAGACTACTACATGTGAAATGATAAAAAAACGTATCTAGTACACAACTTACAAATGACCTAGATCAGTAGTAAGTAATGTTGGTAGTAGTAGTTGTAGTAAGATGTAAGAAAATGTTTAAGTATTTTGTTCATTGGTTGTAAATACCCATAATAAAAGTTAAAATACAGTGAGATGAACTTTTAACGGTTGTGTGTTCATACATAACAGTAAGTACTCATATGCAATAAGTGCATTTATACGAAATTATTATATGATAAGTTTATGTTACTCTATTTACATAAAAGTTAAAAAACGGTGAGTATTGAATATAATCTTGTGTTGGTTAGGTTTAATGTGCTTATGTCTTATACCGTAAAAATAACAACAGACTTACATTTTAAAAATGTATTGCACTCTATAACAGTAAGTGTATGTACTCATATGCAATAAGTGCATTTATATGAAATTATTCTACGGTCTATCACCACTATGTATCAAATAACACACAATATAGTAGTAGGTAAATATGTTACACTGTAGTACAAACAAAGTTAGTTGTATAAATAAAGTAAAGAAAGTATTGAAATAATCTTAACAGTAAGACAATATGTGAAATGATAAAACACTTATCCAGTATAGGAGAGGTTAGTAAAGAGTCTAGTAATAGGTACCTACTTTGTATAGTAGTAACATTAAGAAAATGTGTCAAGTGTTCTGCTGCTTAAGTCAATATAGTAAAAGTTGATATAGTTAGTCAATGTATTTTAGTCAATTGAAATCTGAAACAGGAGTAACACAATTGAATGTCGTTCAAGTTATTCTACAATTTCATTTCTATACAATTATAATATAATAAGTTATTAATTAATATTTTTATGACAAAATAGACATTTAGTTTTCAAGAATGTTGTGTAGTACCTACCTATAGTAGTAAAGTAAAGTATAAGTTATGTAGAGAAACAATGTATATAATATTATGTATCTAAGGGCAAAGTGAATAATAATTAAGCATGTAACCGTAACTTACAAAATAAAAGAGAGTAGACCTAGGTCAGTGGTAAGTAGTAGTAGTGGTAGTAGTAATAAGAAAACGTTCAAGTATTTTGTTCATTTGTTGTAAATACCTATAGCAAAAGTTAAAATACAGTGAGTTGATATTTAATGGTTAGGCATTACCGTAACAATATCAACAATGACTTACATTTTAAAAATGTATTGCACTCTATAACAGTAAGTGTAAGGTACTCATGTGCAATAAGTGCATTTATATGAAATTATTCTACGGTCTATCACCACTGTGTATCAAATAACACACAATAGTAGTGAATATGTTACACTGTAGTACAAACTAAGTTAGTTGTATAACACTTTTCCAGTAAGTAATGCCTACTTTGTGTAGTAGTAACATTGAGAAAATGTGTTATTTGTTCTTTTTAGGTCAATATAGTAAAAGTCGATCTGGGTATACAATTTTAGTTAGGTTGCTAAAATACGCAGTATGTACCTACCTACATTAAACTCATGAGAGTACACAACAGTATTAGTAATAGTGTACTGGTGTATTTATTGAATATATAATGTATACACTCACTAAAGACGGCACTGCTGTTGACGACAGACGTCGGCGCTCCGCGTTTCCCACAGCGTAGTCAACTCCAGGGACGAAATGCCTCGAACACAGCTTAGATGTGTGGTTCACGGGGAAACCTTGGTCAACCACAAATGCCACCCACTCAAGACGACGTTGTACGGCACTTGGAAATCTAAGGCGACATATTATTATTATAATACATTGATAAGTGTATTAACGTGTTGAGTGAATTACTTGTGTACGGAAACGTCAATGAATGCGGATATAAAAAAGTGTTGGGTATTCAAAGTACATTTGCGCGAAAAAAACACGAAACGCGCCATGATGGCCAGCTGAAAACGTAGGTGGTGAAAATATCATGTTCTTTAGCGATACGTGCTGCCACGAATACATCTGTAGTTTATCTGGATATTATAATATAGTAGTAGACATAAGAGTTGTACTTACCGGTATGTGAAAAGCGCCCAATGCAGAACAACAAAACTCAAAGGAAAGCACTGAAATATTGAATAATAATACAACGTATCAGGCTTTTCTGAGAGAGTTGATGTGCGTTACAAGAGCGCCGGTCACGAGATGACGCGGGTCGACACTGGCGCGTTTCGTGTCACCAAAGTTGTCCATCCAGCGGCACCACTCCACGCACACAGCGCGTCAGTGTTGCGTATAATAACGGTCGTAATAGCGCGTGGTATTGCAGTGTCGCTCCTAAATCGTCCACTTTTAATACTACACACACCGGCATACGTAAACACTTACCTATGTGGCTATGTATTGGGCGTGTACGCACACAATAATAATAATAATAATTATAATAATAATAATAAAAAACAACCACCTAACCTAACGTACCCATATTTACCTACGTCATTCGTGTACAACATTGTATTGTAAATTGTAATAGATATTATTATTATGTGTCAAGACATTAGGTATACCACCAAACGCGAACATCGTGACCGTTAAGTTACTCTATTTATTGTCTAGGTACATAATAAATTAATAATACTTTATGCATTGTTAGTATACTGGTGTCTTTTGTCAGGTACACATGTAGGATAATTTTATAATACCGGTATACACGTAAGACATGAGTCATAACGCAGCACCTACAGATCAATATGAGAATGCAATTTTAACATTAAATAAACGGTAGAACCTATACGACCTGCATAAACAACAAATCGCGTAAATATTTTACATATATTCACGTGCTCTCCGCGACGTCAATCGGAGCCAGTTAACGGAAATAACGGGCAGATCAGAAACGCGAAAAACAATATTCGAAAATTGTCGACTTTCCCGAAGACCGGCGTCGAAACCACGACCCCCCGGTCATTCGTTGGAGTGTCTAGCTATCAGTCATCTCGGGTGAAAGTCGATTCCCAAACGGACAATCCACCTGCGGCGGATCGGATGCAGTGGGGGTGTATGTCGCTCGTATGCAAGTAGCTAGTCAGGTAGGCAATCCGACTACGTCGGATCGCAGACCATGCACCGGGCGTGTATGTCCGGTTCTGGAGTGTGTGTGTTGAAATCGGAAATTCGGATTCTGAGTTTGAGTGTCTAGCTATCAATCATCTCGAGTGAAAGACGATTTCCGAACGGACAATCCGCCTACAGCGAAAAGTGCTCGAAACGGCCGTTCAAATCTGAAAAGCATACAGGAGGTAATAAAATTCATAGGCGTGTCTACGGTGGCAGCTTAGGGTGCCTGGGCTGCCCCTGCAATTTTTGAAAGCGGTCAACCGAGTCTTAAGTCAGAAGAGTTACAACATTTATTTTTGTCCAATTACCAATTACTTTCAAAGATTGATTTCCTGACTTCCGATATCCGAAAAACCTACTATAACGACTTGAGACAGACGACGACGGTAAGATACGCACATCTAGGTAGGTATTATTGATATTATTGTTGTATTATTTTTGATTTGTAAATTGTGGCTAGGAGGTGTAATCCAAGGCTGTAGATGAATAATATTTCTGAAGTTACTGTAGATTATTATTGTAAATAGATAATTTAGACTTTTTGATTATATAAATATTTCATTGTGGAGGAGAGCTTAAAAAAATAAAAGGCCTTTTTTTCAGTTCACTAATAAGGTAGCGCCGGTTATTAGATAGGCTGCCCCTGCCGATGAAGTCTAGTCACGCCTATGATAAAATTGTATTTTTTGATAATTATAGATAACAGTTATCAGGTGTTTAATGTTAGGCTTCACTGTAATCAATGTTATGTTTTCGTGGTTATAACAAATAAGTCGACAAAATCTAATTTTCTGATATATTCTAAAATATACTTACCAAGTACATTTATTTAATTATGAGAATTAAATCAAATTAACAAATAGATAATTATATTGGTGAATAACAAATTTTATTGAAATGTAATACTATCCTATTAAAAGTAGGTATGTATAAATGAATACACTATACAATTTTTTGGCACTTATCTTCGTAAGTACCTACTATCATAATATTTTGCTGTTATATTGTACGACTGTATATAATATATTATGTACCTACCTACCAATTTATTTAATGTCATATGATATTTATGATGTTTTAAATTATTTAGTAATTATAATTGCTTAATTATAATGATTCATCACTGTGTTATGACTTATGTATTATGTGTATGAAAGTGTGTATGAAAAAATCGAACTTTTCGTCGCATATTTTCATTTCCGTTTATAGTAATAACAACACTGTCCGCCGCCCGATCTCCTCCGCGGAGCACGACTCGAGCGAAGTACTGACGCGGGCGGCTTATAAATTTAGTGGGGAATGCCAATAATATCCAAACAGGCAGGGTAATACCACTAAAACGGGCCAAGAAACGAATTTTAGAAGAAAACAGCAAAAAACGACGCGACGCATGTATTTATTGCTGTATATACTTACACGGTACCTACTCCCTTTTCCGCGACGCCACTCTTTCCCGGGACTCGTCTG
This sequence comes from Macrosiphum euphorbiae, assembly GCA_949089665.1. Lineage (NCBI taxonomy): Eukaryota > Metazoa > Arthropoda > Insecta > Hemiptera > Aphididae > Macrosiphum > Macrosiphum euphorbiae. Next base: position 143,006 of record CARXXK010000427.1, on the reverse strand, counting down.
TGAAAAAGTAGGGCCGCGCACCGGCTATAAATTTAGCGGGGAACGCGAATAAGATTTAAACGGGGAGGGTAATACGACCAAAAGGAGCTAAAACTCGAATTTTGAAAAAAATCGGAACATTTACGTTAAATATGATAAGACGGAAGTGATAGCGAACGACGAAAAAAAAATTAATTTAGCACGGCCGCAGCAAATTATCGATATTCCCTGCGGCCGGGATCGAACCCTCGACCCTCGAGTCACCTGTCCTACCGCCTAACCTACCTAGCTACCTACTGAGATGAAAACCTGATTCAAATCTATGACTCTTAAGCCGCGTTGCCGTCCCCGTGAAAGGCGAATGCCGTTTGGAAGAGGTTCAAAGTGAGTTTGAGCGGGCGATCCGACAGCGTCCGCGAGATTCGCGAAGAAAATCGAACCTCGAGACGCATGTATTTATGCCTGTATATAGCGATACCCTACACGGTACCTACTCTCGTTTAACGCCGCTCATCGCCGGGACTCGTTTTTGAAAAAGTAGGGCCGCGCGCCGCTTATAAATTTAGCGGGGAACGCGAATAAGATCCAAACGGGGAGGGCGATACGACCGAAAGGGGCTGAAACTCGAATTTTCGAAAAAAACGGCAAATGGAGCAGTCATATAGTAGTACTATTTTTTAATATAGTTTATTAATATTGAATTAAACAGTATTTATAATCTGTAGCAGTATTTAATATATCAAGTAGGTACTACATTATAATTATATTGTAGGTTGGTCACGGTTAATTATTATTTTTTTGCAAAATAAATATAGTCAAACGAATAATAATATATATAAATACCGATATATATAATATAATAAAGCTGTAAGAATGCAAAACACAATCGATTTGACTTGTATATAATTATGTGTTTTTATTCTCACGTAAATAAATTTCAAATAATAAATCGTGATTTTACAATATTTTCTTTTTATACATCAATGTTCTTCGAGCTACAGATATTTGTCGTTATTCAGATTAGGTTTTATGTTTTATTAAATAATATATTCTACAGTATATTCTTTTGTAGTCATAAACGCTCTTCTTTATGTTTATTTATTTGGTGGATAATATCAAGACTCACGTAGGTGATAACCGTTATCTCCGGATAGTCTGGTTCTTCCAATATAAGCGCTCTCCTCTGGCACTGGCACGGGGTAGAGCGTAGTTTGGTCGGCTGCGGCGGCACACAAGTGGAGGTGACAGCGATGATGCACGGTTCAGACAGCGGCAACGACGCGAAATTCCGACGGCGGCAGCGACAACACAAAGTTTAAACAACGGCGGCAGCGACGACGCGACGTTTAGTCGACAGCGGCAACGATGCGAAACTCCGACGGCGGCGGCGGCAATAATAGTAGCGGCGGCGGCGGCTGGGGTAGCGACTCCCGAGAGATGTGGTATCTAGCCTGTCAATACGGTACACGTATTACTAGATACCACAAATCTACTACAGCTATGAGCCACTCCTCTTGCTCTTCCTCTTGTGTGCAGCTTGCCAATACGGAGTACGTATTACTGCACACAGTAAACTAGAGGAGGGTAAAACGAACAACGAACGGAATAGAACTAGTGGTCTTTCGACTAAATGAACTTTGAATCGGTTACTGCGAGGCGAGATGATCCAACGGTATTTTCGACCGGTATATCTGTGGTTTCGCGCGTTGAGGTAGTAGGTAGTACACATAGATAATATAAGAATGGATAGGACATGCCTATACCAGTTCCATATGAGGCCGTGTGCTTTTTTGGGGAAGAGAGAACGTAAAGAGAGAAAGACTATATGAGGCTTTTTAAGGTTATGTGCAAAACTATTTTATTAAATAATAATAATAATAACATGATAGTCAGTTATATTTAGATATTTGTCAGTTTGTATTTTGATTGTTGTGCCACCTGTGCCTGGAAAATGGAAATTGGAAAATAATATTTTAACAAAATGAAATTATATAAATTTTATTTATTATTATTTATCAATTATCATATCAATATTTGCCTTATATAACCTTAAAAATAGTATCACTAAATTTTCATGTGATAAGCTCTTATGCCCTATCCATTCTTATATTATCTATGGTAGTACAGCGTTCCCGTGTGTGCATACCACGGCGATTTTAATTTGCTTAGGGATTTTCTCGAATGTGGGCGGCTGCAGGTTTTTGTCAGCATAAGTGGTGAGGAGTCTGTTATTATAGTGTTTTTATTATATTGGAGGTTTCTGAATTGTATATGTTCAAGATGATTATCGTTACCGAAGAGTGAATGCGCCCGCACGCACTCTAGTTAGATTATCATTATGTACTGGTGACAACGCATTATTATAAAATTTGCCACCGAAGACTTAATGAGCTTCGCTGGTAGTATAGATGATTTCTTTTGACAGTTAGGAAGCTCCAGTTAACTTCAATATTGTTCTATCGTACTTTTAAGTCATAACCAATTAGTCGTGCTACCACGTGTATTCAGTACGTCGCGCATGTGTGCACTCCTAGAGCGCGCACGCTGTTTCGAAATTGACATAATTCTGTCTCGTTACAAAGCGAATTTTGAAAAAAATCGGAACACTCGTTAAAAATGATTAAGGTGACCAAAAAAAAAAACGCAAAAAAAAAAATTCCACTTATCACGGCCGCCTCAAGTTATCGATTTTCGGGGGGCGGGTTCGAACCTACGACCCTCGAGTCACCTATCCTAACGCCTAACCTACCTAACCACCTACCGAAATGAAAATCTGAGTCAAATGTGATGAGATTTGGACCACCGTGGTTCCACGTGGTAGCCCGTGTGAGCAACAACGTTCGCCGACAACGTTCTTAAATGCCATCGGAAATTCAAAATCCCGTAAAAAGATCATATTGTTACCGCGATTTTTTTCCTCTCTATCAGGTCAGTCAACTCAAATGACGTCCGCCTTAGTAATGTTTCTAAGATATATGACAATGTGCGACGGCCGAGTTTTATAGCTGCCTTTTAGTTTAGGTGTCTACCAGGTCAGTCGCCTTTATCGACGTTACAGCACATAAAATTATAATAACTGTTATCAATATGTATATTATGATAAGGAGATAGGCAGTAGGGACCACTGTACGCGACCTATCAGTATCGATCCAAGCGACGGATGTGATGGTTCTCTAGTATGTGTTTAAAAGTCTAGTTAATTATAAAATAAAGATCAGTATTTTGTGCCAAATATTGTGTGTTTTTACAAGTCTATAACAATTCAGAAGTGGGATTCGAACCCACGCCCACAGCGGATGGTGCGTGAAATTCGTTTGTGGTCCGAGCGCAGGGAGAGTCCACCGAACGAGAAATAATATTGAAGCCGCCATCTTGAGGTAACAATATTCTGCGAGTGCCGTTTGGGATCACGAGGTACGATTACGCGGGACAAATTGCGACGTCTAAAAATCGTAACCTCAAACTTCGAAGTGCGAGTTGTAGTGTGGACCAACACGACGGTCGACGCTAGTGACGGATTCACTAATCGTGTAGTAAAGTGTATACCGTGGTTAAGAGTGTTGTAATCAACGAATAGGTGATAGTGAAGATATCACTGTTGATGTTTATTTATTTTATTGTTGTTTACTGCGATCGTGTGTATAATGCCGCTAAATAATGAACAAACTTCGAGTGGCGGTACGTCAACCCAGTTCGATGTGAACGAACTGGTAAGAGCACTACTCGAACAGAATCGATTACGAGAACAACAGATGGACGCAATACTGTCCAAGTTAATGGAGAATAAATCTGAAGTGCCTGTGACGACGACTATGTTACCTACCATCATGCAAACGATACCAAAATTTAACGGTGAATCGGGTGATACGGACGTAGCCTCGGAGTGGTTAAATGCGTTAAACACTGCCTCCGTGCTGAATAAGTGGCCCGATGAATGCACGTTGGAAGCCGGTCGATCACAATTGGAAGGAGCTGCGAAACAATGGTACCTGAGTCACATGGACCAACTGGACACTGTATCTAAGTTCACGGCAGCATTTAAGGCGATGTTCACTAGTCGGGAAAGTGTTACCGAAACGTGGAAGAAAATGAGTGAACGGGTACAACAGCGTGATGAGACGGTGTTCGCCTATTTTCACGAAAAAGTAAGAATGTGTCGACGATTACAACTGAACGCAGCAGAGACAAAAAAAATGATATGTATAGGATTACATTCCAGAGAAATGTCTACTGCACTACTGAGTAACGGACATGTTGACGAAGCGGAGCTCCTGACAGATATACGCACGTACATGGAGGTGGAGGCAAATCGTAGTGAGAGGTTTTCGTCAGTAGTAACCCACAAGAAACGAAACATATCGTCAGGGTCTGTAAGAAAAGTTTCGGATACTAGTCGTAAGGATGATGATGATGTGTCCACAAAAGTCAATACGTTACGACGTGAAAAGGAGGGTCCGCGATGTTATAACTGTCAGTTATACGGTCACATCGCCCGTGACTGTACTCAACCGCAGAAACCGATGCATTGCAAGAAATGTGATAAAAGTGGACATACTATTAAGTATTGTAAGGCAAATATTCCAGAAGTAAATGTGGTCTGTACTCAAACTAAAGGACAAGTGATGTGCTATATTAAAGAGGTACGGATCAATGAACATGATAAGCCGATCAAAGGACTGATTGACACTGGAAGCGCATACTCAATACTTCGGAAATCGATTGCGGTGCGTTATGGTTTACACGTGGAACCAAAAAGGGTCAGTATGTTGGTATATGGGAATACACAATCTGTAGAAAGTTGTGGTGAAACGTGGGCTACAATCAGCATCGATCAAGTGAGCGAGAAAATCCCATTGATCGTAGTGGACGATCGGATGCAGAATTATGATGTAATCATAGGAAGGACGTTTACGGAATGCAACGAAGTAACATTTATCAAAACAAACGAACAATTACTGTTCGCTTACGGTATGCGGTTTCCCTACCACGATGACGATATACCACCAAGAGATCCACAAGTGTATGACGCGAGAATAATTCAATCAATTGAAAAACTACCTGCTAATAGCGCGAAACTAGTTGAAGTACTGGCTGGAGATCAACAGATGGAGGTGATGATCATAAATGACAGCATTAAAGAAGTAGAGTTGCAACATGGAGCTAAGGTAGGTACAATTCGCGTGAATAACAAAACACCACAAATTAGTGATGATGACGTGGTGGAGCAGATCACTGCAGAGAAGGTGAACATGGGTCCCATGCTCACGGAAACCGAGATATGTGCACTGCTGGAACTCTTAAATTCATATCGCATGTGTTTTGCTTTTAATCTGAAAGAACTGGGCTGTACCGACGTCATACAGATGGACATTGTGGACACTGGGCAACCGGTAGTTGGTAGGCCATATCGAGCTAGTGCAACAGAACGTGAGACTATCAGTCGAATCGTCAAGGAGTGGAAGGATGTTGGAATAGTGACTGAGACCAACTCCCCTTATGCATCACCGGTATTGTTAGTAACCAAAAAGGACGGAGACGCCCGATTAGTGGTTGACTACCGAAAACTTAATTCACAAACGGTACGCAAGGTGTTTCCAACCCCCAACCTGGATGATCATTTAGAATCATTGTACGGAGCCAAACTGTTCACCACGTTAGATCTCGCCTCGGGTTACCTGCAAGTGCCGCTGACTGAGACAGCAAAAGAGAAGACCGCCTTTGTGACACCTAGTGAATCTGGACAGTTCGAACGCATGGTTTTCGGCTTGATCAATGCGCCGTATGAGTTTTCTCGGCTCATGCAGAGGATAATGAGCCCATTAAGAGACAAGGTGGCCATGTGGTATTTAGATGATATTTTAATACCATCTACCACAAGTGATGATATGTTCAAACGGTTGAAACAAGTATTAGAAGTGCTCAAGGAGGCTAAGTTAACATTAAAATTGAGTAAGTGTTATTTTGCCTATCCCGAAGTTGCTTATTTGGGTTATATGTTGTCAGCTGATGGTGTCCGACCGGGAGAGCAGAAGGTGCAGGCCATACAGCAGTATCCAAGACCAAGGAACAAACATGAGGTGCGCAGATTCTTTGGATTATGCGGATTTTTTCGACGGTTCATACCACGCTATTCGGACATAGCTAGACCAATCAGTGAGTTACTCAAAGATAAGGTACCTTATATGTGGACAACACTACAGGAAGTTGCTTTCCAAACTATGAGGGTTAAACTGGTTAGCAGACCTGTCCTGCAGCTGTACAACCCCACAGCGCATACAGAAGTGCATTGTGATGCCAGTAGTGATGGGTTGAGTGGTATGCTGCTCCAAAGGAACGGCGATGGAGACAACCAGCTACACTTAGTTCATGCAGTGTCCAAAAAGACCACACCTGAAGAAAGAAATTACCATTCGAGCAAGTTGGAACTAATGGCTGTGGTTTGGAGTTTAAATAAGTTGCGGCACTACCTGATAGGTATTAAGTTCTTAATAATAACGGATTGTCAAGCTATAGTACATTTAAATACTCAGAAAACTGTTAACCCACAAGTAGAGCGCGTCAACAGCACTCTAGTACCAGTGATGCAGTCAGCCATGGGGTCAGATCGGACCTGGGACAGACACATTTCAGATGTGGAGTGTCACTTGAACAATGCGTACAATAAGACTATAGGTGATACACCTTTCCACGTTTTGTTCGGGTACTACCCAAGTTTCAGGGATGGTGTACTACATCATGTCACAAAAGTTGATGAATGGGATTCAACAGCAGAGATCCAAAGTAAGATACGAGAGCGCATTACAAAGGAACACCAGATGTGGAAGCAACGATATGACTCCAGACATGTTAAACCAATGCAGTATAGTATTGGAGAAGTGGTGTTCATAAGGAAGCCACCGGATGCTACAGGAGAGTCGACCAAACTACAGTTTAAGTATCGAGGGCCGCTAGTGATAACAGATGTATTACCTAACGATACGTACCGAGTGTCAGCACTACGGACAGAGGCTGGTAAACGTTATGCAACAGTAGTACATGTGTCACACATAAAAGGATATCATTTACCTGACAATGAAGAACCATTCGACGGGAACAAAGATAACGAACAAGAAGATGTACCAACCGCTGTAAACGAAGAGGTAGAGCAGACTGAGTCTGTCAAGATACATTCCAAGCGAGAGAGGAAAGCTCCTGTTTGGCATGCATCGTACAAGATGTGATAAATCTAATGTAGTAATTTTTTTTTTATAACTAAGTATTACCAGTAAATGTAATAAAATGAATTATGTAATGTTAAGTATCATATAATATTTGTTATGTTAGGTTTATCTTTTGTATTTTTTTTGTATGATTTTTAAGTTGTTTTACTCTAAATGTTTTGAAACTCTTGTTGTAAGCCAAGACGGCTGAGGACAGCCTAAGGACAGGATGCCCGAATGTTATCAATATGTATATTATGATAAGGAGATAGGCAGTAGGGACCACTGTACGCGACCTATCAGTATCGATCCAAGCGACGGATGTGATGGTTCTCTAGTATGTGTTTAAAAGTCTAGTTAATTATAAAATAAAGATCAGTATTTTGTGCCAAATATTGTGTGTTTTTACAAGTCTATAACATACATTTTTCAGGTATGAGTTTTAAATCTTATACTATAAAGCGTGAACCCGAGGGCGCAGCTTGTGGAGTAAATCCGAACTGCTTAGTGAACCCGCCAATGAGAAAATTACATTTCTAACCGTGGGCGGTCTCCCGGAGCCGTCGCTGCGTTATCACTCCTCTTATCACTTTTTGCCGTTTTTTTCGAAAATCAAAGAAATTTCGAAAGAAAACGAGTTTTACCCCCCCGGGGGGCCTCGGGCGGCCCCGTTCGGACCTTATTCGCGTTCCTCGGTAAATTTATAGTCGGCGCGCGGCCTTACTTTTTTCCCGGCGGGCCCGCGGCGGCCGATGTCGCGTGCGATACGGGGGCCGCCGTCGCGCGCGTTTTTTGCATTTTTTTTTCGAAAATTCGAGTTTTAGGCGTTTTGGGGCTTATCGACCTCCCCGTTTGGATCTTATTCGCGTTCCCCGCTAAATTTAACGTCGAAACGTGGCCCTACTTTTTCAAAAACGAGTGCCCCGGCGGACGTATCGATCGCCGAGGGCGCCGCGTCGTCGCCGTTTCTACGGTTTTCTCGACTTTTTCGACTAGAGTCGCGTTTAGCACCTCTACGAGACGTCCGACCTCTCCGTCGTCGACGTATTCGAGTTCCACGCTAAATTTATAGCCGGATCGCTTACCTACTTTTTCAAAAACGAGTCCCGGGGAGGAGCAACGTCGCTTAAACGAGAGTAGGTACCGAGTAGGTACCGTGTATGTATCGCTATATACGGGCATGAATACGTGCGTCTCGAGGTTCGATTTTTTTCACGAAGCTCGCGGATTATACGTCCTAGGGCGGCGGAGCCGGTCGTCCGCTCGCCGACGCTGTCGGATCGCCCGCTCAAACGCCCTTTGACGGCCTTCTAAACGGCGTTCGCCTTTCGCGAGCACTGCGACGCGGCTTAAGAGTCATAGAATTGACTCCGGTTTTCATCTGAGTAGGTGGCTAGGTTGGTTAGGCGTTAGGATAGGTGACTCGAGGGTCTTGGGTTCGAACCCGGTGGCCGTGTAAATTCGAATTTATTTTTTTTGCGTTTTTTTTTTTCGTCACATTTATCATTTTTAACGAAAGTGTTAATTTTTTTTTTAAATTTGCATTATTATATTATATATATTATTATTATTCGTTTGCCGATTTTTATTGGGCAAAAAAATAATTATAATTAACATTTACCGACGCACCTACATGTTTCTTTTATTAATACATTATAATACAACTAACCTACGTGTAGTACCTAATTGATATGTTACAGTTTTTACGTGATTCCGATTTGGTTAAATACTGCTACAGATTATAAATACTATATTAAAAAATAGTGCGACTATATGACTGCTTCATTTGCCGTTTTTTTCGAAAATTCGAGTCCCGGGGTGGAGTAGTGTTTCGGAAACGAGAGTAGGTACCGTGTAGGTATCGCTATATACAGGCATATATACATGCGCCTCGAGGTTCGATTTTTTTCGCAAATCTCGCGTTTTGAACGTCCGAAGGCGGCGGACACGGTCCTCCGCTCAAACGCCCTTTGACGGACGCGCAACCCGCGTTCGCCATTCGCGGGGACGGCGACGCGGCTTAAGAGTCATAGATTTGACTCAGATTATCATCTCAGTAGGTGGTTAGATAGGTTAGGCGTTAGGATAGGTGACTCGAGGGTCGTGGGTTCGAACCCGGCCGCCGGGATATTCGATAATTTGCGGCGCCCGTGAAATTTCGGATTTCTTTTTTTTGCGTTTTTTTTTTTTTTGGTCACATTAATCATTTTTAACGAGTGTTCCGATTTTTTTCAAAATTCGCGTTATTATATTATGTACATCGGTATTTATATATATTATTATTCGTTTGACTATATTTATTTTGCAAAAAAATAATAATTAACATTTAATTAATACTTGATTTTACCGTGACCAACCTACAATATAATTATAATGTAGTACCTACTTGATATATTAAATACTGCTACAGATTATAAATACTGTTTAATACAATATTAATAAACTATATTAAAAAATAGTACTACTATATGACTGCTCCATTTGCCGTTTTTTTCGAAAATTCGAGTTTCAGCCCCTTTCGGTCGTATCACCCTCCCCGTCGACGACTTATTCGAGTTCCCCGCTAAATTTATAGCCGGCGCGCGGCCCTACTTTTTCAAAAACGAGTCCCGGCGAGGAGCGGCGTCGCTTAAACGAGAGCGGGTACCGTGTATTGTATTGTATATATTATGCGTCGCGTCGTTTTTTGCGGAGCCGTCGCTGCGTTATCTTTTATCCTTATCACTTTTCACGGTTTTGACCATTTTTCACAATTTTTTTTCAACATTTTTGAAGTTTACCCCCCTCGGGTGCCTCGGTAGGGCCCGTATGGACCTTATTCGAGTTCCCCGCTACATTTATAGACGGTGCGCGGCCCTACTTTTTCACAGACGAGTCCCGGGAAAGAGTGGCGTCGCGGAAAAGGGAGTAGGTACCGTGTAAGTATCGCTATATACAGCAATAAATACATGCCTCGCGTCGTTTTTTGCTGTTTTTTTCTAAAATTCGTTTCTTGGACCGTTTTAGTGGTATTACCCTGCCTGTTTGGATATTATTGGCATTCCCCGCTAAATTTATAAGCCACCGTCGTCAGTACTTCGCTCGAGTCGAGTTCCGCGGAGGAGATCGGGGAGCGGACAGTGTTGTTATTACTTTATACGGAAATGAAAATATGCGACAAAAAGTTCGATTTTTTCATACACACTTTCATACACATAATACATAAGTCATAACACAGTGATGCACCATAATAATTATGCAATTATAATTACTAAATAATTTAAAACATCATAAATATCATATGACATTAAATAAATTGGTAGGTAGGTACATAATATATTATATACAGTCATACAATATAACAGCAAAATATTATGATAGTAGGTACTTACGAAGATAAGTGCCAAAAAATTGTATAGTGTATTCATTTATACATACCTACGTTTAATAGTATATTATTACATTTCAATAAATTTTGTTATTCACCAATATAATTATCTATTTGTTAATTTGATTTAATTCTCATAATTAAATAAATATACATGGTAGGTATATTTTAGAAAATATCCAATCAGAAAATTTTCGACTTATTAGTTATTTGTTATAACCGCGAAAACATAACAATGATTACATTGATTACAATGAAGCCTAACATAAAACACCTGATAACTGTTCTCTATAATTATAAAAAAAATACAATTTTGTTACCTCCTGAATGCTTTATCAGATTTGAACGACCGTTTCGAGCACTTTTCGCTGTAGGCGGATTGTCCGTTCGGGAATCGGATTTCACCCGAGATGACTGATAGCTAGACACTCAAACTCAGAATCCGAATTTCCGATTTCAACACACACACTCCAGAACCGGACATACACGCCCGGTGCATGGTCTACGATCCGACGTAGTCGGATTGTCTACCTGACTAGCTACTTACATACGAGTGACTTACACCCCCACTGCATCCGACACTCGGGAATCGACTTTCACCCGAGATGACTGATTTCAACAGCCGATTTGAACACCCATACGAGAACCGGACACACACGCCCGGTGCATGGTCTGCGATCCGACGTAGTCGGATTGCCTACCTGACTAGCTACTTGCATACGAGCGATTTACACCCCGCACTGCATCCGATCAGCCGCAGGCGGATTGTCCGTTCGGGAATCGTCTTTCACCCGAGATGACTGATAGCTAGACACTCAAACTCAGAATCCGAATTTCCGATTTCAACACACACACTCCAGAACCGGACATACACGCCCGGTGCATGGTCTACGATCCGACGTAGTCGGATTGTCTACCTGACTAGCTACTTACATACGAGCGACTTACACCCCCACTGCATCCGACACTCGGGAATCGACTTTTACCCGGGATGACTGATAGCTAGACACTCAAACCCAGAATCCGAATTTCCGATTTCAACACACACACACACCAGAACCGGACATACCCAAGACCCAACCGGTGCATGGTCTGCGATCCGACGTAGTCGGATTGCCTACCTGGCTGGCTGTGTCGTACGATCGACTTGAATCGCGTGACTTACGACTAGACACTCTTCCGAGTTCAAAAATTACCGCTTAACCAGTGCTGCCAACACGACAAAACACAATAACCGACGACCCCCCATTCCCGCCGCAGGCTGGATCAAAAAAACAAGCATCGCCGACAAAGATGCACCACCGCCCACACAGTCTTTCCGCCGTAGGCGGGATGACAAACACCGGAATCTAGTCTTATACTATAAAACGTGAACCCGAGGGCGCAGCCTATGTTTTAATTCCGAACTAGCATAAGGGAGAGCCAATGAGAAAATTACATTTCTAACCGTGGGCGGTCTCCCGGCGGCGGCGGAGCCGTCGCTGCGTTATCACTCCTCCTTATCGCTTTTCGCGGTTTCGACCGTCTTTCACGATTTTTTTTCAAAATGTTCGAGTTTTACCCCCCTCGGGGGCCCCGGAAGGTCCCGTTCGGACCTTATTCGCGTTCCTCGGTAAATTTATAGTCGGCGAGCGGCCCTACTTTTTTCCCGGCGGGCCCGCGGCGGCGGATGTCGAGTGCGATACGAGCGCCGCCGTCGCGCGCGTTTTTTGCATTTTTTTTCGAAAATTCGAGTTTTAGGCGTTTTGGGGCTTATCGACCTCCCCGTTTGGATCTTATTCGCGTTCCCCGCTAAATTTAACGTCGAAACGTGGCCCTACTTTTTCAAAAACGAGTGCCCCGACGGACGTATCGATCGCCGAGGGCGCCGCGTCGTCGCCGTTTCGACGGTTTTCTCGACTTTTTCGACTAGAGTCGCGTGTAGCAACTCTACGAGACGTCCGACCTCCCCGCCGGCGACGTATTCGAGTTCCACGCTAAATTTATAGCCGGCGAGGGTACCTACTTTTTCAAAAACGAGTCCCGGGGAGGAGCGACGTCGCTTAAACGAGAGTAGGTACCGATGGGGTATCGAGTGGGTACCGCTATATACAGGCATAAATACGTGCATCTCGAGGTTCGATTTTTTTCACAAAGCTCGGGTATTATACGTCCGAGGGCGGCGAAGCCGGTCGTCCGCTCGCCGACGCTGTCGGATCGCCCGCTCAAACGCCCTTTGACGGCCGTCCAAACGGCGTTCGCCTTTCGCGAGCACGGTGACGCGGCTTAAGAGTCATAGAATTGACTCCGGTTTTCATCTGAGTAGGTGGCTAGGTTGGTTAGGCGTTAGGATAGGTGACTCGAGGGTCGTGGGTTCGAACCCGGCCGCCGGCTTTTCGATAATTTGCGGCGCCCGGGATATTTCGGATTTCTTTTTTTTGCGTTTTTTTTTTTTGGTCACATTAATCATTTTTAACGAGTGTTCCGATTTTTTTCAAAATTCGCGTTATTATATTATATATATCGGTATTTATATATATTATTATTCGTTTGACTATATTTATTTTGCAAAAGAATAATAATTAACATTTAATTAATACTTGATTTTACCGTGACCAACCTACAATATAATTATAATGTAGTACCTACTTGATATATTAAATACTGCTACAGATTATAAATACTGTTTAATACAATATTAATAAACTATATTAAAAAATAGTACTACTGTATGACTGCTCCATTTGCCGTTTTTTTTCGAAAATTCGAGTTTCAGCCCCTTTCGGTCGTATCACCCTCCCCGTCGACGACTTATTCGAGTTCCCCGCTAAATTTATAGACGGTGCGCGGCCCTACTTTTTCACAGACGAGTCCCGGGGAGGAGAGGCGTCGCTTAAACGAGAGTAGGTACCTACCGATTGGGTATCGAGTCGGTACCGCTATATACGGGCATAAATACGTGGGTCTCGAAGTTCGATTTTTTTCGCGAAGCTCGCAGATTATACGTCTTAGGGCAGCGGAGCCGGTCGTCCGCTCGCCGACGCTGTCGGATCGCCCGCTCAAACGCCCTTTGACGGCCGTCCAAACAGCGTTCGCCTTTCGGGAGCACGGCGACGCGGCTTAAGAATCATAGAATTGACTCGGGTTATTCACCAATATAATTATCTATTTGTTAATTTGATTTAATTCTCATAATTAAATAAATATACATGGTAGGTATATTTTAGAAAATATTCGAAAATATCAGAAAATTAGATTTTGTCGACTTATTTGTTATAACCGCGAAAACATAACAATGATTACATTGATTATAAATACAACATAAAACACCTGAAAACTGTTCTCTATAATTATCAAAAAATACAATTTTATTACCTCCTGTATGCTTTTTCATATTTGAACGGCCGTTTCGAGCACTTTTCGCTCTAGGCTGATTGTCCGTTCGGGAATCGAATTTCACCCGAGATGACTGATAGCTAGACACTCAAACTCAGAATCCGAATTTCCGATTTCAACACGCATACGAGAACCGGACACACACGCCCGGTGCATGGTCTGCGATCCGACGTAGTCGGATTGCCTACCTGACTAGCTACTTGCATATGAGCGACTTACACCCCCACTGCATCCGACACTCGGGAATCGACTTTTACCCGAGATGACTGATAGCTAGACACTCAAACTCAGAATCCGAATTTCCGATTTCAACACACACACTCCAGAACCGGACATACACGCCCGGTGCATGGTCTGCGATCCGACGTAGTCGGATTGCCTACCTGACTAGCTACTTGCATACGAGCGACTTACACCCCCACTGCATCTGACACTCGGGAATCGACTTTCACCCGAGTTGACTGATAGCTAGATACTCAAAATCAGAATCCGAATTTCCGATTTCAACACACATACGAGAACCGGACATACACGCCCGGTGCATGGTCTGCGATCCGACGTAGTCGGATTGCCTACCTGACTAGCTACTTGCATACGAGCGACTTACACCCCCACTGCATCTGACACTCGGGAATCGACTTTCACCCGAGTTGACTGATAGCTAGATACTCAAAATCAGAATCCGAATTTCCGATTTCAACACACATACGAGAACCGGACATACACGCCCGGTGCATGGTCTGCGATCCGACGTAGTCGGATTGCCTACCTGACTAGCTACTTGCATACGAGCGACTTACACCCCCACTGCATCCGATCCGCTGCAGGTGGATTGTCCGTTCGGGAATCGACTTTCACCCGAGATGACTGATAGCTAGACACTCAAACTCAGAATCCGAATTTCCGATTTCAACACACATATGAGAACCGGACACACACGCCCGGTGCATGGTCTGCGATCCGACGTAGTCGGATTGCCTACCTGACTAGCTACTTGCATACGAGCGACTTACACCCCCAGTGTCCCCCACTGCATCCGACACTCGGGAATCGTCTTTTACCCGAGATGACTGATAGCTAGACACTCAAACCCAGAATCCGAATTTCCAATTTCAACACACACACACACCAGAACCGGACATACCCGCCCGGTGTATGGTCTGCGATCCGACGTAGTCGGATTGCCTACCTGGCTGGCTGTGTCGTACGATCGACTTGAATCGCGTGACTTACGACTAGACACTCTTCCGAGTTCAAAAATTACCGCTTAACCAGTGCTGCCAACACGACAAAACACAATAACCGACGACCCTCCATTCCCGCCGCAGCTAGGCTGGATCAAAAAACCCAGCATCGCCGACAAAGATGCACCACCGCCCACACAGTCTTTCCGCCGTAGGCGGGATGACAAACACCGGAATCTAGTCTTATACTATAAAACGTGAACCCGAGGGCGCAGCTTGTGGAGTAAATCCGAACTGCTATAGACGAAAATGGAGCGAAAACGCGGCGGCGGAGCGTTATCACTCCTCCTTATCGCTTTTCGCGGTTTCGACCTGTTTACACGATTTTTTTTCAAACTTTTCGAGTTTTACCCACCTCCGGGGCCTCGGGGGGCACCGTTCGGACCTTATTCGCCTTCCCCGCTAGATTTATAGTCGGCCCGCGGCCCTACTTTTTTCCCGGCGGGCCCCCCGCGGCGGATATCGCGTGCCAACCGAGCGCCGCCGTCGCGCGCGTTTTTTGCATTTTTTTTCGAAAATTCGAGTTTTAGGCGTTTTAGGGCGTATCGACCTCCCCGTTTGCATCTTATTCGCGTTCCCCGCTAAATTTAACGTCGAAACGTGGCCCTACTTTTTCAAAAACGAGTCCCCCGGCGGACGATTCGATCGCCGAGGGCGCCGCGTCGTCGCCGTTTCGACGGTTTTCTCGACTTTTTCGACTAGAGTCGCGTTTAGCACCTCTACGAGACGTCCGACCTCCCCGTCGTCGACGTATTCGAGTTCCACGCTAAATTTATAGCCGGCTCGCTTACCTACTTTTTCAAAAACGAGTCCCGTGGAGGAGCGACGTCGCTTAAACGAGAGTAGGTACCGATTGGGTATCGAGTAGGTACCGCTATATACGGACATAAATACGTGCGTCTCGAGGTTCGATTTTTTTCACGAAGCTCGGGTATTATACGTCCGAGGGCGGCGGAGCTGGTCGTCCGCTCGCCGACGCTGTCGGATCGCCCGCTCAAACGCCCTTTGACGGCCTTACAAACGGCGTTCGCCTTTCGCGGGCACGGCGACGCGGCTTAAAAGTCATAGAATTGACTCCGGTTTTCATCTGAGTAAGTGGCTAGGTTGGTTAGGCGTTAGGATAGGTGACTCGAGGGTCGTGGGTTCGAGCCCGGCGGCCGTGTTAAATTGAATTCCTTTTTTTTGCGTTTTTTTTTTCGTCACATTTATCATTATTAACGAGTGTTAATTTTTTTTTAAATTTGCATTTCATATTATATATATATTAATATTATTCGTTTGACGATATTTATTGGGCAAAAAATTATTATAATTAACATTTACCGACGCACCTACATGTTTCTTTTATAAATACATTATAATATAACTAACCTACGTGTAGTACATGCTTGATATATTACAGTTTTTACGTGATTCCGATTTGGTAAATACTGCTACAGATTATAAATACTATATTAAAAAATAGTACGACTATATGACTGCTCCATTTGCCGTTTTTTTTCGAAAATTCGAGTCCCGGGGTGGAGTAGTGTGTCGGAAACGAGAGTAGGTACCGTGTAGGTATCGCTATATACATACATATATACATGCGCCTCGAGGTTCGATTTTTTTTCGCAAATCTCACGTTTTGAAGCTGGCGGACACGGTCCTCCGCTCAAACGCCCCTTTGTCGGACGCGCAATCCGCGTTCGCCATTCGCGGGGACGGATACGCGGCTTAAGAGTCATAGATTTGACTCACATTTTCATCTCAGTAGGTGGTTA
>CARXXK010000427.1:0-126069 GCA_949089665.1 Macrosiphum euphorbiae | reverse complement strand
TCTTAAGCTTTAGCGCTGTCAACTTTACATTATAGGTCATAAGTTACTGTTTGTTTTACATAGGTTGTAACATAAATGCTACACTTTACAACATATATATTTCAATACTTATAGACAGAGTTCTAACCTACTTATAGTGTACAATTCTTATTAATAAACTTCACTAAATACAAATATTATTATCAATTGCACACTATTCATATCATAGGTGCACAAGGTTTTTGTTGATATTTGTTTTGTTTATTATAGAGTTAAAGATTTTATTCTATTTGATATTTGATACACTTAAGACCTGTACCCTAAACAATAGTTACATTTCACAATACTCAATACTCTGTTTTTTATAACTTATAATTTTTGTACAGAACGTTAGGTTAGGTTAGGTTAAATACTTTCTCATATGACTGATTATTTATGGATAAATTGTTATGTTGAAATACATTCAATAGAGTACAATATACTTCCTACAGTCTTATCTTATTGGAAATTTGTGTTTAGCCCACATAAAAATGTATGGTGTAACTTTCAAATAGATTAATGTTAATACCACAAGTCACTTATCTTAAAACCACTGGATGACTATTCATTTGAAAAGTTTATAAATTAATTTATAACGTTGATGATACATTAACTACAAACTGTATAAAGTGTATATTATTATTACCAGGCGAATACTTAATAAAACCTATATAAAACTATAACAACATTTTTCAGTGGAAATATATAGAAAAAATATAGACACAACACTAATATATTGACCCTATTCAACACTTGACTGTGCTCCTTATTAGTTCATTTTATACTTGCACATTAAACTAATTAAAACGATTGTATAGGTGGTCGGAGCGCAACAGGTACCAGTTCACGCAGAAATTGACAATGCCGATGCAAACGGTGGCGCAGAAATCGTCGAGGTGGAGTTCGTAGAGGTACAGATGGAAGATATCGACGAGGAAGTTGTCCAGGTGGACCAATTCCTGATGAACGACGACAACGTAGAATTTATTGAAGTTCGGATGGACGAAGTCCTAATGGACGACGACGAGGTAGTACCAGGCCGAGAAGAGATGGTGGACAACAATGACGGGATGCAACTTGAAATCGACATTTTACTCCAAGGCGTCGATGAAGTGGTCAGTGAATATTTCTTCATATTACCTATATCTATGTTACAATTTGTAATTCAATTGCAGTTCGAACCAATCCCCTGGGTGTTCCGGTCGAACAGCTAGAGGGCGTGCACCAATGATAGATCTTCGGCTGGCGTCCAACATCCGCTCCCGGAAAAGCATTACATTGGGGCGTTGAATGCAGTCTGTAGAGATTGTGGTGCCCGTCACTTCGCCATCGAAAGTACCAGACAGGGTGGTTTCTATACATGTTGTAATAGCGGTCTCGTGACCGTAACAGGAGAGCGGGTGTTGCAACCCGCACCTGTGTTACTAATGAATTTGTTGACTTCAGATTCAAGGGAAGCCAGGAGCTTTAGAGCTGAGATTCGAAGGTACAACAACAGTTTGGCATTCGCTGCGTTCTCCAGTGACTTTAACCCCAGGCGTTTGCCAGGTCGTGGGCCTAGGGTATTCTATGCTCAAGGACAAGTGTATCACAGGACTAACAATGAAGTCGCCCCAAATGTAGACAGGCCACCGAGATACTGTGAATTGTATTTCGTGAGTTCTGAGCAAGCAAACCGGGCTCGCTTGCAACAGAATCCAGGCAGTTTATTGGAGCAAGTGCTTGCAGACCTAGACCAACTGTTTCGGGATAACAATCCATACGCCCAGGCATTTCAGTAAGGTGATTAAAGTCATTGAATTATATGAAATGTACTCATGAACACCAAAACCCCGGCTTAGAGCTCATAATTTGTACACATTACATCTATACAATATTATATTATGTAAATTATTTTACATTTGACAAACTATTTAATTTTCACTTATTAACTGATTCAATTTCATTAATTAAATGCGATTAGGTATCACACTTTGTAGGTACACGACATATTATTAAACTGTTAACTAACAATTATTTCATTTTAAATTAAAATTGGTCTAATGTAAATTTTTACAGCATATATTTCACACTCCAAGAATTTTCACAATATTACAACAATTTGAATTGTACATTGATGCCACACAAAAGTGGTGACTTCCATCTATCATTCGGGTGTGGGTTGATCATATTTATAATATAAATATTCAATGACAATAATATTGTTCTGCTTATAATATATTCTTACATTACATAAATACACAAAATATGTACGGATAATAAATTAATGATTGTTACAACCTTTTTTGAAACTCATTGGTTATTACAAAAAGGGTCACTAGCTATAGAACAAATTGATGAATTACTTAATGTTGTTAATTTTCATAACATTCAAACAGTATTCACAAGTTTGGAATTTTGTAATAACAATAAACACTACAATAGTATGATTGTATAATTTCAATTATTTCAATCTATATTTTTAACATTATTCCACTGAGCTTGGGCATAATTTATAATTTTTACACACTATATTAAAATATATAGTAATTAATGTTAATGTTATATATTATAATATTATTACATTACACTTCACTATCGTTTATTTTATTCAGATACATAGTACCAAAATAAACCCCAATAAGACTTAATATAAACTTTATAATGACCAGGCATCACCATATTGATATATTATTACTCATTAATGTTTTCTTCACCTTTCTTTATCGTGTGTGGTTCTGTATACATACATATTAATATATGTGCAATAATCATTACACTGCAGTACTGCACATTATACAAAACAAATGTAACTAACGCTTGAACATAATGACTGACCTAGACTACTATATGACTGTATTATTCCTATATATGTTATGTGCTTTACTGTAATTAAAAAATATATTTGTAGGAATATGAGTCAGTTATGTGCGGATGAAGAAGCCCGGGCTAGGAATGATCCCGCAGTGGCACCGAGAACAGTCAGTATGCATTTCGTCTCCGACACAGCCAGAGACCAACGGCGTTACGGTCCACCCACCGCAGATGAAATTGCGGCTGTGTTCGTCGGTGACGATGGCCGACCGCCGAGAGACATCAATCTGGTCATGTACAACAGGAATCCAACCGACGCTCATCACCGGATGCAGACGTTATCTGCAGGATCACGTCACGCTGATCCAATGCTCTATCCAGTGTTGTTCCCATACGGTGAATGTGGTTGGCAAGACAACATGGAGCAGCGCGGCAACCGCGTCAACGCGGTCCGCACACGGAATACTATCCGCGCGTATGCTTGCTATAGATTGGCCATTCGTTACCAAGGAAACAACGACTTGCATAACAACCAGTTTAGTATATTACACAGAGCTGGATTTTTGTTACAGATGTACGTGTGCGATCTGTATGTTAGAATGGAATCGAACAATCTGAATTACATTATTCGGAATCAGGGTGCGCTCCTTGCAGAAGCGTATCGGGGCCTTGTGGACCACGTCAACCAACAGCTCCACTTGGACGTGCCGGCTAATCCCTTGGCCGTCGGCCGCAGGGTCATTTTACCTTCGACGTTCGTCGGGAGTCCCCGTTACAATAAAGGCTGTTATCACGACGCTATTTCCATTGTGCGAAAATTCGGTAAGCCTGATCTCTTCATTACTTTTACATGCAATCCTCGGTGGCCGGAGATCACAGAAAACCTAGGGAGATACACTCTGGCAAACGACAGGCCCGACCTGGTGGCCAGAGTGTTCCACGTCAAACTCAAGGCTCTTATGCACGACATAACAGTCGGTAGGATTTTTGGTAATGTTAATGCTTATGTATACACTGTTGAATTTCAGAAACGCGGTTTGCCGCACGCGCACATACTCATCATCTTAGGGGAGGACAGCAAGTTGCTCGACGCACAGGACGTCGACAACATTGTGTGCGCCTCCTTGCCAGACCCGGAGACTGATCGGCGTCTGTTTGACTGCGTGACGTCGCACATGATTCACGGACCGTGTGGTCCACTAAACCCCAACAGTCCATGTATGGTGGACAACAGTTGTTCAAAGAAGTTTCCGAAACAGTACTGTGATGAGACGGTTTACGTCTCTGATGGCGGCTACCCCATGTACCGCCGTCCGAACAATGGTCGTGTGGCTCTTGTCAGACAACGAGAGGTCGGTAACGAGTTTGTCGTTCCATACAACCCGTATCTTCTGGCTAAATATGACGCTCACATCAATGTTGAGGTGTGCTCCACCATTAAGAGCGTTAAGTACATTTATAAATATGTCTACAAGGGACATGACGCAGCTACTTTGGCCTTACGGGACGGAGATGAGGTGTTAAGGTAAGCAGATTCAATAATGTATTGTTCTCATATACAGGATCTTAATACTATAATAGCTTTCATTGTTAGTCCAACATTGTATAAATTAATAATAAATACATTGATCATGTAGGTACATTTTTATAACCTTTTCATTCATACTTTGCTTAATGATTAAATGCTGTACATAGATTAGATAAGATTTCAATTGTTCAGTTAGTAGTTAGCACTACACTTACCCGTACACCTACATAAAGATATGCACTAATATTTTACTACTTCACTTACATACACATAAGTTCATATTTTTTGGAGTTTACAACTTTTTACAAACTATTCATTACCGTATATTATATTATATATTATACAACTATTTAAATTGTACACCGATAGCACAACAGAGTGACTTAAATCTATAATTATGTTGAGGGGATGGGGTGTTAGGTTATATACATGTAATTCATTACAGATTAAACGATTAATGTACAACAGTTGTGTTCATACATTTAAACTGTATACCTACATAACAACATTAATTAACTTATTCTACATAATATCATGTGTGTTTAAATTTGGCCAAATATATCATTTTTACTTATAAAAAGATTCCACTCAATCCATTTTAATGTGTATAGGTACAATTAAAAATTTGTTCACAACATTGTTCTTAACTTATCAACTGTTAAATATTTTATGATTTGCAAGTAGGTACTTAGGCCATAACTTGATTCATTTTTACTATTTAAATGTGCATAGGAAGGTATAATTAATAACTTCTACAGATTTAATTTTAAATTTCTAACAACGGTTACCTAACAGTTGTTTATTTAAATTTATAATTGATGAAATAAAAACAACAATCTCTTTACAGTACCTATGTATTTCAATAGCATTCCAGCAGATTCTATTGTGATCACCAATATACAATTTTGTAATAACCATATATTTACTTTTATTTAAATCTATACATTCTGTTAATACGGTTATTATATTCAGTCAACTTCAATCGTTTAAATTTAAATTAATTTTTTCAATTTCATTGCCTCATTTTTTTATATAAATAGTACCAATCAATGAAAAACTATTAATATATATTTGTGATGACCTCATTGTATAAACACACAATTTATAACATTATTGTTTTTATTATATTACACTGAATTAATTTTGATTTCAGTTACACCAACTCGCGGTATGTCGGCCCGCCTGAAGCCATTTGGAGGTTGTTTTCATATGAGATACACAACAAAAGTCACACGATCGTAAGACTTCCGGTCCACCTGGAAGACAATCAGACCTTGTACTTTGCTCCCGGACGTGCTGAAGAACGGTTAGACGATGATAACCAACGTCGTACTAAACTAACAGAATTTTTCAGACTCAACACAAACAGCGAGGTGGCAAGGCAGTACCTGTACCACGAGATACCGCTACATTACAGTTGGCACCAACCTAGCAGGACATGGTCGCCACGTAGACATCAAATGGCCAACGAGACGTTGGCTCGGATGTATATCGTCAGCCCAATGGATCAGCACCGTTTCCACCTGCGACTGTTACTTTTGCACCGGAGAGGCCCACGGTCTTTCCGAGACATTAGAACGGTCGACGGGATAGTGCATGAGACATACGGGGCTGCGGCAATTGCACTGGGACTCATAGAAGACGACGAAGCGTGGCATGCGTGCATGCAAGAGTCTGCGACGTTGGACACTCCCGGCCAGCTTCGGTATCTCTTCGTCACGATACTGGTGCACTGCCAGGCTACGGAACCGCTGAGGCTGTACACGAGCAACGAGGACAGTATGATGGAAGACTTCAATCGGCGTTGGCAAGACGTTGACCGTGCGAGGGCATCGACTCTGAAGGCCATTGGAGACCTTCTGCGGGTACACGGTAAAACGCTCCACGACTACAATTTGCCCATCCCGGACGACCGTCTACTGGAACCGGAACTGGACAATCAACTGTTCCACGCGATAGACGTGGCAGCACGGTGGGCACCACAAGTGGACGCCCTGAACGCTCAACAGCGAACAGTGTTTGACCGCATCAT
Organism: Macrosiphum euphorbiae; assembly: GCA_949089665.1. Classification (NCBI taxonomy): domain Eukaryota; kingdom Metazoa; phylum Arthropoda; class Insecta; order Hemiptera; family Aphididae; genus Macrosiphum; species Macrosiphum euphorbiae. The sequence continues at coordinate 119,698 of CARXXK010000427.1, read as the reverse complement.
GGTGGCTGTCGATGACGACCGGGACGTGGCAAAAACATTCTATGTCGATGGACCCGGAGGCACCGGAAAGACAACGCTTTACGGTTGCCTAAAATGGGCACTTCAAAACCAACGACCGCCACGGGAGGTATTGTGCGTGGCATTCACGGGGATCGCCGCGTCCCTCATGGACGGCGGCATGACAGTGCACTCGACGTTTGGTTTGCCGTTTGGTACGCTGACCGACGACGATACATCAAACATCTCCTTGCAATCCATGCGCGCACAGAGGATACGTGATGCAGCGCTCATTGTCTGGGACGAATCGCCAATGTCTCCCGGAACACAGCTCACGGTGGTCGATCGCTTACTCAAGGACATCATGGGAAAACAAACAACGCCATTCTGGGGCAAACCAGTCCTATTCGCGGGCGACTTCCGACAGATATTGCCCGTCGTCCGCAGGGGGACTAGAAGCGCCATCGTCTTGGCGTCAATCAAACAAAACACTTTGTGGAGGAACACGGAGAAGTTTGAACTGACTCAAAACATGCGAGCCGGCAACGACGCGGACTTCGCGGATTGGTTGCTGAGGCTCGGCAACGGACAACTGCCCGTGGTCGACGGTATTCAGGATACGGTCGAAATCCCCAGGGAAATGGTATGTGATATTAATGAATTAGTTGATTTTGTTTATCCACAGCAAATGTCGTTGGCTAACGTCTACGATTTTGCTCGGAGAATTATTCTTTGTCCCAAGAACGAGGAATGCCGTCAACTCAATCGCCAAGTGCTCCTACGAGTTGTGGGGGCCGAATGGACCTACTACAGTATAGACACTGTGATGGCCGACGACCCGGACGAGGTCGCCAACTATCCCACTGAGTTTCTCAACTCTCTGGAACTAAACGGCCTCCCGCCGTACGCATTGACCCTCAAGGTCGGTGCCATAGTCATGTTGCTAAGGAATCTCGATTCAAGTAGACAACTGTGCAACGGTACAAGGCTGGTGGTCACCGAACTGCGGCGATACAACTTCAAGGCGAGGATGTTGTCCGGTGGCGGCGACGCACCGGACGACATAGTCATACCTGCTATCCCGGTCACTTCGGGCAGTGAGGATGATCTGCCATTCCAATTGAAGCGGCTACAGTTTCCGGTACGGTTGTCGTTCGCGATGACCATCAATAAATCCCAGGGTCAAACGTTTGACAGGGTTGGTTTGCATCTGCCGTTGCCCGTGTTCACTCACGGACAATTGTATGTTGCGTTTTCGCGAGTGAGAAGCGCTCTATCCGTCAAAGTAGGTATGTACGCTGACGGCCACGGTCGGTTTGTCACAAAGAACATTGTGTACAGGGAAGTATTACCTCTCGGGGTATAGTCTCGGTGAATTGTCAACAAAGAAAATATATCATCAATCTTTAAATTAAATATTTTTTTGTTCACTTTATTTTTCTCTTCAATAATGATATATTTTTTTTGAGACTTACTAACCTGAGACTACAGACATACTTACATACAACATTTTTATGTTGTACCGTCATGGATCCATGTGATCCACCGGGCGTAATTGGCCATTGAAGTACCCTAATCCTTAGGGATCCGTATATCTGGGTACTTCATGGACAGTTGAGTAATTGACTGTTCACTGTGGAGAGAAAGTTCGACAACCTCCACGTGGTTCTCTCTGGATACGAATCTGCTGCTAAGCGGGTTCGTAACTAATGTCGAACGGGTTTTTTTAAATTTTAATAATATTACTTTACTCTGTATGAACATTTTTACTACTAAATTTTTGTACCATTATATTGTGTCATGGTACCTTCATCGTTGTATTTTAACTATTGTATTTTTACCTAATTAATTGTTTATTTTAAAAAAAGTATAATGTCATGTACATAATAATTATTGTAATTTGACTATTGCATTTCTTACTAATTATATGTCTGTATATAAAAAAATATATTATAATGTGTATAACTGTAATTTAACTATTAAATTGTTTATATAGACAAAATATAATGTTAAGTACATAATTGTAATTTAACTATTAAATTGTTTATATAGACAAAATATAATGTTAAGTACATAATTGTAATTTAACTATTAAATTGTTCATTTAACAAAAAATATAATGTCATGTAAATATTGTAATAAAACTATTCCATTTTTTAATAATTACATGTCTGTATGTAAGCAAATATATTATAATGTGTATTATTGTGATTTAACTATTCAATTGTTTATATAGAACAAATATTATGTTATGTACCTACATCATTGCAACTTAACTATTGCATTTTTAACTAATTATTCTAAACACGGTTTTACAATCACTGTCAATTCATTTGTTTGTTTGTACAAAATATATCTTATCATTGTAGGTACTACTATTTCAACTAACACCCGACTTTCTGTTTAAAATATTGTTTACCTACTGTTTTTGATTCAATATATTATACATATCATAATAAATCAAACTGTTCAATTACGCACACAATTTGCTAAAATAAATAAATAATTTTAATAGTATCAATGACATACTGCAAGTTAGGTTAAGTTAAATTATACTTTTATTAAAAACGATGTAATAAATAGGTACCTATGTATACTAAACATATTATATTTTTTAACAAAATTGGCAATGTACCATATTCAAATGGATTTTGACATTGACATCCCTATGATTAATTTTGTTAATTGCATGCACTAAATAGCCTTGATCTCATCATAATAATGATCGTAATTGTGTTTATAATATGTTATGATAATTTATCATACAATAAACACACATTTATACTTTGGGATTTTCTATTTTTTGTAAATTAATGAACTTTATAAATATCGACTTAATAATCGAATTATCGACGTACATTTTTTTACTTACAAATAGGGCTGGTGCCCTATGGATCATAATTACACATTGAGCGCTGATAGTTTAGAAAATCGATTAGGTGTATGGTTTTTTTTTACTTCAAACTTTTGGACAGACCCAAAAGCCACAAAAAAGAGATGTAAAATATTATGCGTACTTACACCGTTGGTGACTGATAGCTAGACACTCAAACTTTTAAACATTCCCGCCAATGCGCCAAGCATTATTTCAATCTTAAAATCATATCACTAAACGCGTTATCATAAACCCTATCCCTTAGAACAATTATCCAACATTCGATTTACAACAGACACGAACAATTATCCAACATTCGATTTACAACAGACACGAAAAATACTTCCAAAATCGATGACCCCACATTCAGCGAGTCTCATATAGGTCAAATAGAATCTATATTTTTGATTATTCACTTATCTACGCAACTAACGGGGTCCGCAATCCACCGTAGGTGGAGTGCATACCTGATGATATACGCTTCGCATATTGCTTACCTATGTGATTTGATGACTGATAGCTAGACAATCAAATACACATATCGACTCTACACTTTTTAACGATTTCAACAACCAAAAGCAGCTGACAAACGTCTAGAGATCCTGGAGATCGTATCTACTTACAATGTTCGTTACGGATTGCTAGACGCTCAAACTTTTAAACATCTACGCCAAAGCGCCAAGCCTTATCTCCAATCCATATCACTAATTCATATCACAAATCCTAAAATTGCATCTTACGACTGTCGCTACTTTTATGATTGAAACGACTCTTATTCAAAAATCGGTACCCCCCATTCAGCGAGTCTCATGGGCCAACTAGAATCTATATTTTTGATTATTCACTTATCTGCGCAACTAACGGGGTCCGCAATCCACCGCAGGTGGAGTGCATACCTGATAATATACGCTTCTCATATTGCTTACTTATGTTATTTGATGACTGATAGCTAGACAATCAAATACACATCAAATACACATATCGGCTATACACTTTTTAACGATTTCAACGACCAAAAGCAGCTGACAAACGTATAGAGATCCTGGAGATCGTATCTACTTACAATGTTCGTGACGGATTGCTAGACGCTCAAACTTTTAAACATTCCCACCAAAGCGCCAAGCCTTATCTTCAATCCATATCACTACTCCTTATCACAAATCCTAAACTTTCGTCTTACAACCTTTGAGACTTTTATAATACCAACGACGTTGTCTTCAAAATCGGTACCCACTCTCAGCGAGTTCCACGGGCCCCGAGTTTCACTTAGAGCTAGTCTCTTATATTATAAAACGAGGTTAGTCCCCAGTTTTGTCCGACAGGCGCGACGCAGCAAATAAGGAACGCCAATCAGAAAATTCCGTCGCCCGGCCCCGCGTTATCACTTCTTTTCTTATCATTCCGCCGATTTTTGAAATTTTCGAACATTTACTCTTTTCACACGATTTCGACCGTTTTCTATCGTTTTTCGCCCTTTTTTATACTCGATTCGCGTGCATCGCGATCTCTCGAAGCCGCCGGTGGGCGGTTTATATCCGTGCGCTGTCTGTAGCCGTCGCAATGTCGATCGAAAAATACGCTCCCGGCCGGACTTTTTTGCCGATTTTTTTCGTTTTCTCCGACAGTTTCGTCTTTTTGCACTCCGTTCGTGCCCGAATCGTGTAGTTGACGTCTTTCTAAAGCCGTATATATACGCTTTTCTTACGAAATCGGTAGGTTCGCTTCGCAATCGCGTTTAGAAATTACGACCGACCGTACGCGTATATATACAATATACATGTATATACGTGTATAATTTAATTTTTGCCTATTGATTTAATAATTATTAACGAAAAACGCTTTTCACGCGCTCCGTTAAATATATATATGGGAGATGCGCGTATTACAAGCGAATTATATGCGATTACATCGATGTACATCGAATATATCGGCTTACGTCGCTCCTTAGACGCACGGCTTAAGAGTTGATGTTTCGACCGTATTTCACATCTCAAATTGTGTCCGAATAGGTTAGGCGTTAGGTAGAAGTTACGTAGGTCCCGGGTTCAAATCCGTCGTACGCCGTCCGGGCGTTAATACCATCAATGCCATAAGGTTTACACGGCCGCCCGAATGCTGACTTTTTTTTGCATTTTTTTTCCGTAATTTTACAAATTTCCGATCTTTTCTCTTTACTATTATTATTATTTTAACTTTACTTTGTGTATAAAAATTACAATATTTCTACTACGTTAAATTTTTTTTAAATTAATCTACAATATATCATTTTTTATGTATTATAATATAATATGTATTTACGTGGGTAAACATGTTTTTTTTCGATTTTCTTACGTTACCTATCTTACAAATTATAGTTACTGGTTTTTTTAAATTTTAATAATATTACTTTGCTGTATGAATATTTTTACTACTATATTTTTATACCATTATATTATGTCATGTACCTTCATCGTTGTATTTTAACTATTGTATTTTTACCTAATTAATCGTTTATTTAAAAAAAGTATAATGTCATGTACATAATTGTAATTTAACTGTTGAATTGCTTATAGGTATAACAAATAATTTGTAATTTAACTACTAAATTGTTCATTTAACAAAAAATATAATGTCACGTACCTACATATTATAATTTAAGTATTGCATTTTTTAATAATTACATGTCTGTATGTAAGCAATTATATTATAATGTGTATTATTGTGATTTAACTATTCAATTGTTTATATAGAACAAATATAATGTTAGGAACGTTCATCATTGTAACTTAACTATTGCATTTTTAACTAATTATTCTAAACACGGTTTTATGTATTCATTACGGTTTTACAATCACTGTCAATTCATTTGTTTCTACAAAATATATCTTATCATTGTAGGTACTACTATTTCAACTATGTAACCAGGGCCGGATCTAGGGGGGAAGTCGGGGATTTATCCCCGGGCGTATAATTTTCGTGGGCGTATTTTTAAGGTTTTAAATATTTTGTAAATTGAAAATTGAAAATGGACTTTAAAACAAAAGTCAAAACTAAGTACAAAATAATATTTCACAGGAAATGTGTAATATTGGGTATGGGAATAAAATAAAATAATTTTATTTTTAATCTAGATTAGTAGGTAATAACTAATAACATTGATTTAAAAATTAAAAGGACAAATATGAAAAAGATAAAAATAGATAAAAATATAAAATAAATAAAACCCGTCCGCAATTTACTGTCAGCGGGAGTGTACATGCCTTAGTTTATCATAAATAGATTAATGTACTCTCCAATTAGTGACATAATAAAGTATGGTAAATTACATCATTTTCTTGCATATAATATAATAATATGTAGATAGATGTTTAAAACCTTAATCTTAAAAATCGTACTATTAATTGTAATTCATTGTTATGTGATTTTAAATTAACAACTATATATTTTTCCAAATAGGTAGGTACTGCATAAAATTATGTACTACATAAAATGTTACTTAGGTACTAATGATTTAATTGTTTTCAGATTATTTATTAAATTACATGTTTGTACCCAGGCTTATAAAAGTCTTTGTATTTAACAATTAATGTCTTTTTATAAATATCACCATGGCCACTAGATAAATGAAACAGAACACAAAATGGAATATAATTTGTCATTTGTGTTTGCTTTTTAAATGGGTACAACTGTACAAGTATACAACTATTAATTTACTTGATAAACTTGATACTACAAAAGTACAACATAATTAAATAATTAAAACAAAAATACTATCCTATTGATTGTAGCCCAAGACAGATTGAATATTATGTTTTACATATTATATTAAAATAATTTAAAAGGAAATTTATATTCTATTTGGTTCGTTTTTTTTTTTATTATAAACTGTGTTTTTTGTCTAAATTATTTTTATAGTTCAAGATGTCAAACAGACAACCAGGTCCTTATTATTCTGGAAATTTTTAAAATGTAGAATGTAGTTATTTTAGGATATAGGTATCTACATTCAATCCGTAAGTGATAATCCATGATAAATATTTCTTTGTCGTGTTATAATCATTAGATTACAATTTTCAGTACATAATTACATTTTTGTTTCATTGTATTTATTCCGTACCTAGGTACATATTATTAAGTTTTAATTGTAACAAATATTAAAAATGAAAATGTATAATATTGATAGGTATGTTGTAAATTAAATATTGTTCTTTTACATAAAGCGTCCTATATTAAAAGTAAGCAATGGATACCTAATTTAGATTTGTTAATAAATACCTAATTCATACATGTTATTATTATCAATATTATTTATTCTAAACCTGGAACTTAGAAATATTGACCACAGATTTTAGCTTTAAATACACCATTAAGAAGTGCTTCTAAAACTATATTACGTGAATAGTTTAAAATTTAAAATGTTTCATTTTCAAGTTAAAATCGTTCAAATTATTTGTGGTAAATAAATGATTGGTCCTGCAGTACATTTGGAAAGGTTTTGTGAATGTTGGTTCTCAGTTCCTCGCAGTACTGTGTGAGTGTGCTTGATTTTTCGTAAAAAAAATACTAATTCTGGTCATCTCCCTGAGATGGGCGTATTTTTTTTAATTTTCTCCGGGTGTTAAAAAGCTATGATCCGGCGCTGTATGTAACTAACACCCGACTTTCTGTTTATAATATTGTTTACCTACTGTTTTTGATTCAATATATTATACATACCATACTAAATCAAACGGTTCCATTACGCACACAATTTGCTAAAATAAATAAATAATTTTAATAGTATCAATGGCATACTGCAATATAGGTTAAGTTAAATTATACTTTTATTAAAAACGATGTAATAAATAGGTATGTATACTAAACATATTGTATTTTTTAACAAAACAACAAAAATGGCAATGTACCATATTCAAATGGATTTTAATATTGACATCCCTATGATTAATTGTGTTAATTACATGCACTAAATAGCCTTGATCTGATCATAACAATGATCGTATATTTATTTTCTTGGAATTAATTAGGTACATTAAGACAGTGTAATTTATTAGTACACCTAATTGTGTTTATAATATGTTTTTATCATTTATCATACAATAAACACACATTTATATAAATATATACTTTGGGATTTACTATTTTTTGTAAATTAATGAACTTTATAAATATCGACTTAATAATCGAATTATCGACGTACACTTTTTTACTTACAAAAAGGGCTGGTGCAATATGGATCATAATTACACGTTGAACAAAGTGCGCTGATAGTCTAGACAATCGATTAGGTAAATGGTTTTTTTTTACTTCAAACTTTTGGACAGACCCAAAAACCACAAAAAAGAAGTGTAAAATATGCGTACTTACACCGTTGATGACTGATAGCTAGACACTCAAACATTTAAACATTCCCGCCAATGCGCCAAGCATTATCTCAATCTTAAAATCATATCACTAAACGCGTTATCATAAACCCTATCCCTTAGAACAATAAATATTATCCAACATTCGATTTACAACAGACACGAACAATACTTCCAAAATCGATGACCCCACATTCAGCGAGTCTCATATAGGTCAAATAGACTCTATATTTTTGATTATTCACTTATCTACGACAGACGCCTAGAGATCCTGGAGATCGTATCTACTTACAATGTTCGTGACGGATTGCTAGACGCAGAGACGCTCAAACTTTTAAACATCTACGCCAAAGCGCCAAGCCTTATCTCCAATCCATATCACTAATTCTTATCACAAATCTTAAAATTCCATCTTACGACTGTCGCTACTTTTATGATTGAAACGACTCTTATTCCAAAATCGGTACCCCCAAATTCAGCGAGTCTCATAGGCCAACTAGAATCTATATTTTTGATTATTCACTTATCTGCGCAACTAACGGGGTCCGCAATCCACCGCAGGTGGAGTGCATACCTGATAATATATGCTTCTCATATTGCTTACTTATGTGATTTTATGACTGATAGCTAGACAATCAAATACACATATCGACTCTACACTTTTTGACGATTTCAACAACCAAAAGCAGCTGACAAACGTATAGAGATCCTGGAGATCGTATCTACTTACAATGTTCGTGACGGATTGCTAGACACTTAAACTTTTAAACATTCCCGCCAAAGCGCCAAGCATTATCTTCAATCCATATCACTACTCCTTATCACAAATCCTAAACTTTCGTCTTACAACCTTTGCGAATTTTATAATTCCAACAACATAGTCTCCAAAATCGGTATCCACTCTCATCGAGTCCAACGGGCCCCGAGTTATACTTAGAGCTAGTCTCTATATATAAAGCAAGAAACCGAGGGCGCCCCCTATGTGTTAAATCTGAACCGCTATAGACGAGAATGGAGGGAAATCGCGTTATCACTCCTCCTTATCGCTTTTTAAAGTCCAGCCCAGAGGTCTCTGCCAGGTTGGTAAGTGCGGCCCCCGACCGGGCCAGCGCCCCGCAGCCAGAAGACCCCCTACGGTCCCCACGGTTTTTCGGCCGTAACTCCCCAACGGTTGCTCCTAGAGTTCCTTGAAAAAAATTTTGCACCCTCGACGCCACCCTAGCGGCTCTCGAGGGTGCCGACCAGCCCCCGCAAACCCGGACCCCCTATCCCCCCAGGGGAGGAGTTCGGGTCCCCCGATAGGGACAGTAAAATCCGCACCGCCACACCGATAGGGACAGTAAAGGAACGAATGGCGGGACATCGCGGCGGCGTTATCACTCCTCCTTATCGCTTTTCGCGGTTTTGACCGTCTTTCACGATTTTTTTTCAAAATTTTCGAGTTTTACCCCCCTCGGAGGCCTCGGAAAGTCCCGTTTGGACCTTATTCGCGTTCCTCGGTATATTTATAGTCGGCGCGCGGCCCTACTTTTGGCCCGGCGGGCTCGCGGCGACGGACGTCGCGTGCGATACGACCGTCGCCGTCGCGCGCGTTAATTGCCGTTTTTTCGAAAATTCGAGTTTTAGGCGTTTTAGGGCGTATCGACCTCTCCGTTTGGATCTCATTCGCGTTCCCCGCTAAATTTATACCCTACGCGCGGCCCTACTTTTTCAAAAACGAGTCCCCCGGCGGACGATTCGATCGCCGAGAGCGCAGCGTCGTCGCCGTTTCGACGGTTTTCTCGACTTTTTCGACTAGAGTCGCGTTTAGCACCTCTACGAGACGTCCGACCTCCCCGTCGGCGACGTATTCGAGTTCCACGCTAAATTTATAGCCGTCGCGCGGACCAACTTTTTCAAAAACGAGTCCCGGGCGGGAGCGGCGTCGCTTAAACGAGAGTGGGTACCGATGGGGTATCGAGTGGGTACCGCTATATACAGGCATAAATACATGCGTCTCGTGGTTCGATTTTTTTCGCAAATCTCGCGTTTTCGGAGATCCGGAGGTCCGCTCGCCCGCTCAAACGGCGTTCGCCTTTCGCGTGCACGGCGACGTGGCTTAAGAGTCATACATTTGACTGTAAATTTCATCTCAGTAGGTGGCTATGACGCGGTACGCAGCGGCCACCAGTACAAAGTACAGGTACCGCAGCGACCCGTCTACACTTTTGTCAACCACCACCACGGACTACAGCGCGGCAGCACCAACTCTCCCACCGCGCCTAAAAGGCACAAGGTGGGACGGGAAGGCAAGTCGCGCAAAACGAGTACTGGCCGCCGGCGGCGTCTCTCTCTTACGTCAACCGTCGAAACGGCTCCATCTCGGCTACGTACCACCGCACCGGATACATACCGCTCGTCATCCGAAAACCACGCCGGCGACCGTTTCACCGTTATATGTGACATCCGTTGACTTTGACTACCAGATTACTTAATCTAACATTGATTTCAAAACTTTGAATATTGTTTTAATAAACCGGCCACAGGCCATATCACACCAAAATACGTGTACCTTAATTTCAAGTGCGAGTGTCGTTTGTGTCACCCTACTTCCACTCCACACCCGACGACCGGCTGACTGCGTCGATCAACATCGCCGTAGCCGTGTCAAATTGGCTCCCCGGCGGGGAATCGAACCCCGGTCTCCCGCGTGACAGGCGGGGATACTTACCACTATACTACCGAGTACGAAGCACGCGCGCATGAACACTCGGTACGACGACTTGCGCACAGCAAGAGCTTCGTTACCCGAGTTCACAGGAACAAGGGCCGAGGACCCCGTACGGTACATTAATAATACCGAGTCGATTTTGGTGCAAGCTCGTATACACCCCTCGGGTTGGTGCAGGGCGGTCGAGCCGCAGTTAAAAGGAACGGCGAGTGTATGGTACGCATCCATAAAAATACTCGACCTATCCTGGGAAGAATTTAGGGTTGAGTTTTTAGAAAATTACAACAATTCCGAAATCCAATCCCAACTGCGCGCCGACATCGTGTCAACACGACAAACGTCTAGACAATCTCTAACGGAATTTGTGCTAGTTAAAAACCAGCAAGCGCGCCGCGTAAATACCGGCCTATCCGAGTCGGAATTGGTAGGTATTATAGCAGGATTAACGCGCGACACTTTCCGAACACACATCCGTCTACAACGGCCATTGACGTTCAACGAGCTACGACGCATCGCAGGCGTTTTGGACCCGGTAACGGACAGCACCAAACCGACCCCCCAACAATGGGCCCCAAAACCCAAAAACCGGGCGGATACCCCACAAACAGCCGCCCCGGTCAAAAAAAAATTTTTTAAAAAAACAACAGATGATCACCCACCGGGGCCGTGCAGGTATTGTGGGGAACTCCACTGGAACAGTAAGTGCCCACACAAACCGACCACGTCGGGAAACGGCGGGGGAGTCGACGGGGACTAGTCCCCCCCATCGACTCAACACCACCCCCCCACCCATCACCAACCACTATCGGTAGTACACACGGAAAAAAAACACGTAATCGAAAAGCGCGTAGTTCGGTAATTCAACACACAGAAAAACCAACTACGAAAATTTTTTCCGTCTCATCACCAATCGGCACCCGTTCACAGACCCCCAACCTACACCACCCCACCACAGAACACACTCACCTCACCGGTGACACGTGTGTTCAACAACAACCGGCTCATGGGGCAGCCACAGGTGTAGGGACAAAGGCAACAGAGACATGGGTGTTCACCTGCACAGGTGACGGGGATACAAGCACACACACCACGCTTACCCCCGCATTAGGTCAGTCTGCGCACGTAAAGCAAGAGGCGAGCAACGAGGCAACCGACGTTGACAGTATGGTCATGGCGGTTGACACCGACGACCAGACAGTTCCCGTCGCGGTTAAGAACCAATTGTCCAGCTCGACCGATTGCACTACGACTAATAATGATACGCGAACACGCCCAGACAAAATTCCGACCCCCGCGGTCGAGCTCGAATTTCCGTCAGGCTTCGTAACAGCTCTATTAGATTCGCAGGCACAAAAATCGTACGTAAACCCGACAGTAGCCCGTAAATACGGCAAAACACCTCCCCACGGACCAACAAACACAGTCCGGATGGCGGACGGTCACACTGCAACAACCAGTGGCACCTCCACATTCGAAGCTAGGATAGGTACACTCGATATAAAATTCGAAGCTACCATCCTAGACAATTTGTATTGCGACGCGTTACTAGGACACGACTTTCTTGTAACCAATGAAGTCTCTTGGGATTACGCCGCATGCACAATTCACATGGGTAGGCAAATTCGTACGTCGACATGCTGGAAAGGGAAACCACAACCACCCGCCACTCGTCCCGACTTGTCACAATTACAATTTGGAAACGACCCCGAAACTCGCGCGAAACTAACCAAGATTTTACACAAATACGCGGTAGTATTCAGCGAAAAAGTAGGACGTACAAAACTAATTGAACACGAAATTTTGCTTAAAGACCCGTCCCCAATCGCGCTCAAACCATACCCATATCCGCAGCAAAAACAAACCGCTATCGATGATATGGTGCGCGATATGGAACTCCAGGGGCTCGTAGAACCTAGCACCTCACCGTGGGCCGCACCGGTAGTATTGGCAAAGAAAAAAGACGGAACTTTTCGTCTCTGTGTCGACTACAGGCGGCTCAACGACGTAACGGAATCCGACGCGTACCCTATGCCAGATCTCAACAAAATGATTAGGCAAATGAGGGGCGCGAAAATTTTCAGCATTTTTGACCTTAGGTCGGGGTACTGGCAAGTTCCACTACACGAAAATGCGCGAAAATACACGGCTTTCCGGACACGTAGAGGTCTATTTCAGTTCAGAGTCCTCCCCTTCGGTCTAAAAAATAGTCCAATGACTTTCGTGAGACTCATGAACGAGGTCATGAGGGGGTACCAGGATGATTTCATACAAGTTTACCTAGATGATATTGTAGTATTCTCAAGGGACGAGTACGAACACCAGGCCCACCTAGACAAAGTTCTCGAGCGCCTCAAGAGATTCGGATTAACGTGCAACACAAAAAAATGTAAAATCGGTCTTCGCGAAATTTCATTTTTAGGGCACATAGTAGACTCGGAGGGCATACAAAAACAACCGGAAAAATTGGTATGCATCGATAATTTTCCGGTTCCCAAAAAAGTTAGGGACGTACGTAAATTTCTGGGCGTGTGCAATTGGTACAACCAGTTCGTAGATAATTACGCGGATACCATAGCACCCCTCACTAATTTATTAAAACAGGGGGTTCGGTGGAAATGGACAGATGTAGAACAACGCGCGTTCGAATCAATAAAAAACGCGCTAGTCACATCGCCGAAATTGTCCCCACCCGATTACAGCAAAACGTTTTGTCTCCAAACCGATGCAAGCGAAATAGGAGCTGGCGCGGTACTCTTCCAACGGGGTGACAGACCGGAGGAAAGACGCATCATATCCTACGCAAGCAAAAAGTTTAGCGAGACACAGACGAGGTACGCCGCGGTAGAACGCGAGTGCCTAGCAGTAATTTGGGCAACGGACAAATTTCGGCCATACCTAGAAACCCGACGTTTCGAACTCCTAACAGACAACTCGGCACTGACATGGTTACACAGGGCTAAAGGCAAAAATTCAAAATTAACACGTTGGTCACTACAACTAGCTAATTTAGATTTTAGTACGGTACACGTCCCGGGAATACAAAACGAAGCACCCGATTTGTTATCCCGCGACCCGGCACCGGGCACACCTGTAGACGAAGATCGACTCGAGGAAAAATTGGTAGGGGCACCTGTAACGCCGACAACCAATGTTGACCCCGAGTCGGATCGCATATTCTCCATGTTCGATAACCACGACAGTGACGACACACCACTCACCGCGTCGACGCTCGGAAAGTGGCAGTCCGAAGACGCCGCGATCCGCGACATAGTCGCCGGTCATAAGTGGGACGGACCAACGCGAAACACTAGGAGCACAAAATCGGGAACAAACACATATGTTTTCTCCGACGGTCTCTTACGCATAAACGTAGGCCCCCACACACCCGTCGTGATACCGAAAACAAAAATACAACATGTAATTTGGAGGTGTCACGATCACGTCTTATCCAACCACCTGAGTTGGAAAGAGACGTACCGGGCGGTTCGACAACGGTACTATTGGAAAGGTCAAAAAAATGACGTCAGGTCATATGTAGGTGCGTGCCACGTATGTGCGTGCACGAAACCACTAAACTCACGTCCCACCGACCCAATGCAACCAAGCACCCCCCGGCAACAATGGGAAGTCATCAGTGTCGATTTAATGGGCCCATACCCACGTTCCGGTAAGGGGAAATCGTACATACTGGTAGCAACCGACTGTTTTAGTAGGTGGACCGAGGCTTACCCCTTAGGAACAGCAACCTCAAAAACAATAATCGAAACGTTGGAGCGAGAGTTCTTTTCGCGTTTCGGTTACCCCCGCGTGTGTCTCAGTGATAACGGCCCACAGTTTGTGTCAAACGAAATGATAAACGCACAAGAACGCTGGGGGGCACAGGGTTGGACGACCCCAGTCTACCACCCGAGGGCCAACCCAGTCGAACGCCGTAATCAAGATTTAAAAAAAGGTTTGCGCGCACAACTAGTCGACGGCAAACATAAATCTTGGGACACAAAACTACCCTCAATTCTTTTTTCGATACGGAACAGGTGCAACGAACAGACATGCTACCCACCCGCGGTCCTTGTCCTAGGCAAGGAATGCAAGAGACCCGGAGATTGGGCGCTATCTAAAATTGCACCGGTAAATATCGAAAAATCACAGGAAGAGAGGGTAGAGCGGGAAAAACGTATTATAGGCAAAAAGGTAGTGGTAAAGCCTAGCACGAACACCGGCACACCGGTGAAGTTCGGCAAGGGCGACGTAGTCTACTACAAAGCACACCACCTATCTAAGGCACATAAAGATTTTCATGCCGGGTTCGCACCAAAGTGGTGGGGACCGGTAAGGCTAGCGAAGCAGGTCGGTAATGGAGTCTTTCTAACCGACCAACAACCGCCGCGGAAAATACATGTGTCGTGTCTAAAACGCGCGCCCACAGGCCAAAATAAATAAACATTTGTCTGTACTAACCATCATTTACAGACAATATGGCCGACCGACAGCAGCAGGAGAAGTGGCAGCAGGTGGCCACACTGATCCAGCAGCTGGGGTTGGTGTCCGGAGGTCAGGACGAGCCGCGTACCGCCGCCCAGGTCGCAATAATGTCGACCCGCCAGCTGCTCCAGGACCCAGTGCGGGCGGCCATCTACCAACGGGGCTGGGCGGACCGCACAGCGGACATCGAGCGGAGGCTGCGTCCGCGCGGAACGACCTCGACGCCAAGCAGCCGCACCTCGTCGTTGACAAGGCCACCACCACCGGGAACCACCCCTACCCCCGTGGCACCCGCACCCGTAACACCTGCGGAGCCGACAACGGTACCCGGGACAACGGGGGTACCCCCCGTACCGACGGTGAAGGTTAAAACGGAGGCGCAGCGGGCACGGAACAAAAAAAAGTTCCAGCAACTTAAGGCGAAGAGGATGGCCAGGGAAAGCAAGGCAAGCCAACAACATCGGCTTGCCAAGCAACCTGCACCAGCCTCGGACCCGGAAGGGGCCAGCACGCTCCCGTTCGATCCAACACCGTCGGCAGCAATGGAGGTAGACCCTCCGGCGACCAAGGACGAAAAATCCAAGGAGCCGGAGCAATCTACCAGCCAGGCACCACCAAACCAATCAAAGCCATCGGCCGAGATAACCGAGGAAGATTGGTTGGTGGCGTTCGAGGGGCTACCGGAGTTGGAGTACTCACACACGTACTACACTCCTGTAGGGTCCCCGGACCACCACTAAAAACACCCACGGGCGTGGGCAAGTCTACCTCAAGCGTAAGCCAGAGGTAGTACAAGCCACCCCGTCCGAATAACTACACGCCGACACTGGTACAAGTGAACCCCGTGTGGCGGTTTGGCGGGAGAGTATGACGCGGTACGCAGCGGCCACCAGTACAAAGTACAGGTACCGCAGCGACCCGTCTACACTTTTGTCAACCACCACCACGGACTACAGCGCGGCAGCACCAACTCTCCCACCGCGCCTAAAAGGCACAAGGTGGGACGGGAAGGCAAGTCGCGCAAAACGAGTACTGGCCGCCGGCGGCGTCTCTCTCTTACGTCAACCGTCGAAACGGCTCCATCTCGGCTACGTACCACCGCACCGGATACATACCGCTCGTCATCCGAAAACCACGCCGGCGACCGTTTCACCGTTATATGTGACATCCGTTGACTTTGACTACCAGATTACTTAATCTAACATTGATTTCAAAACTTTGAATATTGTTTTAATAAACCGGCCACAGGCCATATCACACCAAAATACGTGTACCTTAATTTCAAGTGCGAGTGTCGTTTGTGTCACCCTACTTCCAATCCACACCCGACGACCGGCTGACTGCGTCGATAAACATCGCCGTAGCCGTGTCAGCTAGGTTGGTTAGGCGTTAGGACAAGTTACTTGTGGGTCGTGGTTTCGAACCCGGCCGCCGGGATTTCTCGATAATTTGCGGCGGCCGTGATAAATCTGAATTTTTTTTTTCGTCGTTTCGCTATCACTTCCGTCTTATCGTATTTAACGAAAATGTTCGGATTTTTTTTAAAATTCGAATTTTATCGCCTCTACGGACTTCGAAGACTTATTCGCGTTCCCCGTCAAAGCAGTCCTTGATACTATTTATTACTAAAGACGGCTTGAATATATGCGTCGAAGAGTTCGATTTTCTATTTTTGCATTTTTTTTCAAAAATTCGAGTTTTAGCCCGTTTCGGTCATATCGCCCTCCCCGTTTGGATGTTATTCGCGTTCCCCGCTAAATTTACAGCCGGCGCGCGGCCCTACTTTTTCAGATACGAGTCCCGGGGAGGAGCGTTGTCGTGGAAACGAGAGTAGGTAACGCTAAATATATGCGTCGCGTCGTTTTTTGCCGTTTTTTTCTAAAAATCCAGTTTTAGCCCTTTTCGACACTTCTTCAATCCCAGTTGATGACTTATTCGCGTTCCCCTCTACATTTACTCGACCACCGCCGAGTAGGTGTTACTATATATAGGCATCGAAATGCATGCGTCGAATGTTCCTTTTTTTTTCTCGAATATCGCGTTCTGAACTCAGTAGGTAGGTAGATAGGTAGCACCATAGACATATAATAGAATAGACCAGGAATGATAGAGGTTTTACGTGTAATACACTGAAGCCAACATGTGTGTGAGAGAGACCGAAAATGTGAGGTTTTTTCATGGAAGAAAAAATGTCTATACATTTTTTTTATAGTGCACCACATATTTAAGACACAATATACAAAATGATGGTTCTTATATGGCTTTTCAGTTATTATTTAATATTTTACTGAATATTGATTTTAGATAATATAAAATAATGTTGGAATTTTGACTGAACACAAGGGTTTATGAATGAATTTTAACACAAGATACACACTTTACATTCATAGGAAAATATTAGGCTTTGAATAATTAACTCAGACATATAAGTGGATATGATTACTTTTCAGTTTAGGTATATTGTAATAAAAAAACAATAGGTGGGTGAATTTTAACAGACTTAAAGATGATAAATTATTTTATACATTTTAATATTATTACAAATTATTGATGTTTAAATAAAATTAATTTAGTATAATGATTACGTATTTTCTGATCAATGTCATTAGTGCTAGAATTAATATGATGCAAACGTAATTTACAGTAAATATTTAAAATAGTTTTTATAAGTTGAAGTACGTGATTATATTTTAATGGTTCTTGATCCAGTATATGAATTGATAGATTTGTAAAATATTTGTTAATATTTATATATTTCATGGCTTCTAATGTTATTTTATTTACAACATTGCTTTTGTCAATTGCTTTAAAATGTCTGATGGTGCGTTCAGAAATTTTGCAAAGTTCAATAACATCAGAGCTTGCTTTAATTAATCCACCATGATTCTTACGATCCAAAAGTTTAGATTCTGATGATTCAATTTCTATCTCTGCAGCACATGTATCACATAAAATAGTTTTTTTTATTTTGCGTACTACAAAGCCAGCAATATAGGCTACTACATCATTAATAAAATTGCTATGCTGATAAACATACAATAAATCAGTAGTTTCTAAATTTTCTGTTCCAGCAACACACAATAAATCTAATAATTCTGGTTGAGTATCTTTAACCTTAATATTGCTACTAGATACTCTAAGTATTGTGGTATCATCTAATGCCATACAGTTTGCATTTTATGATGATTTAATTTCTGAATGTATGATTATAGATTTGTAAGCTGCTTCAAATTGGGAGACTGTAGGGTTATTGTTAAATCCTCCCTTGGCCCGAATAGCAGAAAACAGCATTTCTAAATGGTCCTGACTGAACTTATATGTTAAAATGAAGCTAAGATATTCTGTATCAATTAGCTCCAATACTAAGCTTTTAAGGCTAGTTAAAGTAATAATAAGTCCTAAAAACCCAGTTCTTCTTTCAGAATTTAATATACACCGTCGACCACATTTTGGTAATTTTTCAATACATTGAATCGTAGATAAGTAATCAATTGATTCATCAATATATTGAAGAATTTCAGTTTTGGTCCTTTGACTAATTGTTTTTGTATATTTACTCTTGCTCAAAAGATTTCTGGTGTTGAGTATATCAAAAATGTTATTGACACGTAAACAAAATTCTATTGTCGCGTCAGCGCCTTGAAAATTGTCTAGCTTCAAATCATTCATACAAAATGAGATTGCATTAGCTACACTGGTGCTAAATGTTTGCACAGCAAGTCTAACTTTCATTTTTTCCTTAAAATAAAAAATATGGCGATTTCTTATTTTTGTAGCAGCATGTAGACCACTTTCATTCTGAAGATTTACAAGACCTTTAAAGTAACTCCATTTAATAATTTCTCTTTTCTTGTTGTATAATATCTTCCAGTCTCCGAGGCAATTTCTCAGCAGTTTAACCATATGACATGGATCGAGTATTATGTGAATTTTGTCATTTGTAGATGGATGTAAAAAATATGGCTTTAACTCTGAGTATTGCAACTTTGCTCCTAATTCTGATGCCATTGACAGATTATTGGCAGCACCATCAAAAGTCAATGTTTTTATTATAATCCCTGTTGTATCAAGTTCTCGAAGACAATTGAGTATAATGTTGGCTTTTTCCTCAGCGGAAATTCCATTTATAAGGTAATAGGCGATTGGTATCTTCCAACTAGTGTTCATGCCAACAACTAATATGACCAAAGCATCTTTTGCATAAGGTAAGTTATCCATTTCTTCTGTTTTACCACCTAACCCAAAATCAATATATCCCTGATGTCGAGTGCCAGTCCAGTGGACATGTTGTTTAATACTCATTTCGTCCATTATTAAGCAACCATATAATTGTTTACCGTTTTCTCTTAGTTCTTTTACTTTCAATGAAATTGCTTGAAAAGATTCTTTAGTCATACCAGGCAAACCATCTACTTTTGAATACCATTTCCTAATAGTACTCACATCAGGTAAAGCTTTATTGAATACTGTTCGAACATAGGCGTATGCAGAAGGCGAATAAAAATGTAACGTCATTTCAAACTTTCTAAGAATTGGACTGATAGATTTCCCACTTGACATATGTAGTTGCCTCATAAGTAGTTGTTTTTCCTCTTCAGTGCCAATATTCTGCGAAAAAAAATTTTAAATTTCAAAAAATATACATAAATAATGTACATAATATATTTTAAGATGTAATGCAAAGTAAATATTATAGCTCAATAATTATCATGGAAGCATAATAACATGCATAACAATGCATAGATATTTTAAAATGTATATACTTAAAAATGTTATTCATAATTAATATTATAGCTCAATAACTAGTGTGGAAGTGATAAATAATTAATTTTTGTTCTTAAAAAAAGCTATACTAAGCAAGCCTCAAGCAGACATATGTCAGTAAAAAACACTTACAGGAAAAAACTGTTTATATTATGTATATAACACTGTAGTAGTAGTACCATCAGTGCAATGGTTTCTGTAAATTTTATATTTTTATATGAATTTTTCACTTCAATTTATTTTTAAAATATAATTGTAAGTAAATTATTATTTACCCTTAAAATATCAGAATAACTAGCATTTAATTGATATTTTTGTTTAAGTTCATCTACTAATGAATCTAAACAAGTGATTTTTGACTCCAATCTTCGATTTTTTTGTTCAAGACATCTGATTTTCTGTTTTGTTTCATCTAACATTTTAGTATGTGTCTTCCAAAACAGTTTCCTTCTCCTTGGGGTTTCCAAGTCGTCTTCCGAGAAATCTCCAATATAACGATAATACTTACGTTTTCTAAAACCATAGTAAAATGGATATTAAATCAATAGTATATAGTTGTATTTCTTACAAAATACATTACTTGGTATCAGTTATATTTTTGCCTACATTATTATCATGGATATTATTTGACATATCTGATGATTTCTCATTTGAGTTAGAGAAAGAACTATGGACATCTAGAATTTCTGCATTTTTAATCGTTGTCTGAACTAAAACAGTCTCACAGATATCATTTGGCATATCTAATAATTGCTCATTTGAGGTAGATGGATCACACACATATTCACTTGAAGAACTTTGGAAATCTATAACACAAAATAAAAAATAATATATAAATATATGTAATAAAAATAAATAGGTACAGGTACCTAACTATATATTACCTGACAACAACGAACGACGAACACCCATTATTTTGGTTGGTATAGCATCTGGTTTTAGACGTCTTAGTTTGTCGGTATTAATGAAATCATTTTCATCAAAATGCTCATTACAAATTCTTGTATGTACAGTTGGTGTAAAGATATAGTTCTTATTAAGGTTCAAAATCCATTTGCGAAGAACTATTTTGTCTTTTGGAAAACTACATGAAGAGTATATAAATAAATAAAATATATCATAATTTAAACAATAATAATATATTATATATGTTTGTATTAATATATAAATGTCTAACATCTAATGAGGGTGTATACAGCTATGGTTATGCATTTTATGAGTAACAAAATAGAAATTACTATATAATTAGGATAATGGATATATACCTGTGTAATGTGATATCGTTCTCACTTGATCGTTGCGCTTTGCAAACGCAACATTTTTGTACCATGGTAAAAGTCTTTAGTTTACATAAGTGAATAGCGCAACATTTGTAAACTCAACTTTGAGTAATAGCCAATAGGTATACAATTCAAAATTTTTAAATAACGTATTAAACAATTAAATTAAATTAAATTCGTATTGAACATAGTATCACAGAATTTATGTCTTATCTATAGACTATCAGTGATACTAAAGTTATAATCTCTTTGATAAAACCGCAGATTTATATAGACATGTTGGCTTCACATTTTTCACTTCATTCCTGGTCTATTCTATTATATGTCTATGGGTAGCACGGCCGCCGGAATTTTTCACTTTTTTCTTTATTATTACTTTTCGATTTCACTTCAGCCTTATCATATTATAACGAACATTTTACGATTTTATCGAGTTTCACCGTCGAAGGCTTATTCGCGTTCAGCGCCAAATGTATAAGTCAGTACTTCGCTCGAGTCGAGTGCCGCGCGGAGGTGATCGGAGAGCGGACAGTGTCGTTATTACTATATACGGAAATGAAAATATGCGACGAAAAGTTCGATTTTTTTTCAGACGGTTTCTATATGATTTGCACGGACGCCCGAAATATTTTGAATTTTCTTCACGAAATTTATTCTTTAATTTTGCGTTTTCGGTAACAGTACGCAGTCGGATCTCATACCTGATGACGTGCTCCAGCCGTCGAATATTGTCGGATTGCCTTCCAGGGTGACTACGACCAAAGTCGAGAAACGTGACTGACCAGCTAGACTCCAAATACTATAACTACGCCGAACGTCATTCGAGGTGACTGACCGGCAAGACACCCACAAAAATACAACGACTATATTATTATTTATATATTTTACAATATTAGATTTTCATAATCATGTGTAGGTTCTGCGTTATGATTCATGTCCTATGTGCAATAACGTCGAGGAAGGCGACTGACCCGCTTGACACCCCGACAAAAAGGCGGCTTTAAAACTCGGCTGTCGCACATTGTCGGATATCCTAGCCGTATTACTAAGGAGGACGTCATTCGAGTTGACTGACCTGCTAGACTGGAAAAAATCGTTTCAGCTATATGACTTCTTTACGGGATTTTGAATTTCGAGCGGCATTTAAGAACGTTGTCGGCGAACATTGTTGCTTACACGGGCTACCACGTCGAACCGCGGTGATCCTAACCCTTATCACACACGGACCGGCCTGAGAACGACGACCAGATCAGATATTTAGTTAATTTTGCGTTTTCGGTGACAGTAATGAACGGTGTCTGCGATTCGACGCAGTCGGATCGCATACCTGATGACGTGACCCGCGGCCGTCACACATCGTCCGCTATTACTACGGCGAACATCATTTCGAGGTGACTGACCTGCTAGACACCCACGAAAATACGACCAACGTCGAGGAACAACCGCTCACCAAAAAAACGGTTGCTATAAGATTTTTATGGACGCCAGAAATATTTAGAATTTTCTTCACGTAATTTATTCTTTAATTTTGCGTTTTCGGTGACAGTAATGAACGGTGTCCGCGATTCCACGCAGTCGGATAGCATACGTGATGACGAGGCCCAGCCGTCGTATATTGTCGGATTGGCTTTAAGGGTGACTACGACCAAAGTCGAGGAACGTGACTGACTTGCTAGACCCCAAAAAAATCCCAACGGCTATGTGACATTTGAATTTTTTTACGTGATTAACATAAGTAAAAAATGTTGACAGCTATCCGGTTAACTTATCCACTGGTAACCTAATTCACCATCTAACATCCACCAATATAACATCCTTATCACAAATCCACTATCCTTATCACTGATCCACTATCCTTATCACAAATCCAATATCCTTATCACTATTTTTTATCACAAAACCACTATCCTTATCATAAATCCAATATCATTATCACTATTTTTTTATCACAAATCCAATGTCCTTATCACCAGACCTCCACATCACCCATAAACCGCGTTGGCTGAGACCACGACCACACCACGAGACCACCGCTGCTTCCGAAATCGACAACACTCGGGGTCCGCTGACAGGGGTCTGGGGGTGTCCCCCAGCGACGCTCGGAGAGCTAGTCTTATACTATAAAACGTGAACCCGAGGGCGCCAACCGTGTATAAAATCGGCCCTGACTTAGGGAACCCTCCAATCAGAAAATTACATTTCCCGACGTGGGCGGTCTCCCGGAGCCGTCGCCGCGTTATCAGTCTCTCTTATCACTTTTTGCGATTTTTTTCAAAAATTAAAGAAATTCGGGGGGCCTCGGGGGGCACCATTCGCACCTTATTCGCCTTCCCCGCTAGATTTATGGGCCGCGCGCGGCCGTACTTTTTTCCCGTCGGCCCTGCCGCGGCCGAGATCGAATGCGATAGGCGTGCCGGCGTCGAGCGCGTTTTTTGTCGTTTATTTCGAAAATTCGAGTTTTAGGTGTTTTAGGGCGTATCGACCTCCCTGTTAGCGTTCCCCGCTAAATGTACAGTCAGCGCGTGGCCCTACTTTTTCAAAAACGAGTCCCCCGGCGGACGATTCGATCGCCGAGAGCGCCGCGTCGTCGCCGTTTCGACGGTTTTCTCGACTTTTTCAACTAGAGTCGCGTTTAGCACCTCTACGAGACCTCCCCGCCGGCGACGTATTCGAGTTCTACGCTAAATTTATAGCCGGCGCGCGGACCTACTTTTTCAAAAACGAGTCCTGGGGAGGAGCGGCGTCGCTTAAACGAGAGTAGGTACCGATGGGGTATCGAGTGGGTACCGCTATATACAGGCATAAATACGTGCGACTCGAGGTTCGATTTTTTTGCAAAACTCGAGTATTATACGTCCGAGGTCGGTGGAGCCGGTCGTCCACTCGCCGAAGCGGTCGGATCGCCCGCTCAAACGTCCTTTGACGGCCTTCCAAACGGCGTTCGCCTTTCGCGGGGACGGCGACGCGGCTTAAGAGTCATAGATTTGACGCAGATTTTCATCTCGGTAGGGGGCTAGGTAGGTTAGGCGTTAGGACAAGTGACTCGAAACCCGCCTTCCATTGCTCATCCTTGCTCGTCATCACCGCCGCCCGATCGCGCACGTGCGCGACGTATATTTTACCCCGCCCCGTCCTTGCTCATCATCGTATAGCGCATGCGTACAACATAGTCTCTTATTCCTACTAGTATTATTATTATTATTATTATCCCCGTCACTGATCACATATTTCCGCGCATGCGCATATATTATGTATGCATCGAACGACCGTTTTGTATATATTATCTAAATTTTTCAAAAAATAAATATTGAAAAAAGGCCACAGGTTGGCGCATGGTCCGTGCTCGGATGCGGTCAACAACAGGTCAAAGTGTCCCGACATACCCTAGTTATTGTTAACAATGATATTCTTCAACAAGGGTTGTGACTATACCCTTCGTTTTGTATTCATGTAATATCTTAGAACATTGGCGGCGTGCGACAAGGGTTTTATGAGACCCGGGTCATGTTTATTACTTTTATATGGTGTGTAGTGTGTACCTATTATTATAAATGTACTCGACACTCGTAATTCGTAAACTCTTTTGAGGGTGGGTAGACCCTAAAAACGTTTTTGTCTCATGAATGAAAAATGTTCACGCCACCACTGGTGACCTAGAAACCCAGTCGTGTTTTTAACGTTGTACCCTTCATTTGTGTTATTTAATCCTTTTGATTACTTTTATTTTAATTTTTTTATATTAACTAAATAATTATGTGTTGTATAATTCTCGAAGACGACATCTCACCTAACGAACGAATTTTGCAAAATACGTAAGTGTTAGTAATTTTAAATTATTTTGATATATATTTATATATACATATATTTTTTATTTAGTGAGATAATTGAGCCGCCGGTTGTTCGGTCAGCTAACCCTGACACTATAATTTATTTAAGACGGTTGCACTAAGAATATTCACTCATAAATAATTCTGATGAGAAGAAGAGGATATGGTCAGCACATGCGAGATCGGTTTCTATACGATGTAATGTAGAAATGAGAGTTTTGTGTATGTTGATGAAAGTCATTATGATCGATCGATTCCTGAAGATGAGGTTATAGTAAGTTTAAACATACGAATATTCAAATATTGTAGATAATATGATTAGATTTACTAATATCAGATAATTTATATTAGATTCAACTATCGTTTCGTGAGTTATTACACTCATCTAGTACGATCAGGAGGCATACCCAGTACTATATCATTATGCAGTTACTATATGGACTCAGGCGAATTGCGATTTTCGATTCCGAACGCATTAGGGAAAAATTAGAAATGGATTGGACGTTAAATGTCCTAACCATTCTTACCTACTTAGATTTCGACTTCGACACTTCTCGTTTTATACTACATAGAATAAGAAACCTGAACTAAAAATGAACTAATAAATAATATTTTCCTTATTACCATACATCAGTTTATATTATTTCAGAAAAACTATATGCTCACTATCTTTACTCACATAATATCTATTTTCACCTACCATCGTGTTTCTCTAAATAGTTGAAAAAAAAAAAAACAACTACCTACTTCAACAAACAATATGTTTGAGATCAACGGGCGGTCGGTACCTTACCCATGTGGCTGGTCGATCAGTGTGTATCCAGACTTTTGTCCGGTGTACACACATTTTGAGTTTACAGTTTTTCTCAACAGATATTCATATACGGATTTATCTACTTATATGAGATTTTTATTTATCATAGTAGGTATTTATAATTTTTATATTTCGTTTGTGATAATCATTACCGGTAAAAATGTGAGTATTTTGTTTTATATTATTCGTAAGATATTTTAAGAATTACATATAATCCGATTTTTAGATGTCAAATAATTCATCACCGAGTACTCCGGTATATGGAGGAGATGAGTATAATCGACGTCTGGCCGAAATACATAGCCAGTCTCCAGTCTCCAGTCCCCAGTCTCCAGTTCTCATCAACATGCATGAGCATGACTTTTTCGTATTTGGTGAGCAAATACATGATATTACGTAATCCCATTACACCTCCCTACCAAAAAAAAGATTGTTAACCTTTAAGGGTTAAGAATCTTTAACATCGTTAATTAAATAGTTTACAATGGTTGAATTACATTGTTTACATTGATATAAATTTTTGTATACAGTTAACAATTTGATTACATTATTACATTTGATTACAATAATGTGAACATTTTACAATTTTTAATGTCATCATTATTATTATTATTGTTTTATTATTCTTATTACAATTTGTATATTGTGGTTAGTAATATAAAAACATGAACATAAATACATGATTTAATTAAATAACTAGTGTTTAATAAGAAGGATTAATAATCTTTAATAAAAATGATATGTGTACCTGAAATTATAACATTATAAGCGTTATGTAAGTATACATTTTAAGTATTTTCCCCTTTATATAATAATAATTATCATCGTCTACCTATATACTAATCTATGTGAATAATCGTTAAATTTGCCATAAACATATGCAACTATAGATCTACTTAAGGTAATTCATTATGTAATTGGATATATAATAAATGTTAATTTATTTATTTGTTTTCATTGTTTAATTTATGTTAGATTTATTTATTAATTATAATTATTTATTTATTTTGCCTTATAATTCCTTTTATATTTTTTTTGCTAATTTATATAATTTAATGGGCTTTATTTCCGTTACTATATAATTAAATAGGCATTTTGTTAAAATAACGTCAGCTATCGGGTCATGACAATGTGTAATATTATGATTAATACCGCATGCTAGTTCATGAGCTTCTGACTTACCTAAATAGCCTGAATACCTGTTATAAAGGAGCGTCCACACCTGAGCGTATTTATGGTGAGCATACATGCTCACATTAAATTGTTTACGATGAATTTGTATGTGGACGGTAAAGTGAGCAAATTCAAACTGACTGATGGTCTCCTGGCAATGCTCAAAGGAAATCGGCGCGCGAGCTCATAGTGTGCGATGTTCAATCTGGACGTAAATAAATCTGCTCACAGCGCTCAGACCGCTCACGATCCTGCAGAGACATGTATCTACAAAACCAAGATTTGTTTCTGGATGGGACTTTGGGGGTCTTTTTAAGTTTATGTTTATTCATTACGACTAATTACTGTCAACTGTAAACATTACAACTACATTTACAACTACGTATTTAAATAATTCAGATAGGACTACTAGTATTTTATATTAAAAAAAAAAATATGGAATGGTCCAAGGAAAGCTGTTTAAATTTAATAAATGAGTACCAAAAGTACCCAGTCTTGTGGAACCCAAAAGATCTAATGTATTTTTCTAAAAACAAAAAAATTGACACAAATTGGCCGTAATTTAAATATCGACACGGAAGAAGCAAAGAAAAAAATGATAAGTTTATCGGGATCGTTTCGCCGAGAGAAGGCCAAAACTAAAAACAAATTTGGAACAGGGAAAAGTAAATTATATTTAGTTATTTTAGTTTTTATGAAATATAAAAATATTTTTATTTGATTTAATAAATTATAAATACATATTATATAATAATATACCTATATTAATTTACGTTAAAAATTATAAGGCTGAAAAGAGATTTATGCCTCAAAATGGTTTGCATATGAAAGTATGCAATTTATGAACGATAGAGATGATCCACGTCCAAGTATTAACACTTCAAATGAAAACATTTCTGATGATGTAAGTACAATATTTATCACCTATTCATATTTTATGATTGAATTTTTTGATGACAAATAAGACTTTAATTAAAATAACATGAACTAATAAATACTGATTGCCGATTGGCTTTACTAAAATAATCATATTATTATTAATAAAAATAATAGTTTAGTGATAATAATATAAGCCATAAGGTACTCACATAATACATATTAAGTAATAAGTATACAAATTAATACTAAGAAATTTTTTTTTTTACTAGATAAAAATGAATGAGACATTATTGTTATTATTAATGATAAATTAATATAATATCAAGTGTTCCTATATAATACAAATTAATTGAAATAATCAAATAAATAAAACATTTAAAAAAACATAAACATAAACATTTTGATAAATTTTTTTAATGATTCCATAAATATAATTTAAAACTATATTAGGTAAACGTTTTTATTTATGCATAATCATTTTGCCATGGGACAAATCCTGTAGTCATAAAGCATTACTAGTAATTGTCAAGGATATCTTTGGATGATAGTGTCGATATTCGTGGAATATTTCTAATTTGATTCATCGTCGACACTCCTGCTTCTCTCCAAGTTCCTTCTACTATTGATCCATTTACTTCACGATTTAATGATCCATGTGGTGTATATTTATTTTTAGATGCTTTACTTTTCCTTAAGAAATTGTGCAAATGAACGATAGCCATAACAATAACTTGCGCTTTTTCAGGCTCTAACAGCATAGGTTTTCTGAGTACACGAAAAACTGATGATGAAATACCAAAAACATTCTCAACTACCCTCCGAGCTCTACTCCATTGAACCTTTACCATAGTTGCCAGAGTAAGGTTTCATAATGTTATCATTCAACGGGAATGCTTCATCAGCCACAAACACAAAACGGAGTTCTTTTTCTATTCCCGGTATTGCTGATGGCGTTGGTAAATTTAATGTTTGAGCTTCCAACATTTTACAAAGCTGTGAATGCTTAAATACACCTCCATCAGATATTCTGCCTTGTACTCCAACGTCAGCAAAAATAAAATTATAATTAGCGTCTACCAAAGCAAATAAAACGATACTAAAATGTGACTCATAATTAAAGTAATCAGTCCCACTTCGCACTGGAGCCTGTTAAACTATATGCTTTCCATCCATCGCTCCGATACAATGTGGAAAGTTCTATGCATTTTCGTAATCCTTGGCTATTTCTAACCATTCTTCTTCAGTTGTGGGTAGCTGAAATGTTAAATTTTAAATACTTAGATCTTTTAAACTTTAAAGTTGATATACATAGAGGCCAGAGGGAATAATTTTAATCATTTACTCAAAGTTAAAACAAGTTAATTTCGTAAAACATCATAAAAAAATTAATTTAATATTATTAAATTTAAATTGTTTTAGATTCTGAGTGGAGTGATGAATATTGTATTGATATTACAATGATTTGTTGTTTTAAAAAATAAAAAAAATATGTCTAAATTATAGGCATGGATATTTTATATTTTTTCTGGGGACAATTTTTAAACTATTAATATTATAAAATTACTAAAGAAATAACTAAAATTGTTATTCTTAGTATTCAATAAGTAATTTCGTAGAAGTTTAACTTAAAATAACTTTTTAAAAAACTGAATTTATGTATATATTTTAGATTTTTTGATTACAGAATTAAGTACTTAAGTGCAACCTTGTTTTACATTTTCAATTCTTAGGTATAAAAGTTGTTCATTTTATTACTTTTTAACAACAAAATAGTTTGTACATTTTCAATTTTATAAATTATGTCAAAATTTGAACTAAAAAGCTTATAAAAAAAGCACAAAGAAAATGGAAATTTTTAAGCAAAATCGGTTTTTAACAAAATTGAATTTGGTTTTTAGTGTAACCTTAAAACACATCACCGTAGATACATTAAATCCTCACTGAATGTTTATATTAGTACTTTCTATACACTATAAAATATTTTGATTTGATTTGAACTGTTCACAGGTATGTCCACACTAGTGCGCTTTCGTCTTCAATTTTCTCTTCAACACGCGTTTCAACATTCAATTCATTTTGCGCTTGTTGCATGCCTCTGTTGAACGAATCATACGCATGCCCTTCCTCTGTCCACACTACGTCGTCATCACGCAGTCAATTTCCAGCGTTTTAATAGAAAACATGTCGGATTCATCGTTGCTTCTAGGGGTTAGTGCGGCGAATCTAATTATTGTGAGTGCGAAGAAGAGGTGTGATAAAAAAAGCGTTCTATATATATGAAAAATTATTTAAAAACACGAAATTTTGGTATCATTGATGATTTGCAATTAGATGAAAACATTGTGTTTAGAAACTTTATGCGAATGTCCAGAACGAATATCTACTATCTGTTAAAAAAAATCGAGGTGGAAATAGAAAAACAAAACACTCGTTTTAGAGAGGCAGTACCAGCTAAAATTAAGTTTTTAATAACCATCAGAATTTTAGCTACCGGAGATTCGTTTTCTTCCCTAATGTATTTTTTCAAAGTTTCCAAGCAATTTATTTCAGAAATGTTGCCAACTGTTCTGAAAGCTATAGTGAATGCTCTACAGAATTATATCAAGGTAAGTTAATGTATTTATAAAATTAAACATAGTTATAACATTTTATAATTGACTACACAATGGCGTTTTAATCTATAAATTAATTTGTGGTTTTAATATTATATATAACAAAATTAAGAATACATTTTACGTTTTAATATACATAAAAAAAAATTTAGAATAAGTAAAAATATGTATGTGAAATTACTCATTATTGCGTGTTCTGAATGACAAATACTCCTTGAATTCATGTGTGGTCGGGTGATTAGCAGTGTTCAACATGAGGCCAGTTGAATCATCATATGTAAAAGAGTGACTGTCACTTTCACAAGTGTCAACTGAGGTTGCCGGAGATTCAGGCAGCAATGAACTTTGTCTTCCACTCGTCTCTATTTCTTTCATTTGTAATTCAAAGAGCATATTGGTTACCTCACGTTTGGCTAATATTTGATTTAAAGGTTTGAGTTTTCTGATATCATCTGCTACAAACGTTCCAAACGTACACCATTCATCTCTTCTCTCAATTTCATCAGCCGCTCTTTTCATAAGTTTGTACGCCTCATCTTCTCTCTCATCCCGATTATTTCTTTTCAAATTTCTTTTTGTCCTTATTGACTGAATAAACTCGTGTTCTTCTATGACAGGATGCGATTTGTTGGAGATATTCCCATTTCCACATGGTAGTTCATCTTATACGTCCTGTAATGATATTAAATTTATAAAAATGAGCTGATACAGGAGTTGGGTGGGATACACGAGATGTAATTGATAGGTTAGGAAATTTAGGATACATTTTGGGATAATTTTATTTTATAAAAAAATGTATAAATATATTAATATAAATATAATCTTATTTAACGCATACATTTTTAAAATTGAAGCATTATTTCGACTACTGATGGTGTACACAGACACAAAAAAAAAAAACACATATCATTAGTAATTCGGTACATTTTTCACTTTGTTCAGAATCTAAAATAAAATATATAATTCCACTAATTACGGGTAGGTACCCAGATAAAAGGGCAAAATAGTACTTTCAATTAGTGTTCAGATTTATAGACAAGCATTATACGTCATTGTTCTTAAAAAAGTTTTTTTTCTTTACTAACAGCTACCCTCAAGTGATCATGAATGGAGATCTATCTCAGAAGAATTCAATAAACGATGGAATTTTCCTCACTGTGTCGGCGCCATCGACGGCAAACACGTCGTAATCCAGAAACCAGAAAACACAATAAGCGAGTTTCATAACTATAAATTAACAGACAGTATTGTTCTATTAGGAATAGCGGATGCTAACTACTGTTTTACGTATGTCAACGTTGGATGCCAAGGCCGTATCTCAGATAGAGGCGTATTTAAAAATACTTCGTTCTCTAAGAAACTCGAAAAAAATTAACTTGGTTTACCGGAATGTGAAGCACTGCCTGGTCGTATGATGAAACTTCCTTATGTCTTAGTTGCCGATGATGCGTTCGCCTTATCTGAAAATATTATGAAACCATACGCCCCAGATTTGAACAAAGGATCCCCAAAAAGAGTATTTTATTCATAATCTGATAATATGTCAATACATGATAAGATTGTTATCACTTTATCAGTTATTTTGTAAGCTCTCTTCTTGATACTCTCTCTGTGTGTTTTAATAAAAGTGCAGCAAGCACATGCTTAACAATCACAAGTTTTTGTTATTAAGTTAATCCGCCCCAATCCACAATTACCAGCGTCAGGTGAAGACGCAGGCGGTAAGATTATAACTATACTACAGTAATAGTGTATAAGTTTAATAAGTATTAATAAGTAACAAAATGGTGGAGTTTGAAAAACCGGCAATATTGAAATTGGACGGAGATGTGGAGGCAAATTTTGAATTATTTCAACAAGAAGTTGAGATATTCTTCACAGCAACAGAAACTACTAAAAAATCGAAAGAAACTCAAGTAGCTAGACTTTTGAACATAATGGGTGCAGAAGCAAGGAAAATATATTTCCAAATAAAAGATGACATACCAGAAAAATCAGTTAGTGCAATATTGGACGCATTAAAAGTAAGGTGTATACCAAAAAGAAATTTGGTAATGTCTCAATTCAAATTCTTCCAAAGAAAACAAAACCCGTCAGAGCAATTTTACACAGATCTAAAAGAATTAATAAAACATTGTCAGTTAAAAGATGCTGAAAAACAGTTATTATGTACTCAAATTGTATTGGGTATTCAAAATAAAGAATCTCAGCAAAAGCTGCTTGAAAAGAACATGGATTTGGAGCAAACTGTTCAGTTCTGTCAGTCCGTTGAATTATCGGAGAAAAGCAGGCAAGAGATCGAATCAACATCAGTAGCATTTTTTAAAACGGTTAATATTACAATGGAAAATTACGTTACAGTATAATAATAATAATAATAAATTAAAAAACAACAATAATAATAATAATAGTAGGTAATAATATTATAATAATAGGTAGAATACAATTATAATAATATAATTATCTATATAGTATATAGTCATAATATATTAAACATTTAGTTTTGTTTATTTTGCTGTCGGCAATGACATGTATTTTTTTTTTAAATTAGGAAAGTCCAAAAAAAAGTTTAAGTTGTTTAAGTGCATAGTAAATAAACGTGTGGTGTACAGCATGCAATCCGGACAAAGCCCTCTAAGAGATGGCATGCAATTCGGACAGACCCCTCCAAGAGATGGCACGCAATTAGGACAAACCCCTACAAGAGACGGCATGCACAATTTGGACATTTTTTTTTTTTTTTGGCATGCAATTCGTATGCAGCCAAAAATACATTAGACCATTTAGTTAAAATTAAAGTGATTGCTACTGTAAATGAACCTGTTGACTGGATATCAAACATAGTAATAGTAGAGAAACCAAATAATAAGTTACGAATATGCCTGGATCCACAAGATCTTAATAGAGCACTTAAAACTGTCAAATATCCAATACCAACATTGAAAGAAATAATACCTAAATTAAAAGGAAAAAAATGGTTTACGGTGGTTGACTTATCTGATGGTTTTTGACAGGTTGGTCTTGATGATGAGTCAAGCAAGTTATGTAATTTTAGTACCCCATTTGGAACTTATAAATTCCTAAGACTTCCCTTTGGGTTAAATGTTTCACCAGAAGTTTTTCAAAGTTTGTTAAATAAATATTTCTCTTGTGTAAAAGACTTAATAATATACTTTGATGATATTATGATAAGTGCTGACACGAAGGAGGAACATGATACAATACTAAATCAAGTAATCCAAATAGCAAGGGAAAATAATATAAAACTAAATAAAAATAAAATACAATTTGGTATGAATGAAGTTCAATTTTTAGGATTTTTGTTCAATGAACAGGGAATGCGCCCTGACCCGCAGAGAATAAAAGTAACTAAAAGATCCTTTAAATAAAACGGAACTTCAGAGAGTTTTAGGCAAGGTAAATTATTTAAGAGATTTCATACCTAAAATGTCAGAGATAATATCTCCTTTAAGAGAATTACTAAAAAAAGATAAAATTTGGGTCTGGAATGAGAGTCATTCAGCAGTATTAAAAAAAGTAAAACAATTAATTTGTAACACATCAACTTTAACTAATTTTGATCCTAATATAAAAGTAGAAATACAATGTGATGCATCACAGGATGCTATTGGTTGTTGTCTACTTCAAAACAAAAAACCAGTATGTTTCCTGTCAAGTTCCCTAACTGATACAGAAAAAGGTTATGCCCAAATTGAAAAGGAATTATTAGCGGTGACGTTCTCTTGTCAAAAACTACATAACTATATCTATGGAAATAATAATATTATAATTTATACTGATCATAAAGGTCTAGATAAAATACAAAATAATAGAATCAAATGATTAAGAATGAAATTATTTTTGTATACATTTGACTTAATGAATCTACCTGGTAAGTTTATGTATATCGCTGATCTTCTTAGTAGGAATTTTATTAAAAATAAAAGTGTGAAAGATGATGAAAGCATGAAGGATAAAATACACACAGTAAAAGTAGGGTAAATCAGGTTTAGTGACGAAAAAATTAATGAGTATAAGAAAAACATGTTAGAGGACGAAACGTTAAAAATGGTAACTGCATATTATAAAAATGGTTGGCCTAAAAGTCTTGGTAATTCTGAAAACAATTCAGAGTTAATTCATTATTTCAAATTAAAAAATGAAATAACAATGGAAGGAGACCTCCTATACTGGAACAATAGATTATTAATTATTATTTATTTTAAAAACAAGGAGAGACATTTTAGAGTTACTTCATGAAACACACCTAGGAGTTAATAAAACAAAACTTAAGGCAAGACAACATTGTTATTGGCCAGGTATTAATAGTAACATTGAAAATTTTGTGTTGAGTTGCAATATCTGTCAACAAATTTCTTATAATAATACTAAAGAACCGTTAATTCAACATGAATTCCCGAAATACCATTTTCAAAGCTGGGAGCTAATATAGCTGAATGGGCTGGAAAAAAATATTTTGTAATTGTTGACTATTATTCTAAATGGTTAGAAGTAATTCCAATCAAAAGTGCAAATAGTGCTACTCTAATAAACTGTTGCAAGGAAATATTCGCAAGATTTGGTATTCCGTTAGAATTAATAGCCGACAATATGCCATTTGAAAGCTATGAATTCAAACAATTTAGTGTTGAGTATAAATTCAAAATAACAACATCTAGCCCATATTATCCACTTAGTAATGGGTTAGCTGAAAAATATGTAGGAATAGCTAAAAAGATGATAAAAAAAAGCATAATGGAAAAAAAGATTTACAATTATTTCTTTTAAATTATAGGAACACACCTGTTTTAGATAGTAAACTTTCTCCAGCACAATTATTGATGTCAAAAATTTTAAATACAAAACTACCAGTAAAAACAGCAATGTTAAAACCAAAGGTAGTGAATGCAAAAGAGAGAAGTAAGAAGGAAAAGTTAAAGGTAAAGAAATATTATGATAAAACATCTAAAGTGAGAGAAGAATTTAAGGTAAATGAACAGGTATTAGTAAGGGACATAAAAAAGAAAGAATGGGTAAAAGGAGAAATAATCAGAAAATTAAAAGTGCCAAGATCCTATATAGTTGAGGTAAATAAAGTAAGATATAGAAGGAACTCTTATCATCTTAAAAAAAATAACTGTGAGAAATTCTTGTTATTCAAAAAATTATTAAAATCATTATTAGAAAATATGTTAATTTAAATATTGTAAATTATGTTATAAGTGTAACAAGAAAAATGTTAATATAAATATTGTTAAATTATGTTATGAGTTGTAACAAGAAAAAATGTTATTTTAAATTTTGTTTAATTATGTTGTATTAAGAAAATTGTTATGTAAAATATTCTTATTATAAATATTAAAATATTATCTAAGGAGAGAGATGATTCATAATCTGATAATATGTCAATACATGATAAGATTGTTATCACTTTATCAGTTATTTTGTAAGCTCTCTTCTTGACACTCTCTCTGTGTGGTTTAATAAAAGTGCAGCAAGCACATGCTTAACAATCACAAGTTTTTGTTATTAAGTTAATCCGCCCCAATCCACAATTACCAGCGTCAGGTGAAGACGCAACAGTATTCAACTACAGGTTGTCCAGAGCGCGTCGTATTATAGAAAATACTTTTGGGCTGCTTTCAGCCGTGTTTAGAATATTCCGCAAACCCATAGAAATAAAAGTTGAAGAAACAATAGTTAACATTGTTTTGGCTTGTGTTTACCTTCACAATTTTTTAAGAATGCAGCCCGATTCCGCAAAGTTTTATTCAACATCAGGGTGTTTTGATAACGAAGATTCTAGCACAGGAGAGGTATATATATATTTTTATGCACGTAATAATATTTTATTTAATTTCATAGAATATTGTTTTACGTATTATTTCTTATATGCACGTAATAATGTTTTATTTTATTATTTACTAGATTCCGGTGTTTGTCATCCCGCCTACGGCGGAAAGATTGTGTGGGCGGTGGTGCATCTTTGTCGGCTATGCTGGGTTTTTTGATCCACTCTGCGGGGGGAAGGGGGGTCGTCGGGTATTATGTTTTGTCGTGTTGGCAGCACTTTTTGAGCGGTAATTTTTGAACTCGGAAGAGTGTCTAGTCGTAAGTCACGCGATTCAAGTCGATCGTAAGACACAGCCAGCCAGGTAGGCAATCCGACTACGTCGGATCGCAGACCATGCCCCATTCGTGTATGCCGGTTCTTGAGTGTGTGTGTTGAAATCGGAAATTCGGATTCTGGGTTTGAGTGTCTAGCTATCAGTCATCTCGGGTAAAAGTCGATTCCCGAGTGTCGGATTCAGTGGGGGACACTGGGGGTGTAAGTCGCTCGTATGCAAGTAGCTAGTCAGGTAGGCAATCCGACTACGTCGGATCGCAGACCATGCACCGGGCGTGTATGTCCGGTTCTCGTATGTGTGTTGAAATCGGAAATTCGGATTCTGAGTTTGAGTGTCTAGCTATCAGTCATCTCGGGTGAAATCCGATTCCCGAACGGACAATCCGCCTACAGCGAAAAGTGCTCGAAACGGCCGTTCAAATATGAAAAAGTATACAGGAGGTAATAAAATTGTATTTGTTGATAATTATAGAGAACAGTTATCAGGTGTTTTATGTTAGGCTTCACTGTAATCAATGTAATCATTGTTATGTTTTCGCGGTTTTAACAAATAAGTCGACAAAATCTAATTTTCTGATTGGATATTTTCTAAAATATACCTTCCATGTATATTTATTTAATTATGAGAATTAAGTCAAATTAACAAATAGATAATTATATTGGTGAATAACAAATTTTATTGAAATGTACTACTATCCTATTAAACGTAGGTATCTATAAATGAATACACTACACATACTCTCGTTTCCGACACACTACTCCACCCCGGGACTCGAATATTCGAAAAAAACGGCAAATGAAGCAGTCATATTACAGTCGTACTATTTGTTAATATAGTATTTATAATCTGTAGCAGTATTTAACCAAATCGGAATCACGTAAAAACTGTAATATATCAAGTAGGTACTACACGTAGGTTAGTTATATTATAATGTATTATTAAAAGAAACATGTAGGTGCGTCGGTAAATGTTAATTATAATAATTTTTTTGCCCAATAAATATCGTCAAACGAATAATAATAATATATATAATATAATAATGCAAATTAAAAAAAAAATTAACACTTTCGTTAAAAATGATAAATGTGACGAAAAAAAAACGCAAAAAAAAGAAATTCGATTTAACACGGCCCCGCCGGCGTTCGAAACCACGACCGTCGAATCACCCGTTTTAACGCCTAACCTACCTAGCCACCTACCGAGATGAAATTAGGAGCCAAATCTATGACTCTTAAGGGCGTTTGAGCGGACCACCATGTCCGCCACCTTCGGACGTTCAAGACGCGAGATTTGCGAAAAAAATCGAACCTCGAGGCGCATGTATATATGCCTGTATATAGCGATACCTACACGGTACCTACTCTCGTTTCTGACACACTACTCCACCCCGGGACTCGAATTTTCGAAAAAAAAACGGCAAATATAGTCGTACTATTTTTTAATATAGTATTTATAATCTGTAGCAGTATTTAACCAAATCGGAATCACGTAAAAACTGTAATATATCAAGTAGGTACTACACGTAGGTTAGTTATACGTTATTATAATGTGTTAATAAAAGAAACATGTAGGTGCGTCGGTAAAATCAAGTATTAATTAAATGTTAATTTTAATTATTTTTTTGCCCAATAAATATCGTCAAACGAATAATAATAATATATATAGTCTACACGTAGGTTAGTTATACGTTATTATAATGTGTTAATAAAAGAAACATGTAGGTGCGTCGGTAAATGTTAATTATAATAATTTTTTTGCCCAATAAATATCATCAAACGAATAATAATAATATATATAATAATATAATGCAAATTTAAAAAAAAAATTAACACTTTCGTTAAAAATGATAAATGTGACGAAAAAAAAAAACGCAAAAATAAGAAATCTGATTTAGTACGGCCGCCGCAAATAACCGAAAATCCCTGACGGCGGTTTCGAACCCATGACCCTCAAGTCACCTATCGTAATGCCTAACCAACCTAGCCACCTACTCAGATGAAATTTCGAGGCAAATGTATGACTCTTAAGCCGCGTGGCCGTGCTCGCGGCGATAAAATAAAATTCTTATCACTTTCCTTATCAATAAAAACAATATTTAAGAAAATCCCAATAAATCCTGTCAAAAACTCAAAACCCCGAGTTTCCCCTTGGCGAGGTGGGTGTTAGTACTCTCCCGGACCAAAATCCATCAAAAAAGCAAAATCCAAAAAGGGGGGGAAGAGGTGCCCCCGTTCCCTAAAGCGGAAAACGGTAGTATTCATAAAAAGAATGGGTTCCCCCTTGGTCCGAGGTCTTTAACTTGAATTCCGGCCGAGTTATACTCAACTCAAAATGTGGGGGGGTGGGGGCTTTGGTTCCCTAATGTTGAAAATTCATCTGGGGCCTAAAAAATTGAGATGCCCATTGGTACGGGGTCTCTAAGTCGAATACCGGCTAAGTTATACTTGGTCAAAAATAATTACTCGTTTAATGGGTCGGGGGGACGGTCGCGGGGTAATCGATTTATAAGACGTTATTATCACGTCAAAAAATTGAAAAACACGGGTTTTTTTTTAATAATAATAATAATTATGTTCGAAAATATTCGTCGATAAGGAAATGGGAGATAAGCGAGCGGAATTTATAGCGAACGCGCGGGAAGTATTGTGATTGGTCGTC
This sequence comes from Macrosiphum euphorbiae, assembly GCA_949089665.1. NCBI lineage: Eukaryota > Metazoa > Arthropoda > Insecta > Hemiptera > Aphididae > Macrosiphum > Macrosiphum euphorbiae. The sequence continues at coordinate 80,160 of CARXXK010000427.1, read as the reverse complement.
ATGGAAGAAACGCGGAGTGCCGTGAGCGCTCCCCGCGGATCTTATACGCGTTATTAGCGTTTTATTATATGAGATTTTCATTTATCTTTATTTATTTAAATTATATTATTATTATTCGTTTTCCTCTTGGTATTTCCTGAAACACAACTATTATTACTATAGGTATATCTATAATTTACATGATATATTAATTCCATTTATCCTTATTATCTGTTTATTGCTTATTTTATATTTATAACTAAGTATTTATTATTTTCTTTTAATATGTTACGTATTTATTTCCGTTTTGTATGTTTTATATTATTTTTATTCTATATGTTTATTTATTATTAATTAAATTTAAAGTAGATAATTCGTTATGACTAGTGCCTACTCTTAATATATTTTTTATTCTATCTATCTTGGTGAAGGTGGTGGAGTAAAGGTGTCTCTTCATAATTTCGTACGTATTCATTTCTATTGGGTGTCCTATATCTAACTATTCTGCCGGGTAATTCCATGACTTCTGTGGTCCTGATATACTTGTATTTTATCATTATATAAATTGCTATTATTAGTATAATAGATATTGATGCTAGTACTATTGTTACATATAACAAATTACTGTGTACAAATTATATTCATATTAAACTAAAATATCTTATTATATTCTTATAAAATGAAAACCATCTTACATAATCCGATATATCTCTAGTATCGTGCAAAAATCTCATATAATCTATTAATCGTTTACATGTGGGTGTCACTGAATCTGATGATATAATAGTGTTAGAATTCGAGTAATTTTCGTTATTTCGAGAGTATTAAATGGTTCTTCCATAAAATTATTCACGGTATTAATATGTCCTATTAAACACCTCGGCGTGTGTTCCGGTCCTACAGTATTTGTTTCCTGGACTTCTTCAATCGCCATTCCTAGTTCCACAATGAATTTTCTTTGTCTGTTCCTAAAATTAAAATTAATTTTTATCGTATTTATTTTATTTGTTATTATTTTTTTATTATTTTTTAAATTGGTTGTATCGTGGTTTCCATTTATTATTTCTTTCTCCGGTTTCAAAAATGAATGTTCTGTTTCTATCCCTAAAATTAATATAATTATTCTAACTTAATATTGCTATATATTTATTGTATTTATTATTACTATATTTTTTTTAATTGACCTGCACGTCATTATAATATTTTTTAATTAAATGATCTCTAGCTATCTTATGCGATATTTGTATATTTTTTTAGATCGAATACATAATCGTCGTAATTGTAACGTGGTTCAGGTTTGGCCTTCGAGTTAATCGGTACCTCCAATGTACATCTGTAAACTAATGCGTATGGTTGAAAATTAGTAGAAGTATGTATTGTTGAATTATATACAAAGAATGTAAAGGGTAGTAAATGATCCCAATTATTTAAATTCTTATCTACATAATGCCGTAAGTACTCGGCTAAAGTCCTATGAGCGCGTTCTACGGGGTTACCCTGCGGTCTAAATGGACTTGTGTTAACCTTTTCTATCTTTAATATTTTACAAACATTTGCAAACGTTTTCGAGAGGAAATTAGTTCCTTGATCCGTGAGTATTGTTTCTGGTATGCCGTGTACACAAACGAAGTGTGTAACAAAGGCTTCCGCAACAGTATTTGCCTTCTGGTCAGGAAGTGGAATTCCTAAAGTGTAACGTGTCAAATCGTCCTCCATCGTTAAAATGTATACATTATTGGACAGTGTAATCGGCAAGGGCCCTACTATATCCATAAATATTTTTTCGAATGGTTTAGACGAAGTGGATGTAATAGCCATTGGTTGTTTTATGTGCCGATTTGATACCTTATTAACCTGACATGACGCACAATTCTTTATATATTTTCTAACGTCTTCTTTCATACCCTTCCATAAGAATTGTTTTTTAATGCGCTTAATGGTTTTATTCACACCTAAATGTTCGCCTAGTTTTGAGTCGTGAAATTGTGATAAAATGATTGTTTTTTCTTTTTCCCTATATTCTACATTTGCACATGTAATTATTTCTATATCTGTTTTGCGAAATATGTATCGCAACATTGACATTATTTTTTCCCATTCTAAATCATCGTTTTCGCCTAGCTTGCCCATGGCTAATTTATTCAGATTGTTTTCCTTACAAAATGATTTTAAATTTATTAGTGATAAATGTATGCTTTCGTAAGTGGCCTTCTGTGGGTCTTTATTTTTCGTTGCTAAGAATATTATAAACCTGTTTTCCTGTTTGAAATAGGGTGTGTCTCCTATTACTTTACTAGTCGGCAATATTGTACCGTTTCCAAATTGCTTTTTTAATTGATAATTCGTTCCTGTTCTAAAATTATATTGTATGGCAATTTCTGATACTATATTATATTTTTTTGGTGAATCTATTAGTGTACCTATAGTTTCTTTTACATTAATATTTGTGATAATTTGTGTTCCTAACTTTTCGATATATTGTTCGTATGATTTGTTTTTTATTTCCTGAATTGAATATATACATGTGAGAGTGTCTACATTTGAATTTAGAACTCCGGGTTTGTGACGTATTTGTAATTGATTTGTGTTAGCGGCGAATGAATTAAATGTTATATGATTATTTTCTAAGGTTGAGAATATGTGGAATATTCGTGAGTCGGTTGTTCCGCGATAATCTGGTTTATCGTACGAGTACCGCGCCTCTCGTTCGACACGTTTGCGATTTCCGAATTATTAACGTTCCTACTCTCATCGTTTCTCTTTTTATAACACGAGTCGATATTATGACCAGTTCGATTACAGTATGAACACGTAACTACCTGTATATTATAATTCGTAGGTGGTTGCGTAAAATTATTATTATCAGGTGGACGGTTGTTATTGCCATTGCTCGCATAACTAGGTCTCGTATTATTCCTACATTGAGATGCATAATGATAACCATTACAGTTATAGCATTTTATTGCTTTCCTATTGATTGGTTGAGAAAAATTGTTTGCTCGCGGATAATTATTTGTCCTTACAGGGTTATTTGGTCTAATGTTTTCGTTGTTCCTATTTTCGTAATTCGATCTGCGCTGGTTATAATTTTGTGAATGAATATTCGAATAATGGTTCCTATTTTCCTGTTCTAATCTTAGTTCCACCTGTTCCGACATAGCAAGTTGTTTCGCGATCTCCAGGGTTTTGGGATTACGAGATTTTACTATTGTTCTAATCGGTTCTACTAATCCTTTAATAAAAATCGCTAGTTTGTTCCCTTAATATATCATATATAATTTTTGCTTCTGCAGCTTCTTTGCCTAATGTACTTACGGTACATAACTGATAATATAGTTTCTCTACTCTATGACAATAATCATTTGCATCCTCATTGTGATACATTCTAATCGAATTTAATTGAAGTTGTAACGACGATGCCGTGGTTGTTACCTCAAATGCATCTGTTAAATAATTTTTTATAAACTGCCATTTCGATACATTTTTGTATTTAATCATTTCTAATGCTCTACCCGTTAAACGTGTGGTAATATATTTTACTAGCGTTGGTGCACTGTTTGTGTCGACTAAACTTACTGCCATATCGTATGCATTTATGAATTGATAGATATCGTCTATACCTGTGCATAGTGGAATTAATTTAAAAGCGTCTTCTAATTTTATGGTTACTGCCATTTTTTAATGCGTGGTTTAGATATAGAATCTAACGACTGATGTTCAAAACTATCTGTAACTTGGCTACGTGTGACTACTCCTTTTCCTACTTGTAGACTTGGGGTTTTACTTGTGCTACCTACTAATTGGGTATCTACTATAATATTCAACTGGGCTTTCTGTTGCGCTTCAAACTGAGCTTGGGCTTCTCTCTGGGCTAATAACTGGGCTTCTTCTATTACACTAGTGTCATACAATGAATTAATTACTTTCAAGGGAGATGTACCTTCTTTGTCCATAAATTACTTAGCTACCTATTTAATACGTTAATACTCATAATAATAATAATTCAACAATGCCCTATAAATACAATAATAACTTCAATAATATGCCCTTTAATAAATTCAATAAACTTCAATAATACTTCAATAATAAAAATGCCCTCAATAAATCAATAATAATCAATAATAACTTCAATAAAACATGCCCTCAATAATAAACTTCAATAATCAATAAATATGCCCTCAATAAATTCAATAAAACTTCAATAATAATCAATAAAATATGCCCTCAATAAAATTTAAACGGTTTACACCATTAAACTTATAATCAATTACCTAGATTTATCTTAATATGTCTTAATTATGTTGCATACGTCTATGTAACAAATTAAAATAACTATTCACTCACAATAATGCTGCGTTCATGGCTGACGATGACATGTTGCCGATGTTGATGATGCTGCTGATGGATTTGTTGGTACTGCGATGTGACTTATTTGTTTTTGTTGGTTCCTCCTGGAGTTGTCTTCGCAGAAGAGTGAACAATTCCTCGTTGTTGACAGTAGCCTTTGACGGTTGCCTCCTTTGTGGAATCCAATACCGACTGCGCCAGTGTTACATGCGGCCCTTCAGGGATCCAAAAGCTGATGTACTTTGATAAATAATAATAGTCAAATTAGTTTAGTAATCAAATGTATTATATTAAACCAGACAAAATAAGCAGAATAGTAGTGTTGATTGTAGCGAATTGTAGCTCGTTCAAGAATTGATAATCTCCGTGTAAGTTGTGTGTAATGGCTGGTGGCTAAGCGGCCCGCTCGGTCTTGGCGGCCCTGGTACATCTAACTCAGGCTGTCTCGCTGTCTCCTATATATATGGTGGCGGCGTCCTTTGAAGTGAGCGGCGCGTGTACAGTCGTCCTTGATATGGACCTCACGACTAAAAGTGGTATTCTAATCGTAAACACTTTTGGGTGTGGTCGCATTCCTGGTTGTTTTTATGAGCAAATACATGATATTACGTAATCCCATTACACTCTATTGAAGGTTGAAATGGTTGTTTAGCTGGAATTCCGGATATATCAGTATTATTTTCAGCAACACGACTTGCAGTAGCATTTTTTGATTCCTATTTAATATAAATTATAAGTATATTATGTAAAGAGTAAAAATATATTTTATTTTCCATTAACTCTAATATATTATTGTAAATTAAATTTACTCACTCTAAATTGATCAATTTCATCAGTATTATTGTCAGAGGTCGAGGTATCTTTATGTACGTTTTTTAAATGAGAAAAAAGGTTTGACGTATTTCCTGCAGTTGGCCAAATTTTCCCACATAGTTTGCACTTTGACGACAATTTATGACTTTGTCAAAGTATCTCCAAATTTTACTTATTTTAGCCATTATGGACTATGGTGTAGAATGTAGATAAATGCAAAATGAAAAATAAACTTATAAGTTATAAACGTGCTCACGTGCTTCAAAGTTTAACCAATTTAAGGCGTTTCGCGTTTAACACTTTAACCGTTTAAGCGAAAGGCGAAATCGTGAAAGAACGGTCGGTTAGGTTAGGCGGCATCAAATGACAAATCATATTTTTTAGAGCGAATTTGTAGTTAGTAGTTAACAACATAACCATAAATACTGAAATTTAATTAAAAATATTACAGTTTGTCCAACTTAAAATACAAACTATGAGAGTACCCTGATACGGGTACCTACAACTACTTCTCCCGGAGTGAGACACGAAAACTGATTAAAAAAAAAAAGTACCAACTGTTAGCAGCACAAAACAGTCTCGATACGAATTTTTTTTTTTTTTTTTTTATTACCTAGTGAAAAAGGCTTCAACAGCTTAGGTTATTAGCCTACAATACGAATTTTGTGTGGATATTTTGTAATATCGAAAGTTTATATCGATATCCGATAAATATCGAAGAACAACGACGATAAATAAATATCGATATATCGAAAGAAAGTATCGATATATCGGACATATCGATATATCGTTGCCATCCCTAGTCGCCGACACGTAAGTGCACGGGTCGCGGCACTTGCGCGCGTCCGCGCCGTACTGGTCGTGGTAGTAGCACCAACCAGCAGTTATGGTGGGTCGCGGCTGCGACTGCGAGCGGGAGCGATCACGCTGCTGGCGCGTGGGACGATCGTTGGTCGTGCGAGACAGCGCGGCTGCCTGCGATGTGGCCAGTGACGCGACTTGTGCTGTAAGCGCGTGTATCGCGTTTTCGAGCGCGAGAAAGAGAACGCTGGCCGGTCGGTCGGCGCTTATCACCACTTTGCTCAACTCATTCGCCGTTTCCATCCGTTTCGCGGAACTTTTATTTTATATTCGTATTTATACAACAACTGTGATTTCTAGTATTTATTGTCTTTGTAATTATATTTATGTTCCTCGCTCAACTCGATCTCGCGTCTCCCATTGGCGACGCCAAGCGACTCGTCCCGAGACAGGTACGACGCGGCCGACCGACCGGCCAGCGTTCTCTTTGCTCACAGCCCTCGACCGAGCCACACGTTTTCGTCCGACCCACGACACACGCCCGACGCCATGCTTCTCTCGCAACGGCAATCGACTCGAGTAGCGATACGATCTCGAGGATCATCGTGTACCTCGACTCGCCCGACCGACCGAACTCATGTCACGACGACGTTCTCGTCTCGCGACGTAGCGCCACGCTCCCTCGATCGCTCGTGCATCGAGCACACCGATTCCGTCGACCCACGCGACCAACGACCGCTCGACCGTCGAATAAATATGCGTACTGCGTACGTACAAACATGTTCTGGTTTCAATATACGACTTTCTACGCAACCGCGTCAACCAACTACATTGTGTGTTCTTTCATTCAAATAACTAAACTTGTGTACCTAATCCTTCCTGCAACGGAGTCAGCAGCAGAACAAAGCGCATGTTAGGACAGTGCTGTTGCCCCAACCGACGCAGCGTCAACCACGACGATAGGGCAGCATCCCGTTGCTACAGGATCATGGGATCATGGGATCAGCGGTCTGAACTCTCTATTTTATACTACTGAGGTTGTTGGCGGACGCGGGGGAAGGGCAGGACGACATCGTCATCCCCAGGATACCGCTGTCGTCCAGCGGAGACGACGACCTGCCCTCCACCATGCGTCGGGTTCAGTTCCCGGTGAGACTTTCGTTTGCGATGACGATCAACAAGTCTCAGGGTCAAACTTTTGACAGAGTTGGTTTGTTTCTGCCGTCCCCGGTGTTTACGCACGGACAACTGTACGTTGCGTTCTCACGAGTGCGGGATTCTGAATCAATAAAAGTTGGTATGTACGGTGGCGACGACGGTCGATTTATCACAAGGAATATAGTGTATTCAGGCGTGTTGTGATCGGCCGTTTTTGTTCAACCTTAACTTGAGCAGTGCAATTACACTTAATACTTATTAGTTATTACAGTCTAAATCACTTATGCCGATAATTTTTAATTATTTGCTATAAGTTTAGCCGTCGCTATATGCGACAGCGGGTACCTGTGTAGTCCGACCTGTGTGGTCCGACCTTTGTGGTCCTTGTGGAGAGAAAGTTTGACAACCTCCCCGTGGTTCTCTCTGGATGCTTATTCACTGCAAAGTGAATTTGTATCTAATGTCAAACGTTTTGAAATTAAATTAATTAACTGGTTTTCAGCATACTTATAGAATTAACATTTTCAGGCTGTTGAAAAATGGTGAACAACTGTGTTTGGTGTGGAAACATTAATGCCGCCATGGAGTTTCTATACACAAGTAAGTATGAACCACTTACGTCCCAATGAACATGACCGTTACACTCACATTCACATTTACATTTAGGTTTCGACGGATATGTACCCAGTTCGTGCAACACCATGGGTTTTTTGTTTCTGGAGACTTCTCGACACAACACTGAGGTTATTATGAATATTTGCATTCGTATTTGTTCATTTCCCACACATATCAAAACCACCAAAATGTGTTTCATTTGTATTAATCACAACTTAATACTCTTATATCAATTTACTTTCATTGACCAAATGCTTTTAATGTTTATATTTTATTGTAAAACCTTATATTCATGAGTATACTTCGATATTCTTCATTATAAAGGTTAATGCATTTGATTTTCTGTGATCACTGTTAACTATTACTTGAGAACTATTATATGTTGTATGTGTTATTCTTATTCACTATTCACTATACAATTTAATATTTTTGTCATGTTCTCAGGTTAATTTATTATCAGAAATATTTCATTGACTTTTATTTTTAATGTTTAACTGCCCCGTGTTCAATTCATGTTCACATAATATCTAAACAGAATACTCTTATATGTATAACACATTCATTTTAACTTAGACTAATATGCGTTCAAAAAAATTCATAGACCTTATTAGATAAACCCAATATTGCCTTAATAGTGTTATTAACTTTTATAATGGTTTTATAAAGATATACTGACGTTGTGCTTAAAGTATTTTTACCAAACAAAATGACAAAATTGATTCTGCCTCACTCTTTAAAGAACTACATTATACTATAAGCTTATTCATTAAATTAATTAACTGGTATATTGTATTTTTAGGCTGTTTTGTGTGGAAACATTGAGATACAAACCACAACATGACAGGCCAACACAGCACTGCACTGCTACCTTCAACAGTGATATTATTGGTTCAGTTCCCACTCTGTGTTTCATTCATGTTAACCACAACTGAAAACCCTTAGAAACATTTTTGAAATGACACCCAACAAAATGACAAATGCTTTTAATGTATAACCTAATGTATGTATTTGTTTTACTTCTTTGTTTTACTTCTTATTGTTAAACCTTATATTATCAAAAAAGACAAATTTAATTCTGTGATCACTGTAAATATTGTCGCTGTATGCCTGTATTTAACTTAAAAGATTAATTATGTTATTGTATAACCTTATATTCGTACTTCAATGTCTATGGACGACTGTCGAAGTACTATATAATAGAAATTGCTATATTTTGTAACATGCCGTATCACTACCTATTTGTTCAACCGCAATTGTAATTACCTTATAACTATGTAACATTGTGTTCGTACTGTAAAATACCTACAATACATTGAATTTTTTATTTTTTACTGTCGATACCGTGTGCAGGTAAATACACTTTTGTTGTATGTGCTTATGATATGATGGTTGGTTAACTGTGACTGTAGTATTTCAATTATTATACATATTATTACGTTTGATTATACTTATTATTATTATACTTATTGTGTATTACTTTTATTATTATATATTACTGTCTATAGATGATAATACACATATATTTAATATTATATAGTTGTTAGGTCTTTATCCCTGAGTATGATCAATTATTGGTTTAACTAAAATAACTAAAATATTATAGTGTCGGCACGCCGTTTGTCGAACAACGATTGATATAGACTATTCCAACTAACACTATGGATAACAGTCATACCTTAATATTGTTCATCTATGTAGCATGTAGCTAATAGCTTGGAACACATCTTATCATATAAAAAAAAATTATTTATTAGTACTCTCATGTATGGTAATGTAATATTCTTGGTGGCTTGGTACCTACTATCGTAGTACTAATAGTAGATAAGTGGCAACCAAGTTATTATAGATGCAGGTCGCAGACACTTTATTTGATGTTGTAGTCGTGGTAGATAATGAATGATAAGACAGATGTATTATATTGTGAATTTTTATTATAATGTTCGATAATTTTCTAAGTCCAAATAATATTCTACAAAGTGGCGTGAAGGTGCTTGCACTAATGGGTGGTAGTATACGTCTGAATACAGGCCGATTCGGGCTCCCTTTTATATGAAGTTCCCCGTACCCCTTGCCTATAGATACTGTATATCGGCACACGGATGTGATCTGGTGTGGTTATAGTTCCAGCCCACGCATTTTATGACTTCCCAGTATTATTCTGCGTATTACTAAAATGTTAATCTATGGTCTATTTCATTAAAATAATCATTTTACTCCATTATATTTTATATTTTGATATTGTCGTATACAGTGCTTCCTGAGTCATTATATTATTCAGTGAGCCTGTTTCCTTATGTTAACCAGTAGGAAATCCTATTTCCGATTTTAATATCCGCTTTATGCCGAATTACAGTATAGTATACTAATTATGTACCTGTGGAATTTGTTTTATTTGTTAAGTAGTAACTCGCTTACTACATCTCCCCTTTAAAAGATGATTTTTATCGTCAAAAATGAGAAAAATTAACTCAAACATCCCTCCATTAGTCCAAGCACTTTCATGTGGTTACAAGTTACATATATAAATTATTTCATTACATTCAATTATTACATGTTTACATAATATGTTTGTTACAGATATTTAGTTACATTATTGAATTATATGGTACATTCCACCATATTAATTATTATTGACAAAATACAGATTATAATCCACAATATTACAGTATATATTTTGCTTATTATCTAGGTTAGTATCTTATGTGATTAACAATATTTTTTTTTTTTTGTGTTTTTGTTTTACAATAATAATCTTATTTTAGTGTTAATATAATATGTGTAATAATCTTTAGTATAATATGAATTCTTAAAATCTATTACAATATATTTTTTTTTTTGTGCAATATATATATATGATAAAATAGTGGTGTACTGGTGTGTTATATATTTTTTTTCCATTACCATGTTAATTATATTTTAAATAAATTAGATTAATATATTTCTTTTCCCATCACCATGTTAATTATGTCCAATATAAGCTAATATGTTCCTTTATGTATTTGTATATCATTCTATAAAAAATTTAATCCTAAATTTTCCTTTTTTTTTTTTCATTTTCTTTCCCATTTTTTTCATTTTTTTTTCTCTACGTTTACGTTTGTTCCTATATATAAATTTTCCATTAATCGTTATATTATTATATTTTATATCTAGTTAATATTACTTTTCCTATACTGTGGTTTGATTATATCTTTTTACTACAGGTCCAGACCAGCAATTAACTATTGTATTTAAGTTCCATTACATGATCGAGACAAGTACTAAATTGATTTTATTCTATTCTATTTTCGTATGTGTTTTTATCTTGCTAATCGAACCCGTGACGTTAGAGTGTGCTGCAAATAAAGCATCCTTCCACGACACTGGCTAAATTAACAAGACCTTGTCCTTGTAACTTCTTATTGAGATTTATTGGCCATTCGATCCGTTGGTGTTTCCGTTAAAAAATCCGTTATACACACGATTTTTGAACCAACCACCAAACGATCAAACTCCAACATTTTCCTTAAGTTGTCAAACCGTTCGGTATATAATAGTGCAACATTTATCTATCTCCAACAATAATAGATTAAATATGTCCCTATTATGTACTTCTCGATTTCTAATCGTATTATTTTTTTCGTTCCTATTCTGAAATTAATTTATTTTAGATTACTATTTTAACTCTATTTTAATTAATTACTAGTATCTATCGTTACTTCCTGCTCTTATATTTACTTTAATGTGTTAATTAAGCTATTTGTTAGTTGCCATAATAAAAGTTATAAATTCGTAAAAATTATATTTCACAACGTGGTGTTCTGTATGTGGTATTGTCTATATTTGTTGGAATTGTTTTACCAAATTTTGGTACCCATATTCCCTAACCATTCTGTTGAATATGCAATTGGTAAATCTCACATCCGTTTTTGGGTCGTGAGCGTACGTTATCTTGTGTTTTTCTGTACAGATGCCGTTATGCGCTTCGGTTAAATTCAACATTCTACCATTTTTCTGGATTCTACCTACATTATATTCGAATATTCTCTCGGTTATTTTTCCCTTTTAACACGTATATTCTATATATTCTTCTCTTGAATTTGGTTACTATAAATTTGGAACGTACTAATTGCTTAATAGTCCTATCGACAGTGATACCCGGTGGTCGCATGTTCTTATAGAATATTGTCGCGACACCCACCGTGTTTCATCGTCAACCCCCCAAAAATCAACTAGCACATTCCAACACTAATTTTTTCTTCATATTTTACTCATTATCACTAAATCCTTCTAATTTTAAGTCGTTAATACATTTACTATTATTAATAATATTAATACGTGTTCTATTTCTAATTACTATTTCTAACTACTTATGTAAATATTGTTTTTATTTTTTTATTTTTTTTTATTAATTTGTGTACTATAAGTATTTCGTATCCACTAATATATATATATATTCTACTATGTTTCCTAATGATATTTAGTTATCCTATCCTATTATTATTTAATTATTTATGATTAACATTTTCGTCATGTGTTTATTCATTTTCTTCGTTATCCAAATTATTGTCTTCATAATATAGTTTCACATCGTTTTTGTGTACCGTCACTTTCTTGCGATTTCATGATATAACTACATTTTCCGAATCTAGTACGTCCAGTACTTCGTATGGTCCCTTCCATAGTGGACTTAATTTATTTCTTTGAGTATGATCTTTAAGTAAAATCAAATCATTGATTTTTAACTCTTCCGTGTTTGTTTTCTTATCATAATATCGTTTATTTACTTCTTTATTCTTTATTAATCTATTCCGTGCAATTGGGTGAGCTTCCTGGAACTTTAGTTTAACTGGTATATTAATATTTTTGCCATACAGTAACGCGTATGGTTGGTACCTCGTGGACGTATGTTCCGTAGAATTGTATACAAACATGGCGTAAGGTAAAAGCTCATCCCAGTTGTCTAAACTTTTACTTACGTAGTGTCTTAAATATTCTGCCAAAGTCTTGTGTGAACGTTCTAGAGCCCCATTGGTCATCGGATGATAACCGGAAGTCTTATTCTTATTGATTTTTAATAATCTACATACGTCTTTGAAACAATTTGACATAAATTCGGTACCCTGATCGCTCAAAATTTCATCCGGTATCCCATGTATACAGACAAAATTTATTACGAACGCTTTCGCCACCACGTTAGCGGTGTGACAAGGTATTGCTACCCCCAAGCTGAACTTTGTTAGATCGCATTGCATCGTGAGTATATAATTGTTACCTAATCCGGTTGTAATCAAAGGCCCTACAATGTCCAAAAATATTTTTTCAAACGGTTTCGTACTAGTTGTAGTAATTACCATTGGATATTGAATATGATTGTTAGTATTTTTATTCATTTGACATGCTGTACAATTCTTTATATATTCTTTTACGTCCTGCTTTAAGTTCGGCCAGTTAAATTGTTTCTTTATTTTCTTTACAGTTTTGTTGACTCCTAGGTGTCCACCCAATACGGAATTATGTAATTGCTTGAAAATTACTAATTTTTCTTCCCCGCTAAATTCTAATTTGGTACAAATTAATATTTCTATATTTGTATTACGAAAAATGTATCTTATCATTGATCTGACTTTTGCCCAATCTAATCATTCTTGTCGTCCTAATTGGTTCAATGCTAATTTGGTTAATTTGTGTTTTTCGCAAAAATACTTAAGATTTAGCAAAGCAACGTGTAAATTTTGGTATGTGGCTAATTGTTTCTTTTTCGTTTTTGTTATCAAAAATATTATGTACCTATCTCCACTTTTGAATTTTACGACATCGCCCAAATCTTTATGAGATTTTAATTGTTTGTCCCTACCAAATCGCATTTTTAACTCGTAATTAATACCTGATCGAAAATTATAATATTTTTCGATTTCTGATACTATGTGGTACTCCGACGGACTGTTTATTAGTTCGCCGTGTACTTCCTTTACGTTCTTATTAGATATTGATGTTGTTTCGAATTTTTGCATAAAATTATCATAACTTTCGTCTTTAATTTCCGTAATATTATACATGCGCGATAACGCGTCGACATTGGTGTTTAATTTGCCCATTTTGTATACTATCTCATATTCATATTCCTCCAATTGTAGTCTCCACCTTGCCAATCGGGATAATGGGTCTTTTAAATTAAATAGCCATGACAGAGGCCTATGGTCCGTAAGAATTGTAAATTTCCTACCATATAAATACGGTCGAAATGTTTTTACGCCGAATATAATCGCCAAACATTCCAGTTCCGTTGCCGAATAATTACATTCCGCCCTATTTAAAGTTCTAGAACTGTAAGCTATTGGTAAATCCGATCCTATTTTACCTTGAGATAATATTGCACCTAGCGCCGTACCGCTAGCGTCTGTCGTAAGTATAAATTGTTTCGTAAAATCTGGATATTGTAGAATTGGTTCTGAACACAATATTTCCTTTAATTTATCGAAAGCTTTTTGACAATTTTCGTCCCAATTAAATTTTACGTCTTTTCTTAATAATTTCACTATTGGATTAGCAATAGCACTATAATTTTTTATGAATTTTCTATAATACCAACTAAGTCCTAAAAAACTTTTTATTTGTTTAACATTTTTAGGAACCGGAAAATCCTTTACAGCATTAACTTTTGCTTGTTCCGGTTTTATTCCTTCGTCACTAATTACATGACCTAAAAATAAACATTCCCGTTGTAAAAAACTACATTTGTCCGGTTCTATTTTTAGATTGTGTATACGTAATCTCTCGAATACGTCTATTAATTTTTCATTGTGGTCTTGCAAATTTTTAGCATACACTATTATGTCATCCAGGTATACTAAACACTTCATTCCTATCAACCCTGATAACACGTTTGTCATCATTTTTTGAAATGTCGCCGGAGCTGAACTTAGACCCATAACTAAACGTTTAAATTGATAATGCCCTTGTCCTGTTGAAAATTATGTAAGTTCTTTTGATTCTTTAGCCAAAGGTACTTGGAAATATCCTGATTTCAAATCTATCAAACTGAACAGTTGACATTGTCCTAATTGATCTAATATCTCCGTTATATTTGGTAATGGGTGAAACTCATTTAAGGTTACTTCATTAAGTGCCCTAAAATCGATAACTATTCTGAACTTTTGTTTACCCGAGGCGTCCTCCTTCTTTTTGACTAATATTAATGGTGCGTTAAACGGACTCATTGATCTTTCTATGATTTCATCTTTCATCATTTGACCTATTTGCTTTTCTATCTCCGGTTGTTGTGAAAACGGTAAACGGTATGGTTTTTTATAAATCGGTTTCAAATCTTTAGGAACCTTTATTACGTGTTCTGCTGCCGTAGTACACGTAAGATTATCCCCTTCTAAATAGAAAATGTCCGCGTAATGTTCACATATTTTTACTATCGAATTATATAGTACTTGAAGATGATCAGTACGTATCAACACGTACGTCACACCAGCCCCCCCATTTTCATAATATTGAAATTTTATTTTTCTATCTTTTAGTATGCTTTTTGTACGAATTTTTAAGCATTGTTACAGAATTTGTATGAACAAAATGGCTCAGATATATCAAAAACCCGTCGGGGGGTTGGCGAGACGTCACGCCAGCCCCCGACATGGATTATTTGAAATTTTTTTTGTACCAATACATTGCCCTCTATTCGTACGTATTTGTACGCGCAATATAAACATTCGTACGTTCTTCGTTCAGGGGGGATATCGAAAAACCTGTCGGGGGGGTGGCGAGACGTCACGCCAGCCCCCGACATGGGTTATTTTAAATTTCAAATGCATACAATAAAAGCTCTAAAATTAAAATTGTTTGAACATACAAAGCGTATTTTTGAGACATTTGTAATTTCACAAGTGGATTTATTTGAACATTATGTACGTGGGTATAAATTATCTTATATATTATTCCAGGAGTACATATAACTTTATTGTTTCATTTAAAAAAACTGTCACGGTCACCAATACAATCTGTACCTATGTATTGTAATATATTAATCTATAGGTATTTGTTTGTATACATGGAATTCCAGAATCAATAGTATCAGACCAAGGCACAGAGTTTCTAAGTAAAATTTTTCAGAAGTATGTAAACTATTAAAAATTTCCAAGTTCAACACAACACCGTATAGACCACAAAGTAATGGAGCATTAGAGAGAAGTCATTCAACATTAGGGAATTATTTGCGACATTATGTCGACAAAGATTTGGCAAATTGGGATGAATTCATTCCATATGCAATGTATGTATATAATACAACAGAGCATGAAACAACGAAATTCCAACCGTATGAACTACTTTATGGATTTAAAGGGAAAATACCAACATCATTAAAGAAGACACCCGAACCAAGGTATAATTATGAGGATTATAATTATGAGATTAAGCAAAAATTTCAACAGTCTTATGAAATTGCAAAACAACGGATAGTAAATACAAAAGGTCGATATGATAATAAAGTTAATCCACTTAGGCTAAAAATAAATGACAGAGTATGGCTTATGGAAAAACAACAAAAAAATAAATTAGCACAAAAATGGTTAGGACCGTATGTAATAGCAGAAATAAATAATAATGAAAATGTAACAATCATGAGAGGGAAAAAATTAATTAAAGTACATAGAAATCTATTAAAACTATGTAATCAATAAAATATAAAAAAAAAATTTAAATTAGTACCTAAAGCAATGATATCTTATTATTACAGGATATCAATCTTACAACCTATCATGGCAACAAATTTGACATTAAATTATCAGATAAAAGAAATTGAATCACCATCAGGAATTTTTTTTAATCATTTAACAAAAATAAAAACAACAAATTCGAAGTGGAAATTGTCAGTCTATGTGAATTTAACTACGTATGATGATAATTTTGAACAAATTAAGAAATTTCAAAAGGAAACGGTAAAACATTGTTTAAAAATTGCAAAAAACACAGAGATAGTTCCAGTAGAGCACTTGGTAATTTGGTCGTATTTATGTGAGCAATTTAATACAACAACAACATCATATATCCATGACATAGAGAAAACAGATAAACTATGCAGTTAGTAGAAACGAACGCTATAGAAGAGGATTGATAAACGGAATTGGTAGACTATCAAAAACGTTATTTGGAATATGTTCGGACGAAGATTATGAATTTTTTGATAAGAAAATAAGCGAAATAAGCGAAAAACAAATTAGGGTCATTCACGATATGCAACAGCAAACGTGGATAGTACAGTCAACAGTACATGATGTGGATAAAGAAATGGTGAAAATACAACAAAGCGAAACAGCGATAGTAAATAATATAAATAAGTTGCAAAATACAGCGAACAGAGCCGATAAAAGGATAAATGAAATGGAAGTTAGACAGATAATGAACGAGCAAACTGAGAAGTTAAATGTTTTGTTAACACAACATTCATTCCAAACTCACAATCTAGTGGCAATAGTAAATACAGCACAAGTAGGTCATATGCATTCTAGCATTATTTCAGCGACAAATTTTTTAGCAGAGTTGCAACAAGTGAGAATACAATTAGATTCGAGAGAGAACTTTGCTGAACAAGTCACGATACAGAATGTACATAAGTTAATGAAAATGAGTAACTTACAAGTAATAAGAGTAGCAGATACATTGATATT
Organism: Macrosiphum euphorbiae; assembly: GCA_949089665.1. Lineage (NCBI taxonomy): Eukaryota > Metazoa > Arthropoda > Insecta > Hemiptera > Aphididae > Macrosiphum > Macrosiphum euphorbiae. The sequence goes on along the minus strand of CARXXK010000427.1, from coordinate 62,794 downwards.
CATAATAGCCATTCCGATAGTCGACACAAGAGAGTACCGCCTATACAAGTCAATACCATTGCCTATAAAGCAGAAAAAGTCAGTATATGCGTTAATTCAACCAACGAACAAATACTTAGCCATGTCCGAGGATAATGTGTACTCAATATTCATTGATGACATAGAGTTAAGCAAATGCATACATATGCAAGAATATTATATTTGTTCGAACACACAGACGCACTATATTCAAGAAACGGACAATTGTGAAGCGAAATTATTTAGTAGTCAGGATAGAGATGTAATACCAAAAGCGTGTGAAATAAAAGTTACACGCATTCAAAAATTAGTAATACACAAATTAGATAATGAGAATGTTTGGTTGTACACAGCAGAGCAACCAGCGACGATCAACATCGATTGTGCGAGGGGAGAACCAGTGTTGCAAACCTTGAAAAACACAGGTACAATCTCTCTGACGTATCCGTGTCATGCGATAACGAAAGAATATGAGCTAACCCCCACCAGATCGATAGTGACGAAAACATCGTATGATTTCATTCCAAGGGTGAACATAACGGCGATTATGAAACAATATCACACTAGTAGGATAGAGGATGGTTTTCCAAAAATGAATAATTCATACAACCCTGATTTTCATTCATTAGCAAATAACGCAAAACAATTAGATTTATTATTAAAGTCACAGGTAGATAATAGTGTAGAATACGTAACTGTGTCTAATATAACATACGTAACCAGTGGCGGCTACAGTAAATTTACCATATGTATCCAAATTACTAAAATCTGTGGACACCCACCCACCAACCTTTCCTTACACACATAAATATAAATGTATTATTATACACCTAGATTTGTTTAGGTAAAATGTTTTATTTGAATGTTAGAGTACTTCAGATCATTCAAGTTTAATGTTAAAAAAAAATTAAAAATATCATTAAACATTAAACAATTTACATACTCATCTATATTCTATAACACTTTTTATAAACTTAAAATTATAATGGTATTTAATATTTATAGACACATATGAAAGTATACTCACATTAGAATAATTATCAATGAAAAAGGTCAACACCACTGAAATTAAATTACAAAAAATATAATCTTCAATATTTTATTTTAATTTATGTAATAAATAGGTACAAAATAAAATAATAAATATGATAGTAAATACTAAATAGCCAAATAGGTGTAAACTTCAAGCATTAAATTCATTTATAAGGTTCCCATGAGATGCAAATTTGTTAATGATAGTATTGGTGTCACATTTTATGTCTTGTTCACAATATACCATCATCAATGATTCAAGTCGCTCTTGTGTCATAGTTGTTCTCAATCTGTTTTTCACAATTTTTAATTTGGAAAATTTTCTTTCTGTTGAAGCACTAGAAACCGGTAAAGTCAAAGCAATGCGAAGTGCATTGTTCAGAGTAGGAAATACTTCAATTAGACCTCCAGCTACAAATACGTCATAAACAGTTGAAATACTTGATAAATTATTTTTTTCTTTTGAATTTTCATCTTCAATATTTTCAAAGTCTTCACTATCACAGTCATCTTGGCTATCATAAATTTCAAGATTGTTTTCATGGAATGTTTTTGGAAGATTTGAAGTCAGTTCAAAGTTGAAATATACTTTAGAAAAATGTAAGTATTCTTTAATAAGTTCATGTTGATTTATAAAAGAATTATAAATCTTTGCAAAATTATAAAATGCATCAGTAGGTAATTTACTTGTATTATTAAAAACTTCTTTTAATCGTTTTCTACTAAACAGAGAAAGGTCTTTATAAACTTCCAGAGATTCTTTAGAAAAATAAGTTTCAAATGATTGGTCTATTATATCTAAGCAATAGAAAAATGAATTTACTTTTATGTTATGCAATGGATCTTGAATTGAGTCGTCTTGAGATGTTTCACCTGGCATTAATTTTTTTCTCCTAATGCAAGATTCTTTTAATTTAGTAAAACAAAATGTCGAAGAAGATTCAAAATATTCCATTTCTTTAACAATGTCCATAAAAACTGTATCGCAACGAAGTTTTCGAATAGATTCACGAGTTTCTTCAATGCAATTCACAGCTGCTAACAAGTCTAAATCAGATTTTTGTAAAATTTGATTTACTGGAGCAAGAATACTAAATATTTTTTTGAAACAATGAGCAATCAACAAAAATCGCTCGGATAAAAGATAGTCACTTAGACACCCTGCAAGATGTCCAATTTTTTTATCATCGGGACCTTCTTTGGATTGTATTTCATCAAGGGCTGCTACAACAGCTTCGAATGTGTCTAATACTGTAACAAGAGCAACAGAGAAAGACATCCAACGAGTTGTAGCGGCTCTTTTCAGACGACGCATTTGTTGTTTAGGATAAAGTTGTTTATAATGTCTTTCATAACATTCTACTCTACACTTTCCTGCAGTAAGAAATGTAAAAACTGATTCCAAATTTCCAAAAACATCCATTGCATCTTTGCAACACCCAACTGCACGAGATAATACCAAGTTTAAGCGATGTGCATGACACCATACATACAAGGCAGATGAATTTACTTTTTGGACGTGGCTTCGTAGACCTTCAAATTGTCCTCTCATATTTGGAGCTCCATCGTAGGATTGACCGATTAGATCATTTTTCCAGTCTAAATTTTTCTCTGAACATACTAGTTGAAATAGAGAAAATAACTCACGTCCACTAGTATTTGAGGACTCTTTAACTGCTATAAGACGCTCTGAAATAATTGAGGTTTTATTATGAACATAACGAATGACGAATGCAACTTGTTCCTTCCTGGATGCATCAAAAGTGCTATCAATAGATAAACTGAAAAATCTGGCATACTTAACATCTGTTTGAATTACTGTCAAGATACTTTCTGCTACAGAATCAATCAGCTGATTTTGCCTAAGTTTAGAAATAATACTAACGTGTGATTTTTTACTCGAATTTTGCAATTTAGAGGTATAAGCTGCCATACATGGTGATCTTTTTGAAAATAAGTCAACAAGTGATAAGAAATTACCTCTATTTCTATCCTTCCAACCTTCTCTATGTCCTCTAAAAGCAAGGCCATTAGAACCCAAAAAAATAGTTATATCAATAAGATCTTTGACTACTTCTTTGTTAAAAGCAACTTCTTTTTTTTTTTGTTCTTGAATTGCAGGTATCAAAGGTAAAGAAATACTTTTTAACTTAAGTTTTAATGTTGCTTCAATATGCGCATCAGTACATTCATGATTAACTATACTGGAAATTGCTCTTGACCATGCTTGAAAACCATCTAATGTCCATGCTTTTTTAGTATTTCGCCCAATTAATATACATGGGTGACAAAAGATTTTGTTTTCTATTATTGAGTAACTTAACCACTGACGTTTCACTGGAGCACAACCCGGTACATCTTTCCAGTACCATGATGCATGGAATGACCGACCAGAATTATCTTTTGGAAATTCACAATTTACCAAATCATCCTCAGTGGGCTGAAAGGGTCCTTTTTTTATAAGATATTCAATAACTTCATGTGAAAATGGCCTTGAGCGACAAAAGCTGACTGGATCATTGGAAATGTGTCCATAATCATTAACAGTTTTATTTGTAGTATTTTCATCATTAAACAAATCTATAATAAACAAAAAACAAGGTCAAATAAAATAAGAAATAAACATACTTCAATATGTAAAATTACCATAGCACAAATTATGATAATAATAGTTATTATATTTGAATACAAAATTATAATAACTAGAGATAGAAAAATAGAAGTTTGATTGTTTGTAAACTTTTGTATGTATGTATTTTTATTTTACTATACACACATTCCAAACACATGAGAAATATTGAGAATATGTATTATACTATTATAGTTCTTTTAAAAAATGTAAATATTTGTTATAATACCTTCTGTTTCAGTACTGAATGGTGTCATACTATCTTGTCTCAAGTATGTGGTGTGATCCTCGCTAGATATACTTGTCTCATTCATTACATTATTATTAGACGCATAATCAATGGACACAGGCACTGTAAATATAACATAAATGTAATTAAATTATTTAAATTTTAAAATTTAACGAGTTTTGATGTTCCTTTGATCATTATACAATACACTCAATACAAGTAATTTATAATACAATTAGTGAGTTAAAAGTTTTACCTTCTATCATTGTAACATCAGTGTTCAACACTTTTTCGCTAATAATATTTTTAATATTTTTTTCAACTTCATTGGTAGTATGATCTTCATAACAATCTTTTTACAGACAAAAATAAAAAATGAATAAATAAATTATAATATTATAATATAATTAATTTATATTATAAATAAATATTAGGTATTAGATATTATTATCTAACAACTAAAATTAATAATATTTTAGGGGATCAGTAATTATATCAATTCAAAAGGTGTACTAAATAATTACCTTCTAGTTCAGCAACATCATCTTGCAAGACTTCCAGAATAACATCAGCATATTCATTTGCCTCCATGCTAGGCAGTTCTAGATTTGCAATCTCTATAAAATATAAGAAAATCAGAATAATAATAGAATATTAAAATTATAATAGTTTATGCAACTTTAAAGGAATAACATTTTAATAATTAATCACTAATTGTTTACTTATTAGTTATTACTTATTACATATAATAGGTACCTATATAGGTACTACCTTTTAGCTCATGGGCATTTACCCTCACAAATCAAAAAATGAGTTACATCTTTACGAGTTGCGCACACATTTTCATTTTATATTAAAAAATATATGTATACAACAGAATATCAACCAATATTTAAAAATAATTAGCCTTACCTTCAGCTTCTGTAACACGAACGCCAATAGAATTTTTATTTGTGGTTCTATCCACATTGTGTGCTTTTTTTTCTTCTAGGTACATAAAAAACACATTTTTAGTTATATTATAGGCTGGGTATACTACTATAGTATAGGTAGTAGTTCAAAATCTTAAATAGTTAAATTATAAGAGTTGAATTCATTACTTACTTTTTCCTGATGTTGATGCCTCGTCAACAAACAAATTGTCTCGTTTTTTAACAAAGAATGTTGAAATACTTTTTGAAACTTGTGACCTTTCAACCACTATTTTACATGCACTTATGTGTCTTTTCCAATTGGTATCATTTAAATTGGATTTTTGTTTTCCGCATAAGCAAACCAAACTCTTATGTAATTTAGACATTTTAATAAAAATAACAATCAAACATTATTCATTAGACATTTATTGACACTTCGCAATTTGGTAACTAGGTAGGTACCGTAGATTAAATTATAATAATATGCATCAATCACCATATTATGTCATACAGAAAACAAAATATGTAGGTACGAGTGTACGAACACAATTCAATAAATTACTTATTAAAATTCAACAACAATGCTCAAAACATGTTATCAATGTTTATATTTTCAAAAATTAAGTGCCCAATTCTAAAAATAAATTTACTGTTATCATCATTTTGGCATAACTCACGAATTAAGATAACAATATTGGCAGTTGGCACCATGTCACCACAGATAAAAGATAAACTCTGCCGTTTCCTTGTAATTAACACCATAGTCCATAATTGAAGACGTGGGTCGTGGGTGCAACAACCAGACATTTCCATATTATGAAATGTTCAGGAGAGACAAAATAGTATTTTAAAATATTTCTAAAAATTGCATTATACTATTGTCTATTATTGCAAGACCCTGATTATATTTTAAAAGTTATTATTTTTTTCTTAAAATATTATTTTTCTTCTACGTAATTTTTCCAAATATTTCGAAAATAGTTTAAAAATAGATAATTTGGATTAACAACCAGCTGTCACCCGACTACCCGAGTGGCCCTGTGTTATACTATCATAAATCATAATATTATTACGCAGAGTTCTTTAATAGACTAATAGTATATTTAATATTAGAATCATTCTAAATTCTAATAGAACGCATCGCTATGACTAGGTATTTCCCCAGCGGCCCAGCGTCAGTGCATGTTGCATGTTTCATGCCTATTGCCTGCATTACTGCAACCAGCGATAATTAGAGCAATACAGCAAGATAATTATGTACATACTATTTGCTATTTACACTACATTATAATAAAATACCTATAATATGTCAAGCAGTCAACCACCTACCCACCCACCCGGACCCACCCCAAAATCATGTGTATCCGTCGATACACTTGAGGTATAGGATAGCCGCCACTGTACGTAACAATAGGAATAGGTATAAGGATATTAGTGTTAATAATTGTAATAAGTAAGATAAGTTTTAGCCTATACAAGCAAAATAAAATGTCAATGAATTATATTGATGCATTAATAAATACAAAATCAGTAGACGACATACAATGCGTAGAAATTAAGTAGATTTAAGATGTAATTATGTAATGATTTATGAATGTGTAAAATATTTGTTTTTTTTTTAAAAAAAAAAAAAAGAAAAAAAAAGAATGTAATAAGAAAATTAACTCATGAGGGCATGAGCTTTCATTCAACAAGGGGAGTGTTATGGTTTAGTATTATTAAACATAGGAAGTAAGTAAGGATGTAGCAGTATTTGTAAAACATTTAGAATTATGAAATAAATTGATTATTGTAAATTAGTGTAAACAGGCACAATCCCGAAAACTGCAAGTAAGCACTTTTATATAGGAGGGATTGTCCTAGATAAGTTTAGATATAAGGAACGTGAAGATGTTAAGACGGCAGTGGAGAATGGAGAGTGCCATTGTCTGCATATGTTCAGAACGCAATAAACTTTATTAATTGAATAGTGAACGTGTGTGTTACTTTATTTACTAAATCTACCTACAAACTCTACAAGTACGAGGCTACGGTCAACCGACTTGTAACACTATTATATATTATAAAAATAAAAAATAATTTTCAAACTCATACAGTCATACAGCATACTTATAATAAATTGTCTTAATTACTATAGTAAATAATATTAAATAATGGAAGCCTAAAGGTAAATTAAAAGTTTATTCAAAATATTTTACAATAATCTTATATAATAAAACGCTAATAACGCGTATAAGATCCGCGGGGAGCACTGACGGCACTCCGCGTTTCTTCCATGACGACCAATCACAATACTTCCCGCGCGTTCGCTATAAACTCCGCTCGCTTATCTCCCTTTTCCTTATCGACGAATATTTTCGAACATTATTATTATTATTATTATTATTATTCCGTATTTCTATATATTATTATGAAAATTGGGATATTTCCGTGTGTAATATAATATAAAATTCAGAAACGGTTCAAGTGCTCGAGATTCAAAAATTCAAAAACCTGTGTTTTTCAATTTTTTGACGAAAAAATGTGCCGTTAACTCGCGACCGTCGGCGGAGTGGGGGGGACCCATTAAACGAGTAATTATTTTTGACGAAGCATAACTTAGCCGGTATTCGACTAATAGCGTTTTCCATATGACTGCACTATTGCACTGGTGCAATTATTTTATGTTTCATATGAAATATTAGTGCACAACTAGTGCGGATTTTTATGTTCCATATGCGTGCACTCGGCCAGTTTCTTGCCCTCAGTGCAGTGATAATCGCACGAGCTCTTCATGACGGTGCACCTTATCTTTTATAGATTATACATCTTTTAACTTTAATAATTTTCTGATTCTGATAAACAAATAAACAATAAACGTTGATATTTTAAATTGAAACCAATTTTCCTAATATATTATATAATATTCTTTATTTTAATATACTATATAGTTAATTTAACGTATGTGTTCGTACAAATATACTAGGGAATTTGTAATTAAAATATTAATATGAATATGAATGAGCCAAAGAAAGCCGCAATTTTATATTTTTTATCAAGTAGTGATGACGAAGATGAGGATGTTATCGAATTCATTTTTAATACATTTCTAAAAAATATTAAACCAAAAATATCCAATTATATACTAGATGTTGTACACAATTATTCCGATCAACATGTAAAAATTAAAGTGACTGTCAGTTTGGGCCATGATAATGTCTTCACACTTCTACACGTACCTAGTATGTAGTTACCTTTATACTAGCAAGTAGTTAGTATCTATATAATAAGTTTTTCGTGACTGCAAGAATTAATTTAAATTTTCAATTAATCAAGTTCAACAGACTCACGAGATGAAATAGCAAAACAATCACTCTGTTCACTCAATCTGGCAATGAAAAATTAAAAAAAGAATATAGATTGTTAGTTATCAAAAATGAAATATCATCATAATCATATTTTGATGAATTATGTTTCAGATGCTCCTTAAATTGACTGCACTGAGCAAGATTACGTGTGTTATCATTTGCACGCTGTACGTGCAACTAACCGCACTGGTGCAGTCATATGGAAAACACTATTAGAGACCCCGGACCAATGGGCATCTCAATTTTTTAGGCCCCAGATGAATTTTCAACATTAGGGAACCAAAGCCCCCACCCCCCCCACATTTTGAGTTGAGTGTAACTCGGCCGGAATTCAAGTTAAAGACCTCGGACCAAGGGGGAACCCATTAATATTATGAAGACTACCGTTTTCCGCTTTAGGGAACGGGGGCACCTCCTCCCCCCCTTTTTGGATTTTGCTTTTTTGATGGATTTTGGTCCGGGAGAGTACTAACACCCACCTCGCCAAGGGGAAACTCGGGGTTTTGAGTTTTTGATAGGATTTATTGGGATTTTCTTAAATATTGTTTTTATTGATAAGGAAAGTGATAAGAATTTTATTTTATCGCCCCGAGCACGGCGACGTGGCTTAAGAGTCATACATTTGCCTCGAAATTTCATCTGAGTAGGTGGCTAGGTTGGTTAGACGTTAGGATAGGTGACCCGATGATCGTGGTTTCGAAACCGCCACCAGGACATTAGATAATTTGCGGCGGCTGTGATAGAAGGAATTTTTTTTTTCGCGTTTTTTTTTTGGTCACATTAATCATGTGTTCCGATTTTTTTCAAAATTCGCGTTATTATAATATTATATATATTGGTATTTATATATATTTATTTTGCAAAAAAATATTAATTGACATTTAATTAATACTTGATTTTACCGTGACCAACCTACAATATAATTATAATGTAGTACCTACTTGATATATTACAGTTTTTAGGTGATTCCGATTGGGTTAAATATTGCTACAGATTATAAATACTGTTTAATACGATATTAATAAACTATATTAAAAAATAGTACGACTATATGACTGCTCCATTTGCCGTTTTTTTCAAAAATTCGAGTTTTATCCCCTTTCGGTCGTATCGCCCTCCCCGTTTGGATCTTATTCGCGTTCCCCGCTAAATTTATAACCGGCGTGAGGCCCTACTTTTTCAAAAACGAGTCCCGGCAAACGAGAGTAGGTACCGTGTATGGTATCGCTATATACAGGCATAAATACATGCGTCTCGAGGTTCGATTTTCTTCGCGAATCTCGCGACGGTCGTCCGCTCGCCGACGCTGTCGGATCGCCCGCTCAAACTCCCTTTGAACCTCTTCCAAACGGCGTTCGCCTTTCGCGGGGACGGCAACGCGGCTTAAGAGTCATAGATTTGACTCAGGTTTTCATCTCAGTAGGTAGTTAGGTAGGTTAGGCGTTAGGTGACTCGAGGGTCGTGGGTTCAAACACGGCCCCCGGGAATATCCGATAATTTGCGGCGGCCGTGATAATTAATTTTTTTTTCGGGTTTTTTTTTTCGTCGTTCGCTATCACTTCCGTCTTATCATTTTTAACGTAAATGTTCCGATTTTTTTCAAAATTCGAGTTTTAACGCCTCTACTGACTTCGGACCTCCCCGTTGAAGACTTACTCGCGTTCCCCGTCAAATGATTTAGCAGAGCGGACAGTGTCTTTATTACTATACATGGGCATGAATATATTATGCGACGAAGAGTTCGATTTCTTTTTTTTTAAAAAATTTGAGTTTTAGCGCCTTTTGGTCGTATTACCCTCCCCGTTTGAATCTTATTCGCGTTCCCCGCTAAATTTATAGCCGGTGCGCGGCCCTACTTTTTCACAGACGGGTCCCGGGAAAAAGCGGCGTCGCGGAAAAGGGAGTAGGTATAAATACATGCGTCGCGTCGTTTTTTGCTGTTTTTTTCTAAAATTCGTTTCTTGGCCCGTTTTAGTGGTTTTACCCTGCCTGTTTGGATGTTATTGGCATTCCCCGCTAAATTTATAAGCCGCCGTCGTCAGTACTTCGCTCGAGTCGAGTTCCGCGGAGGAGATCGGGGAGCGGACAGTGTTGTTATTACTTTATACGGAAATGAAAATATGCGACAAAAAGTTCGATTTTTTCATACACACTTTCATATACATAATACATAAGTCATAACACAGTGATGCACCATTATAATTATGCAATTATAATTACTAAATAATTTAAAACATCATATTATGACATTTAATAAATTGGTAGGTAGGTACATCATATATTATATACAGACATACAATATAACAGCAAAATATTATGATAGTAGGTACTTACGAAGATAAGTGCCAAAAAATTGTATAGTGTATTCATTTATATATACCTACGTTTAATATGATAGTATTACATTTCAATAAAATTTGTTATTCACCAATATAATTATCTATTTGTTAATTTGATTTAATTCTCATAATTAAATAAATATACATGGTAGGTATATCAGATTTGAACGGCCGTTTCGAGCACTTTTCGCTGTAGGCGGATTGTCCGTTCGGGAATCGACTTTCACCCGAGATGACTGATAGACGATAGCTAGACACTCAAACTCAGAACCCGAATTTCCAATTTCAACACACATACGAGAACCGGACATACACGCCCGGTGCATGGTCTGCGATCCGACGTAGTCGGATTGCCTACCTGACTTGCTACTTGCATACGAGCGACTTACACCCCCACTGCATCGGACACTCGGGAATCGACTTCCACCCGAGATGACTGATAGCTAGACACTCAAACTCAGAACCTGAATTTCCGATTTCAACACACATACGAGAACCGGACATACACGCCCGGTGCATGGTCTGCGATCCGACGTAGTCGGATTGCCTACCTGGTTCGCTGTGTCTTACGATCGACTTGAATCGCGTGACTTACGACTAGACACTTTTCCGAGTTCAAAAATTACCGCTTAACCAGTGCTGCCAACACGACAAAACACAATACCCGACGACCCCCCATTCCCGCCGCAGGCCGGATTAAAAAACCCAGCATCGCCGACAAAGATGCACCACCGCCCACACAGTCTTTCCGCCGTAGGCGTGATGACAAACACCGGAATCTATAATACTAATAAAATGATAGTTCCCCGCTAGATTTATAGGCCGCGCGCGGCCTTACTTTTTTCCCGTCGGGCCCGCCGCGGCCGAGGTCGAGTGCGATAGGCACGTCGAGCGCGTTTTTTGCAGTTTTTGTCAAAAATTTGAGTTTTAGCCCTTTTCGACGCTTCCGCCCTCCCCGTCGTCGACTTATTCGCGTTCCCCGCTAAATTAATAGGCCGCGCGCGACCGCACTTTCTCCGGGGGGAGTCCCGGACGTAGTAGGATTGCCTACCTGACTAGCTACTTGCATAAGAGCGATTTTAACTCCCACTGCATCCGACACTCAGGAATCGACTTTCACCCGAGATGACTGATAGCTAAACCCTCAAACTCAGAATCCGAATTTCCGATTTCCGATTCGAATGTCTGCGATCCTCGGATGGCCTACCTGGCTGGCTGTGTCGTCCGATCGACTTGTATCGCCTGACTTACGATTAGACACTCTTCCAAGTTCAAAAATTACCGCTTAACCAGTGCTGCCAACACGACAAAACACAATACCCGACGACCCCGCGTTCCCGCCGCAGGCCGGATCAAAAAACCCAGCCCGAGGCGAAACTACAAAGATGCACCACCGCCCACACAGTCTTTGCATACCAGCGACTTACACTCCCACTGCATCCGATCCGCCGCACTCAAACGCCCTTTGACGGACGCGCAACCCGCGTTCGCCATTCGCGGGGACGGCGACGCGGCTTAAGAGTCATAGATTTGACTCAGTTTTCATCTCAGTAGGTGCCTAGGTAGGTTAGGCGTTAGGACAGGTGACTCGAGAGTCGTGGGTTCAATCCCGGCCGCCGGGAATATCGATAATTTGCGGAGGCCGTGATAAATTGATTTTTTTTTTTTCGTCGTTTCGCTATCACTTCCGTCTTATCATTTTTTTGTTCCGATTTTTTTCAAAATTCGAGTTTTAACGTCTCAACTGACCTGGAGTTGAAGACTTTTTCGCGTTCCACGCTAAATTTATAGCCGGCTCGCGGCCCTACTTTTTCACAGACGAGTCCCGCTAAAGAGCGGCGTCGCGGAAAAGGGAGTAGGTTTTACCCTCCCGGGGGACCTCGGGAGGCACCAATCGGACCTTATTCGCCTTCCCCAATAGATTTATGGGCCGCGCGCGGCCGTACTTTTTTCCCGTCGGCCCCGCCACGGCCGAGCTCGAGCGCGTTTTTTGTCGTTTTTTTTTAAAAAATTCGAATTTTAGGTGTTTTAGGGCGTATCGACCTCCCCGTTTTTATCTTATTCGCGTTCCCCGCTAAATTTACAGTCGGCGCGCGGCCCGACTTTTTCAAAAACGAGTCCCCCGGCGGACGATTCGATCGCCGAGAGCGCCGTTTCGACGGTTTTCTCGACTTTTTCGATTAGAGTCACGTTTAGCACCTCTACGAGACGTCCGACCTGCTCATCGGCGACGTATTCGAGTTCCACGCTACACTTATAGTCGACGCGTGGCCCTACTTTTTCAAAAACGAGTCCGAGAGGCGTCGCTTAAACGAGAGTAGGTACGGATGGGGTATAGAGTGGGTACCACTATATACGGGCATAAATACATGCGTCTCGAGGTTCGATTTTTTTGCAAAACTCGCGTATTATACGTCCGATGGCGGCGGAGCCGGTCGTCCGCTCGCCGAAGCGGTCGGATCGCCCGCTCAAATGCCCTTTGACGGCCTTCCCAGTGGCGGCGCCAGGGGTGGGCCAGGGTGGGCCCAGGCCCACCTTAAAAAGTCTCCGGCCCCTCCTGTGGCCCACCCCAAAAATTAAATTTAATCATATTAGAATACTAAAAAATATCTCATGAATAAATCATGATTTATTAAAATATGAAAATATTAAGTCATAATAGATGGCGTGAACAATATTTTGAATGGGTTGAAAACTATATGCACTATAATATGCTTTCAAGCCTCATAATTCATAAATAACGTGTATTTTCCAGCGGCTGAATACGAAAATAATAAATTATTATTAAATATTCATTGGTATTGAGTGTAATTATGGGTTAAGGAGCATAAAAATCAAAAAGTGTTTACATGAATATATTATATTTTGTTAGCAAATAAATACTATTAATACAATACATGTTTACAAATCATTGTTTTAGTAAGTTTACACGATGAAGTGTAAAAAAAATTGGAAGTTGACCCTCCCCCTCTCCCCTCAGCGAAATTGCCAGTCATCACTATTGTTTATATATACCTATATATATATCAAGTCAACAATTTGGCCCTCCCTAAAAAATTTGGGGCCCAGCCTGGCCCACCTGGTATTAAAGTTCTGGCGCCGCCACTGGGCCTTCCAAACGGCGTTCGCCTTTCGCGGGGACGGCGACGCGGCTTAAGGGTTATAGATTTGACTCGAATTTTCATCTCGGTAGGAGGCCATATAGGTTAGGCGTTAGCAGAGGTAACTCGAGGGTCGTGGTTACGAACCCGGCGGCCGTCTAATATCGAATTTCTTTTTTTTGCGTTTCTTTTTTTCGTCACATTTGTCATTTTTAACGAAAGTTTATTTTTTAAATTTGCATTATTATATTATATATATTATTATTATTCGTTTGATGATATTTATTGGACAAAAAAATTATTATAATTAACATTTAATTAATACTTGATTTACACCTACATGTTTCTTTTATAAATACATTTAATATAACTAACTTACGTGTAGTACCTACTTGATATATTACAGTTTTTACGTGATTCCGATTTGGTTAAATACTGCTACAGATTATAAATACTATATTAAAAAATAGTATGACTATATTTGCCGTTTTTGGGCCTTCCTCTCAAACGCCTTTTGACGGCCACGCAACCCTCGTTCGCCATTCACGGGGATGGCGACGCGGCTTAAGAGTCATAGATTTGACTCAGATTTTCATCTCAGTAGGTGGCTAGGTAGGTTAGGCGTTAGGACAGGTGACCGAGGGTCGTGGGTTCAATCCCGACCGCCGGGAATATCGATAATTTGCGGCGGCCGTGATAAATTGATTTTTTTTTAGCGTTTTTTTTTTCGTCGTTTCGCTATCACTTCCGTCTTATCATTTTTTTGTTCCGATTTTTTTCAAAATTCGAGTTTTAACGCCTCTACTGACCTCCCCGTTGAAGACTTATTCGCGTTCCCCGTCAAATGATTTAGCAAAGCGGACAGTGTCTTTATTACTATACATGGGCGTGAACATAATATGCGACGAAGAGTTCGATTTCTTTTCAAAAATTCGAGTTTTAGCTCCTTTTGGTCGTATTACCCTCCCCGTTTGAATCTTATTCGCGTTCCCCGCTAAATTTATAGCCGGTGCGTGGCCCTACTTTTTCACCGATGAGTCCCGGGAAAAGTGAGTAGGTATTGTGTAAGTATCGCTATATACAGCTATAAATACATGCGTCGCGTCGTTTTTTGCGGTTTTTTTCTAAAATTCGATAATATGCTACAAAAAGTTCGATTTTTTCATACACAGTGTGATGCACCATTATAATTATGCAATTATAATTACTAAATAATTTAAAACATCATAAATATCATTTGACATTAAATAAATTGGTAGGTAGGTACATTATATATTATATACAGTCGTACAATATAACAGCAAAATATTATGATAGTAGGTACCTACTTACGAAGATACCCGAGTAGCAATTTCAATGTTCAGTGTCGGTTCCAGAGAACTGTGCATTTTAAACTGTGCATTCTCAGTTTAGGAACCATGTTGCAGAAACATTACGGTTTATAATACGTTTTTTGGTACATATTTTAACTGAATATTTTGTAAAAATAATTGTATGGTTCATCCCACTGATGGAATTTGAACGGTTCAGAATAAATGTTTAAACACCATTCTAACACTATAACGGTTAGGTATAAGGGACTCGGTACAAATTTTAACTGAACATTAATGAAAATAATTGTTTGGTTGATTGTCAGTTTATCCGACACTGAACGCGGTATTGAGACCGCGCAAACACACCGATTTCAATTAAACGGTTCAGCTAATATGTTTAAGAGCCGTTTGGAACAGTTTTTGAATATTATATATTATTATTTATTGTGCTCGTATATAATATATACCGAGTATTTTTATACATCTGTGGTCGTAACAAGCCGTGTGGTAGTTAACCGCCACTGGCCGTCGGCCGTCAACAACAAACAAAAAAACGCGGTAAACTATAAATAGTTTTGTTAATATTATTGTTATCCATTACGTATTATCTGGTCAATGATGGTATTTGTTATCAAATATCATTTCATAAATATCTACGAAAAAATTGTTCTTTCTTTTGAGTTTTGATTATCAAACAATAATTATTATTCTATTATTTACGTATTAAGTGCACGTGCACTGCAGTTACAAATTAACTACAACTATATTTTCGATTTTGCGACTATTGAGCATTGAAAAAGGAACAGGGAACAACGCACGTCGCACAATCATGTCATCGTAAGTATTTTTTATTTTACTATATAATAAGTATAATATTACAATAGTGCAGACAAACTCTTTGATTATAAGTAGGTAGGTACTTATTATATATTGTATTCATTGGCGTGTATTAAAAAAAAAATTGTTGTTTCTCAAGTAATTTTAGGTGACTTATCCCTCAAATTACTATTAGGTCTATAAAATCCCTCATAATATTATTAGGTCTATATAACCTGTTGATAAATTTTCCGATTTTCTTTCTATCAACACTCACCAAAACATATTTTAAGGTGTCCCTTAGCAACACTGATCCTACGTTACATGCCACAGATTATATTATATTATTTGGCTAATTGGCCTGCAAGGTCTATATTTCAAATACTAATCTTCTTGAGGGTTAGCTAAGTGATTAGAATCTATAGGCTATAATAGGTTTTATTAAAATATTCACACCGTGTCAGTTATTTCATTATACACACCTAATTAGTTACCTACCTAACTATATATAGTATATACCTTATATTATGAATATCAGTATACTTATTACAATAATTATAAACTTTTGATCACTGTTAGTATAAATATACTATGTTATATTAATATAATATTATAATATCATATAATATAATCTATATAGTTTATGTACTATTGTTGCTTGTTGCGTATACTTATTTAGAAATTCAACATTATATGTACCTATACTTATACATATAAACATTGCATGTGTAATGAAAGTTTAAATATGTCATACACTATATTTTAATTTAAACATAATGGTGGTTATATAATTTATTATAATATATTCCAAAATATTAAGCATTTTACTTGGAACATCATGAATATTCATGATACCTACAACATATAGTTCTACTAATTTATTAAATATATTTTATAAAACAAAATTTCATATTACCTGTCTCATAGCATAATAATTCTTATAATTGTTAATATATTATTAATTATTATGTACAACACAAGTATAATATATTTATGTACCTAATATTTAATTGTATTCAAAATGCTATACAAAGTTGGTAACAATGTTGAAATAATTAAAAGTTATTATGGTTTATTATTTATATTTATATTTCTCAACTGTACAACCACATTTATATCAACAAATAATAAGTTTAATATTAAAAATATCACTTTTTTAAAAGATATTTGTTACAATTTTCAAAATGATTGTCTATTTTGTTTATCTGTTAGGTTAGGTATATTCTATTATATAGTAAACTAAATATTTAAACTAAGAAAATTCATATTATGATGTATTATTTAATTATTGAACTTGATATTTACCAAATGAATAGGTAGGTGCAATAATAATAATTTACTATGGATTTAGTTTTGATTCAAGGGTTAGATTATTTTATAATAACCTAAAAAATATAATAAAGCTAGTTAGATATGTCAAGTTCTGTAAAATTATATAATTTGAAAAATCATTCAATTTTTATTCAAACTGAAATTAAAAAAAAAATTATTAACTAAATACCTACTTCAAACTTTTGATTTGTTTAATAAGAAGTGAATTGATAGTTCTGGTCTTCTAGATAAGTTGATTATTGTTTAAATAAAATAAACATAAATTTTAAATATAGATCTAATGATCTTAATAATTGTTTTATACTACACATTTCAATTACAAATTATATGATTAAAATTACAATTAACTCAAGCTTTTTAACTGCCTCTATAGGTAAATAACATGTTTAATGTAGATTATAAAATACTAGTTACTGTGAGTGCAAATTTTGTTTCAAATTTGTGTTAGGTATTTGTGAAGTGTTATAATACCTAAAACATTTATTATATTTTGGTGCTTGAAGTAATAAGTAGTTTTTGAAACCTTTAAAATTTTATTAGGTCTAAATCAACTCTATATCGTCGTAGAAAAAAAGCCGCACAATGTATTGCAACATTATTTCCATCAAGTAGTGAGGATGATGAAAGCAATTTTATAATGGCCGATTCAACACAACAAAATTCATTTGCAAATAATATATCGTCACCCACTCACATACATTGTGACAATAATATGATTTCTAATTTATGTAGCGAAGAAGATTACAATAATTGTTCTGGAAATTCTGATATGACTGATTATGATTCCTGTGATGAACTTAGTAGTTCTGATTTTGAATGTTTGAATAAAAATGATAACACTTTGTACAATACTGCCAAAAAATCCGATTCACCATTAGAGTTAATAATAGCTAGTTGGGCCATACGCCATAATATTACTCATTCAGCTTTGGACGATTTGCTAATACAATTATCCAAATGTTCTCAGTTTTCTCACTTACCTAAAGACTCTCGGACTTTATTGAAAACACCAACCACTCCTTCAGTAATAAAAAATATTAAAGGTGGTATATATCATCATTTTGGAATTCATAGAGAAATTGAACTATTAGCTAAACATTACCAAAACTTGCCTACTACATTATTATTGAAGGTAGGAATAGATGGACTCCCAGTCACCAAAAATCCACCAAGCCAAATGTGGCCAATACTTGGGTATTTTTCTAATTTACCAATTAAAAACCATAATATTTTTATTATTGGTGCTTATCATGGTAAACCCAAACCAGACGATTGTAATGAGTTTTTAGAGGATTTTGTGAATGAACTAAATGAACTTATAAATGTTGGGGCAATGTATAATAATAAACATGTGAAGATATTACTTGAAGCTTTGATTTGTGATACTCCTGCCAAGTCATTTATATTAAATGTGAAAGGTCATACAGCTAAAAATTCTTGTGTTAGATGTCTAACTGTCGGTGAATATGAAAACAATCGTGTATATTTTCCCCATTTAAATTCTGATCTTAGAACACATGATAGTTTTATATCATATTCTGATTCTACATTTCATTCAGGAACTACTATACTGACTAAAGTTCCTCAATTTGATCTTATCAATAGCATCCCATTTGATTATATGCATTGTGTTTGCATTGGAATCATGAAAAAGCTGTTAATGTTTTGGAATGGAGGGGTTAAACGGCACAAGTTGACCCTTCCTAATAATTTGATATCAGCTTTGGATAAAAAGTTCAATGACATTGGTCAATATATAACTGTAGAATTCCAGAGAGCACCAAATGTTAATAGTCGACAACATCCTATCAGAGATGCCAGTCGTTGGAAGGCTACAGAATTAAGGCAAATTCTTTTATTTACTGGTATTGTGGTTTTTCGGGATATTGTTAGCAAAGAAGTATATGAACATTTCTTAGAATTATGTGTTGCTATTAGACTACTTTCAACAAATAATATTTCGTCCGACATTAACAATTATGCAAAATCACTTTTAAATCATTTTGTAGTATCGTTTGCTAATATTTATGGTAAATCGTATATGTCGCATAACGTTCACATTATTCAACATTTAGCAGATGATGTTAAAAAGTATGGATCATTAAATAACTTTTCAGCATTTGAATTTGAAAGTTATATGCAACCAATGAAAAAAAAAATTAGAACTGGTGTTAAACCATTACAACAATTGATACGGCGATATTCTGAAGATAGAATTTTCTCCTCAAAGAAAGAAGAACTAAACAAACATATTGGGCCTCTCAACGTCCAATGCAAATTTAAAATTAGACCGATTACCATAGATGGATGTGAACCATATTATGCAGGATGGAGAACTGACAAATTTGTATTAAAAATAAATAAAGCAGACAATTGTGTTAGAATGATAAATGGTGATATAGTTATTATTGAAAATATTGTAACATCAAAATTCAATGAAAACATATTGATAATTGGGCGAAAATTTGAGAAACTTGAAAATTTTTTTAATACTCCTTGTCTTTCGAAATTATTAAACATAATAGCTGCGTCAGAATTAAGTCACCTTCAGTCCTGGATGCTAAATAATATTAAGGACAAAATTATGCATTTACCAGTTGATAATAAAGTATCAATAATTATACCTTTATTGCATTTGCAGTAAAGTGTATTCATCTTATGTATATATGTATAAAGTTTATAGATGTAAATATTATTTAATGAAAATAATAATGATGGTAATAATAGGAAGTTTTTTTAAACAATATTATATTTATGCTAATAAAATTGTTGGTTTTAATATTTAGGTCATCTTGGTCTGTTGTGCTCTTTACTTCTACCAACGAAGTTCAGCATGTTCCGGATAATTGGTTGGTTGATACTGATAAGTGTTGGTTTCCTTATTTAAAAGCAGATTGTAAAGAGAAATTTCTTTCTGCGGCTCAAATAAGCAAAATGATTAAAAAGTGCAGTGCAGTCCAAAATAATGAAGATGGCACTATACACCAAATTACAAAAATTGCTGGACCATTTTGTAAATAAAATAAATAAAATTAGTAAATTAGTAAAATATAAATTATGACATTTTTAAATATTTTTCTAATCAGATAAAGAAAAACTGGCTAGGAGTACAAGTAAAGTTTGGTCAGAACAGTCAGCTTCTGAAAGCAAAGAAGACATATCAACCAAAAAAAAAAAATGTATGTCAAGTGTTAATAATGATATTACTTTAGAACTTCCAAAGATACCAATGTTTCCGTTGTTAAATTCCAACACAAGTAAGTATTATAACAATAATATTTGTTAATTGCACCAAGGTTAAAAAATGTATATTATTTTATATTTATTAAAGCTGAGTCAAATATCATAAATAATGGAACATGTGAAATATCTGCCATAACAAGTGCGAATGATAACTGCAGTATTGTTACAAAAAACCATTCAATAAATGATTCACTTGAAATGCCATGTGCAACCATCTCAAATACTACAGGTTTGTTATTATAATGCAATGTAGTTTTTATGTAATTATTTTGGTAAGTACTTTGCTTAACAAATTATAACTTTAATAGGTAAAAATATGATTTCAAATAATAATTTGGATGTAAGTGAAATAA
Organism: Macrosiphum euphorbiae; assembly: GCA_949089665.1. Lineage (NCBI taxonomy): Eukaryota > Metazoa > Arthropoda > Insecta > Hemiptera > Aphididae > Macrosiphum > Macrosiphum euphorbiae. Next base: position 42,128 of record CARXXK010000427.1, on the reverse strand, counting down.
CAATGAACGCTAATGATGATATAGAATAACTCACTGAGTTTATTAATGCAGCCACTGATACAGATTTTTTAGTTGAAGATATTGACTTTACTGCTTCTCCTACTACAACTGCTGGTGTCCTTAGTGATTCTTTAGAAACAAAAAAAGGTTTGCATTTATATTTTTATTTTTACATTTAGATAATTTATTTATTTGACAATTTTGAAATATTTATTTTTATTTTAGACTGCAGTTGTGATAATTCAAAATTAATAAGTATTATTGAAAAAAATAATAAATATTACAAATCTGCTCTTAAGGAAATGTCACTTCAAATGATTTTATTGACTAATTCAAATGCTCGACTCTGTAAAGGATTTGAAAATATGGACAATAAATTACAGGCAATGATGAAATCAGATTCTAGAGTAAGGGCACTGGCTCTTCCAAATCCAATAATTCCAACAGTGTTTCTTAGCATTTTGCCAGTCAAATCATTAGAAGAATTAGATATAGCTGAAGCGCTTTTGTCAGTTGAAAACACTGAGTATTTGTTACATAAAGAAAATTTAGTAAGATCATGAATTGATTATTTTAAACCCTTACTTTAAATAACTTTATTAATCAAAAAAATCAATGTTTGTTACAGAAAAGTTATATTCTTATGAAAGTAGGATCACTCAATTTAAGTTCTGCAATTAGGGAAGCTGTAAACTTATGTTTTGATTATCCGATATTGGGTCACTTTAGTTATAAGGGAAAAACAAAACGGAAATTTATTGACTTAGAGCTATTTTCTGTTATATATGGTAAATTCTATAGTTATATATAGTTATTATAATATATAAATAAACCTAAGTAATTTAATTAATTTTGACTAATTTAGAATCACTGTCCGGCTATCTCGATACACCTTTGAACCAAAAAAAATTTACAACAGTGCTGGACAACTATTTGAGGCACGCACCTAAAGTGATTGCTCATGAATGATTCTATTTTTAAAATAATAATTTATACTGAATATGTTAAGGTATGACTATTCAGGTTTAAACAGTTATTGTTTTTATTTTATTTTTATTATGCTTATATCCTTTAATATGTATATTAAATGAACTAGAATTTTAGTTTTTTGTTATTAATAAAAGTATGATTTTATAATACTCGATTGTATTATTTTGATTTAGACATAATCTATATAGAATACTCTATTGAAGATCAATGGTACCAGGCACATCTACAGGATTTTATTTTTATATTTCTGGGCGGAGAGTTAAAGAAGCGAGGACTTATGAGTTTGAATTAGTGTTTACATACGTAAAAGATGTTAATAAAGATTAACAATTGTAATAAAAAAAAAAAATGTTTAAACTTAAATTAATAACAAGAAGTGTCTTTTTGGGCAGATGTATAGGGATAGCAAGATTTCAAGTGTGTACAGGTACCTATATATAATATATAAAGTTAATAAATTAAACCTATTTAGTAAGAATTGTATAGTTATTTCTAAGTCATTTGTATGAAAAATTAAGAGTTATATACCTAGGGATGGTTGTTGATTACACCAAAACACGAAAAATGCACCGTTATAAAATGATACATAAAACAGTAATTTAACCGACAAATACACTATCATTGCACAATTAATTATGGATATTTTTGGTGCAGTAATACTGTTATTGAACCCAACATTGAACTCTCAGTGCACTATTAATGTGTATACTAATTTTTGCAATAACACGATTATTGAACCGACGGTTGCACTCAAAAACCACAGTGCAACCCATGTAAAAATTCGGTATTCAAAATGACCAAAAACACAGTGCAATGAACCGGAAATTCACCGTGCATTGAACCATAGAATTACTGATTGGTGAACATATTTGCAGCACCGAAATTGCTACTCGGGTAAGTGCCAAAAAATTGTATAGTGTATTAATTTATACATACCTACATTTAATAGGATAGTATTACATTTCAATAAAATTTGTTATTCACCATCTATTTGTTAATTTGATTTAATTATCATAATTAAATAAATATACATGGTAGGTATATTTTAGAAAATATCCAATCATAAAATTAGATTTTGTCGACTTATTTGTTATAACCGCGAAAACATAACAATGATTACATTGATTACAGTGAAGCCTAACATAAAACACCTGATAACTGTTCTCTATACTTATCAAAAAATACAATTTTATTACCTCCTGTATGCTTTTTCATATTTGAACGGCCGTTTCGAGCACTTTTCGCTGTAGGCGGATTGTCCGTTCGGGAATCGACTTTCACCCGAGATGACTGATAGCTAGACACTCAAACTCAGAACCCGAATTTCCGATTTCAACACACATACGATAACCGGACATACACGCCCGAGGCATGGTCTGCGATCCGAGGTAGTCGGATTGCCTACCTGGTTGGCTGTGTCGTACGATCGACTTGAATCGCGTGACTTACGACTAGACACTCTTCCGAGTTCAAAAATTACCGCCTTACCAGTGCTGCCAACACGACAAAACACAAGACCCGACGACCCCCCTTTCCCGCCGCAAGCTGGATCAAAAAACCTAGCATCGCCGACAAAGATGCACCACCACCCACACAGTCTTTCCGCCGCAGGCGGGATGACAAACGCCAGAATCTAGTCTATACTATATAAAGGGTGAACCCGAGTGCGCCCCCTATGTGTTAAATCTGCCCTGATTTAGTCAAATTCGCCAATGAGAAAATTCCATATCCCCCGATGGGCGGTCTCCCGTTGAGCCGTCGCTGCGTTATCACTCCTCCTTATCACTTTTCACGATTTTTCTCGAAATTCACGATTTTTTTCAATATTTTTGTAAAGTACGCCGTACTTTTTTCCCGGCGGGTTCTTCTCGGCGAGTATCACGTGCGAACCGAGCGCCACCGTCGCGCGCGTTTTTTGCCGTTTTTTTTTTCGAAAATTCGATTTTACCCCACTCGCAAGCCCCGGGCGACCCCGTCGTTGACTGATTCGCGTTCCCCGTTAGATTTATACCCTACGCGCGACCGTACTTTTTCGTCGACGAGTCCCCCGGCGGACGAGTCGATCGCTGAGAGCGCCGTGTCGTCGCCGTTTCGACGGTTTTCCCGACTTTTTCGACAGGAGTCGCGTTCGGTGCCTTCACGAGACGTCCGACCAGGGGCGTAGCGTGCATGTAAGCACTGTAAGCACTGCTTACACTTTAAATGAAAGAAAAAATAAATTTGATCAATCACGACTAATATAGGTACATAATAAATGATTTTTAAAATTTTAATTTTATTTATAAAATATTTAAGTTATAGCTGGTAGTGGTTTTTGTTATTGTTTATTTGTGTCGTACGCTGTCTACTGATTACCAACTATTTTAAGAAAATCATCGATTGTAGGTCTATTTTTAATCCATTCTGTATTATGTTAACTGCATAATCATAATACGATAATATACAGTGTAACACATTCTGAAATTGCTTACGCGCAACTGTTGTTTTCGAATAGTCTATAGTGCCATAGTGGGGGTCACGTATTTAACTAGCGTTTGTAAGCACATTTGATTTTGCTTACGCGAGAAACAAGAAGCGACCAGTACGGCAGTACGTAGCCCGCCGACGCGTTGTACTATTGTAGACTGTAGTCGTTTTTACGTACACTGTCACTGTCATTCTCCTAATAGACTTTTGAAGTATTTATACTTCAATTTATTTATTTTCTCTATTACATTTTTTTATACATAATTTATAATTAGGCCGGTATTTAGGTATAGAACCTATATTCTAATCACTTTTGAAAAAAAAATTTCACTGCTTACATCTTTTTAATACCCACGCCACGCCACTGCGGCCGACCTCCCCGTCGGAGACGTATTCGCGTTCCCCGCTACATTTATAGTCGACGCTTGGCCCTACTTTTTCAAAAACGAGTCCAGGGGTGGTTAAACGTGAGTAGGTACCGTGTATGTATCGCTATATACAGACATAAATACATGCGTCGCGTCGTTTTTTTGCGGAGCCGTCACTGCGTTATCAATCCTCCTTATCACTTTTCACGATTTTTCTCGAAATTCACGATTTTTTTCAAAATGTTCGAATTTTACTCCGCTCGGGGCCTCGGGCGGCCCCGTTTGGACCTTATTCGCATTCCTCGCTAAATTTACTATTATAAGTCCGCCGTACTTTTTTCCCTGCGGGCCCTCCACGGCGGATATCGCGTGCGGACCGAGCGCCGCCGTCGCCCGCGTTATTTGTCGGTTTTTTTTCGAAAATTCGAGTTTTAGGCTTTTTGGGGCTTATTGACCTCCCCGTTTGGATCTTATTCGCGTTCCCCGCTAAATTTATAGCCGGCGCGCTGCCCTACTTTTTCAAAAACGAGTCCCGGGGAGGACCGGCGTAGCTTAAACAATAGTAGGTACCGTGTATGTATCGCTATATACAGGCACAAATACGTGCGTCTCGAGGTTCGATTTTTTTCGCAAAGCTAAGTATGATGCGTCCGAGGGCGGCGGAGCCAGTCGTCTTCTCGCCGACGCGGTCGGATCGCCCGCTCAAACGCCATTTGCCGGCCGTCCAAACGGCGTTCGCCATTCGCGAGCACGGCTTCGCGGCATAAGAGTTATACATTTGACTCAGAATTTCATCTCAGTAGGTGGTTAGGTTGGTTAGGCGTTAGGACAGGTGACTCGAGGGTCGTGGGTTCGAACCCGCCCCCGAAAATCGATAACTTGAGGCGGCCGTGATAAGTGGAATTTTTTTTTTCGTCACATTAATTATTTTTAACGAAAGTGTTGCGATTTTTTTCAAAATTCGCGTTATTATATTAATATATCGGTATTTATATATATTATAATTCGCTTAACAATATTTATTTTCAAAAAAATATTAATATATTATAAATTAATATATTAAATAATAATAATAATTAGCATTTAATTAATACTTGATTTTACCGTGACCAATGCACCTATATGTTTCTTTTATAAATACAATATAATATAACTAACCTATATGACACATATTGTAGTACCTACTTGATATATTACGGTTTTTAAGTGATTCCGATTTGGTTAAATATTGTTTAATACGATATTAATAAACTAATAGATCTAAAAGAACTGATTAAACTCTGGCAGTTATGTAGTACGAGTGTACGACTATACTATGACTGCTCTTTTTGCCGTTTTTTTCGAAAATTCGAGTTTTAGCCCCTTTCGGTCGTATCACCCTCCCCGTCGACGACTTATTCGGGTTCCCCGCTAAATTAATACTACTTTTTCAAAAACGAGTCCCAGGGTGGAGCGGCGTCGCGGAAAAGAGAGTAGGTACCGATTACGTATCGTTATATACAGGCATAAATACATGCGTCTCGAGGTTCGATTTTCTTTTTGCAATTCTCGCGTTTTAAGGTCGATTCGCACTATACGGAACGTCAACGTCACGTCACCGATCGGCAACGTCACGTCAAAAATAGAATACATTCGCATTATCGGTAACGTGACGGAAAAGCCATCAGTCCATCCAGTCCAGAATTCTGTTAGGTTAAACTAGGTCTAGTACATTCTGTGTTTTAAATTCATTTTTTTTTTTATTAAATATTCGTATTTGTATCATGCCGAAGTTCACTAAAAAACAATTAGCAATGATTGCCTTAATTTTGGACGACGAAGAAAAAAAATTTAATCGTACTAAGAAAACGTGGGTACGAAAAATGTTTACTGCGAGGAAATTCGTAGGAGAATTTCACACATTATTTAAAGAACTAGATTCCGGTGTTTGTCATCCCGCCTACGGCGGAAAGACTGTGTGGGCGGTGGTGCATCTTTGTCGGCGATGCTGGGTTTTTTGATTCAGCCTGCGTCGGGAAGGGGGGTCGTCGGGTATTGTGTTTTGTCGTGTTGGCAGCACTGGTTAAGCGGTAATTTTTGAACTCGGAAGAGTATCTAGTCGTAAGTCACGCGATTCAAGTCGATCGTAAGACACAGCCAGCCAGGTAGACAATCCGACTAGGTCGGATCGCAGACCATGCACCGGGCGTGTATGTCCGGTTCTCGTATGTGTGTTGAAATCGGAAATTCGGGTTCTCTGAGTTTGAGTGTCTAGCTATCAGTCATCTCGGGTGAAAGTCGATTCCCGAGTTTCAGATGCAGTGGGGGTGTAAGTCGCTCGTATGCAAGTAGCTAGTCAGGTAGGCAATCCGACTACGTCGGATCGCAGACCATGCACCGGGTGTGTATGTCCGGTTCTCGTATGTGTGTTGAAATCGGAAATTCAGGTTCTGAGTTTGAGTGTCTAGCTATCAGTCATCTCGGGTGAAAGTCGATTCCCGAGTTTCAGATGCAGTGGGGGTGTAAGTCGCTCGTATGCAAGTAGCTAGTCAGGTAGGCAATCCGACTACGTCGGATCGCAGACCATGCACCGGGTGTGTATGTCCGGTTCTCGTATGTGTGTTGAAATCGGAAATTCGGGTTCTGAGTTTGAGTGTCTAGCTATCGCCTATCAGTCATCTCGGGTGAAAGTCGATTCCTGAACGGACAATCCACCTACAGCGAAAAGTGCTCGAAACGGCCGTTCAAATCTGATATACCTACCATGTATATTTATTTAATTATGAGAATTAAATCAAATTAACAAATAGATAATTATATTGGTGAATAACAAATTTCATTGAAATGTAATACTATCATATTAAACGTAGGTATGTATAAATGAATACACTATACAATTTTTTGGCACTTATCTTATGCCTGTATATAGCGATACCATACACGGTACCTACTCTCGTTTAAGCGACGCCGCTCCTTGCCGGGACTCGTTTTTGAAAAAGTAGGGCCTCGCGCCGGTTATAAATTTAGCGGGGAACGCGAATAAGATCCAAACGGGGAGGGCGATACGACCGAAAGGGGATAAAACTCGAATTTTTTAAAAAATACGGCAAAAAACACGCGCGACGGCAGCGCTCGTATCGCACGCGATATCTGCCGCCGCGGGCCGGCCGGGAATTAAGTAGGACAGCGCGCCGTCTATAAATTTACCGAGGAACGCGAATAAGGTCCAAACGGGCCCTCCCGAGGCACCCGAGGGGGGTAAACCTCAAAAATGTTGAAAAAAAATTGTGAAAAATGGTCAAAACCGTGAAAAGTGATAAGGAGGAAAGATAACGCAGTGACGGCTCCCCAAAAAACGCCTCGACGCATGTATTTATGCCTGTTTATAGCGATACCTACACGGTACCTACTCTCGTTTCCGCGACGCCTCTCCTCCCCGGGACTCGTCTGTGGAAAAGTAGGGCCGCACGCCGGCTATAAATTTAGCGGGGAACTCGAATAAGTCGTCGACGGGGAGGGTGATACGACCGAAAGGGGCTGAAACTCGAATTTTCGAAAAAAAACGGCAAATGGAGCAGTCATATAGTCGTACTATTTTTTAATATAGTTTATTAATATCGTATTAAACAGTATTTATAATCTGTAGCAATATTTAACCCAATCGGAATTACCTAAAAACTGTAATATACCAAGTAGGTACTACATTACAATTATATTGTAGGTTGGTCACGGTAAAATCAAGTATTAATTAAATGTTAATTATTATTTTTTTGCAAAATAAATATATATAAATACCGATATATATAATATTATAATAACGCGAATTTTGAAAAAAAATCGGAACACATGATTAATGTGACCAAAAAAAAACGCGAAAAAAAAAATTCCATTTATCACGGGCGCCGCAAATTATCTATTGTCCCGGCGGCGGTTTCGAAACGACGACCCTCGAGTCACCTATCCTAACGCCTAACCAACCTAGCCACCTACTCAGATGAAATTCCGAGGCAAATGTATGACTCTTAAGCCGCGTCGCCGTGATCGCGGCGATAAAATAAAATTCTTATCACTTTCCTTAAGTTTTTTAATATTTTTAATATTTTTTTAATATTTAAGAAAATCCCAATAAATCCTATCAAAAACTCAAAACCCCGAGTTTCCCCTTGGCGAGGTGGGTGTTAGTACTCTCCCGGACCAAAATCCATCAAAAAGCAAAATCCAAAAAGGGGGGAGGAGGTGCCCCCGTTCCCTAAAGCGGAAAACGGTAGTATTCATAAAAAGAATGGGTTCCCCCTTGGTCCGAGGTCTTTAACTTGAATTCCGGCTGAGTTATACTCAACTCAAAATGTGGGGGGGTGGGGGCTTTGGTTCCCTAATGTTGAAAATTCATCTGGTTCCTAAAAAATTGAGATGCCCATTGGTACGGGGTCTCTAAGTCGAATACCGGCTAAGTTATACTTGGTCAAAAATAATTACTCGTTTAATGGGTCCCCCCACTCCGCCCGACGGTCGCGGGGTAATCGATTTATAAGACGTTATTATCACGTCAAAAAATTGAAAAACACGGGTTTTTTTTAATAATAATAACAATGTTCGAAAATATTCGTCGATAAGGAAAAGGGAGATAAGCGAGCGGAATTTATAGCGAACGCGCGGGAAGTATTGTGATTAGTCGTCATGGAAGAAACGCGGAATGCCGTGAGCGCTCCCCGCGGATCTTATACGCGTTATTAGCGTTTTATTATATAAGATTAGTAGATGAAGAAATTTCTTTCTATAAATATTTTAGGATGTCACAAAGTCAATTTTATGAACTTTTAACTAAAATTCAAACTAAAATTCAAAAACAAAACACTACATTCCGAGAAGCTATTAGTCCCAAGGAAAAACTAATGGTCTGCTTAAGGTAAGAAATAAAAAAATTAGTATTTTATATTTTGTATTTTTTGTATTTAAACAAAATAGTTAATATTATTATTAACAAACTTATTACTTTAACTGTGTTAAAAGTTAATTTGGCTGAAAATTTTCAAAATAAGATTGTGCAGATGACCTTCCGGAACTTACAGGTGAAGGTGTTTGAGTGTGACTAAACATAAATGAATCATTTGGAGTAAATGAGTTTGACGCACGTGAAATTTCATAAATTTGTTGTTGTGGATGGACTGCTTGTTGGATGTTTTGAGTTTGAATAAATGGTATTGGGTGTATATTTGACCTGTTGTCTGGAGCTGGAAAATTCATTGATGTTGGCACTTGGTAATTTGTATTCTTACTTTGTAAATGTGCCCACTCTAGTTCGGATACAACATTGAAAAGTTTTGACTTTGCCATATGCTGGTACTCGGGTGAAAAAGTTTTTACAGTAGCGGCTAGACTATTGAAAAATATGTCTATTGTATGATCATTAGCAGTGGCTTTTGTTTCTTGCTTATCACTTTCTACTAAATATTTCATTAGTACTGATGAAGCTGTCTCTGTTTTTTTAAATTTTCTTTTGTTTAGCAAATACCTAGATGAACTTTTTTTTGGAGATGCTGTAGATTTCTGATTTATGTTGTTATTAGAATTTTGTTCTGAAGTATCCCCAGTAATAACAACGCTCTCCATACCTTCGTGTTCATCATTCGATCCGTCACTCAAGCTATCAGGTTCTGCTATGTTGGTTTGTGTTTCTCTTTCTTTAAAAAATGGAATTACAAATGACATTGAATATTCATACTTCCACTTCTTTTTAAGTTCAGCGGCTTGTCCACTTTTTGTAATATTTTTTCTCATTGCTTTTCTCAGCTGGTCACGTAATGAGATCCATCTATTCTTGCACGCTGGGCCTATTAAAAATATAAAATTTGGTTATAACAAAAAGTGTTTTAAAGTTTCAATCCTTAGCTATAGAAACTAAAAAATGTATGAATTTTTAAAAAAAATCGTGCCTATGTATCTCTATTTTTTTTAAACTGTGATTATAAAATTTTACGAAGCACCTTGTATTTAATTTTCAAAGACTTTTGGCAAACAAAAAATTTGTTATTGACAATATTATAGAAAAAAAAGGTTGGTAAGTGGATGTAAGTTGACCTCCTGAAGCACCAACTAGATTCACTTTCCTATCATAAGAGATACTGTTGAAGAAAATCTAAGCATTTTTACTGTCCTAAAAAGTGATAACAGACACAAAAATAAAAAAATTTAAAATTTAAAATTTAAAAATAAAAAAAACACACATCATTGTGAAATCAATACATTCATCGTTACACTCAGAATCTAAAATTTGTATTTAAAATGTATATATAAATAGCTCAAAACGTGTCGAAATATTTTGAATATTTAATTATGAATAGAAAATCGTAATATAAACATTTGGTAAAAACTGCAGGTAGGTATCTACGGTTATTCGTCTTTGAATTATAACAAAATAATAAAATCGATTCAAGATAAATCGCTCTGCTCAGAATCTAATATTTTGGTTATTCGTATACGGTTTAATACTTTTAACGCATGTTTGGTAATTACTTGAATAAAAATAACTTATAAATTAAAACATTTTTGTTAATTTAAATTTAAATTTATTATATTGTCCGAACAGTTTAACAGTTATGTAAAATTAATTATTTAGGTTTTTAGCGACTGGTGATTCGTTTCAAACTATATCATTCAGTTATCGGCTGGGGCATTCGACTGTTCATTACATTGTTAAAGAAGTATGCAAAGCTATAGTAGACGAATTGTTAGCTGAAGTGATGCCGCAACCAAAGGAAAAAGATTGGGAAAAAATTGCTGATGACTTCTGGAAAATGTGGAACTTTCCTAATTGCTTAGGAGCATTAGATGGGAAACACGTGGAAATTTTTGCTCCTCCGAACAGTGGTTCCCAATATTTCAATTGTAAGAAAACTTTTTCTATTAATTTGTTAGCTTTGGTTGACGCAAATTATAAATTCATTGCTGTAGATGTAGGATCCTACGGTAAGAATAGTGATGGTGGAATATTTGCCAATTCAAATTTAGGAAAAGCGTTGGAACAAAATAAACTACATGTTCCAAAAGATAAAAATCTTCCCGGAACTCAATGTCCAGTGCCATATGTCATTGTGGCGGATGAGGCATTTCCCCTAAAAACCTATCTATTAAGACCTTATCCTGGTTCTGTAATTAATGGTGATATACAGAAACAAGTATTCAATTATAGATTGTCAAGAGCTAGGCGCGTATCCGAAAACGCATTCGGAAACTTGGTGCAAAAATTTCGAATCTTTTTTAGAAGTATAAAATCTTTACCCGAAAATATTGACAATATTATATTAACTACTTGTATTTTGCATAATTATATCAAAGATAATATTTTAATTACCCAACATTTAGACCCACCAGAATGTGAACCTAATTGGGGACGTATACATAGACAAGGTGGAAATGCCCTCACTACTGCTTTTAATGTGCGTGAAACCTATAAAACTTTTTTTAACTCTGAAAATGGATCATTACCATGGCAGAGAGATAAGTTTATGTAAAATTAAAAAATAAAAGCTGTAAAAGTAATATTAAGTACCTAATAATAAGTAATATTAGTTAAATTAAGTTTATATCTAGGTACCTGTTGTTTTCAATTCACTACCAATTTTTCTCCAGATATTATCTTTGTGAATGTTGTCGCTATATTTTTTATGCGTCATATCATACAGTTCTTGATATTGGCGTACTTCCTCAATCAACATCTCATCGTTCATGACTATTTAATGTTTAAACTATTAATATGTTATTTAATTAATCGAATGATTAATGTTATTTCATTTTCTACTGTAAATTGGAGAATTAAATAAATATTGTTTACTTACTTTATATGTCTATATTTTTGTATTTAAATATTCAAAAATTATAATTTTTAGTTAACGAGCTTACACATTCAAAATATAGTTTATTTAAATTGTTGACGGAAACGTTCCTTGTTGACATTCATACTATCCGTAAGGACAAGAACGGACCGGTTACGTCACGTTAAAATATAGTTTTCGATAAACGTTGCCGTTCCGTGACGTTGACGTTACGTAATGTTGCCGGTGTATGTGAACATTGCGGTATAAATACATAGTAAGATATTTTGACGTGACGTTGCCGATCGGTGACGTTCCGTATAGTGCGAAACTGCGAATCGACCTTTATACGTCCTAGGGCCGCGGAGACGGTAGTCGGTAGTCCGCTTCCCAACGCGCTCGGATCGCCCGCGACGCCTTTTGACTGACGACCAAACGGCGTTCGCCTTTCGCGGGGACGGCAACGCGGCTTAAGAGTCATAGATTTGACTCTGATTTACATCTCAGTAGGTGGCTAGGTTGGTGAGGCGTTAGGACGGGTGTCTCGAGGGTTGAGGGTTCGAGCAAGGCCGTCGGAATATCGATAATTTGCGGCGGCCGTGATAAATTGAATTTTTTTTTTTCGTCGTTTCGCTATCACTTCCGTTTTATCATTTTTAACGTAAATGTTCTGATTATTTTCAAAATTCGAGTCCTAACGCCTCTACTGACTTCGGACCTCCCCGTTGAAGACTTATTCGCGTTCCCCGTCAAATAATTTAGCAGAGCGGACAGTGTCCTTATTACTATACATGGGCGTGAATATAATAGCGACGAAGAGTTTGATTTCTATTTTTTTTTTTTCAAAAATTCGAGTTTTAGCTCCTTTTGGTCGTATTACCCTCCCCTTTTGAATCTTATTCGCGTTCCTCGCTAAATTTATAGCCGGCGCGTGGCCCTACATTTTCACAGACGAGTCCCGGGAAAGAGTGGCGTCGAGGAAAAGAGAGTAGGTACCGTGTAAGTATCGCTATATACAACAATAAATACATGCGTCGCGTTGTTTTTTGCCGTTTTTTCCTAAAATTCGTTTCTTGGCCCGTTTTAGTGGTATTACCCTTACTGTTTGGATGTTATTGGCGTTCCCCGCTAAATTTATAAGCCGCCCCCGTCAGTACTTCGCTCGAGTCGAGTTCCGCGGAGGAGATCGGGCAGCGGACAGTGTTGTTATTACTATAAACGGAAATGAAAATATGCGACGAAAAGTTCGATTTTTTGACTCAAGAAACTACGTTATTATATTATATTTTACTGCTTACACGATCTACCCACAGAGTCGGTCTGTAGGTACCTGGTACATGCATATTATAATATATAAATGTATATTAATCAAGAGTTGATACACGGTGGCTGGGTTGGTTTAGTTAAATTATATACTTTATAAAATATTATCCCAGCTCAAGTCGACGATGGATGTCACAGAAACAATAATATAAAATAATTGGTATATTTTTACTTTACCGGACACCTTTTTTTTTGCAATTTTTGTAATTGAAATATATGTAGGTAAGTACGCTGAAAACGATGGTGAAGTCAGAATTTGGGGCTCGGACTTAGTTTCGAAGTTATCGGCGAATGAAGTTCGCTATTTTAAGTTCACTGTGTTTATCATGAAGATTGATGCTAGCAAAGCATCACTGCCCATACTACGACCTAACTTACCCTGTGACCTACTTAAGGTGGTGTTGCACAGCAAGTCGAGGGATATTTTCGATTTGCGGAGCGGAGCGACGGCGCCGAGGAGCGTAGCGACGAGTGCCGCTAGCAAGGCATCACTGCCCATACACGCGAATAATCACAAGTCCCAGCGCATGCGCAGTAACGCCACAGATTATATGAAAACAGATTGTGCACTTCCTATGCACAACAAATTTTTTCAACTATTTTAATTTTTATTCACTATCAACTACAATTCTTATACATTATATAAGAATAAACATTTTTGGACTTCACTCGTCGTCGTCGTCGTCGTCGTCACCGCCGCGGCCGTCATTAAATATAACATTTTCGCAACAAATATACATTTTTAATTTAATTTAGGTGGATTTGGATAGCAGATCGAGGGATATTTTCGTTTTTAATTACCTGATAAAGTGGATAACCTCGCACCGTAATCTCCATAAAAGCACAAGTTTCAAAAACAAAAACATCAATCTTCATGATAGGCACAGTGAACTTAGAATAGCCAACTTCATTCGCCGATAACTTCGAAACTAAGTCCGAGCCCCAAAATCTGATTTCAACATAATTTTTTTCGTCAAAAATATGACAAAGTCCCCAAAAAAAAATCGCAAAAAAAAGGGTGTCCGGTAAAGTATAAAAGTTCCCAATATTTAGATAATTGACAACCACAGCTATTGCTTTTATTATCTACATTCAGTGTTGAGCCCAGATAAATAGTTTGTCATCTAGATAAAGATAAAGATAATAGACCAAAAATCTATCTAGATAAAGATAAAAATAAGCCCTACCAAAATTATCTATTTATTAGATAAAAGATAATTAGAATTTATCTAGATAAAAAGCAGATAAATTTTTAAAAACAATATTTTAAAATTTAAATTGTTTAAGATTAATAAGATGCATCAAGCTTATCATGTAAAGAACATTTTGTATTTGTTTAAGGTGTTTAAAGTTTTTCAATCTTGCTTCAATGTTGCTTCTATAATTTAAAAAATGTTTTTTCAGGCACATTTTTAAAAAATCCAATGTGTTTATTTCTGCACTGAATCAAAGCTTTCAACTTAAAAATTAATGTACTATATTATATTATATTTAAACCAAGTAAAGATTAAATTAATAAGACAGGAAAAGTGTAAAAAAATAAATATACTTGTATATATTATATTTATTACTTGTTATAGTGTTTTATTTGGGTTGTAAGTTGTAACATTCATTGCTGAAAGTAATAACAGTACAATTAATATTATATAATGATAAAATAATAATAATAATAGGCTTTATATTTTAAAATAAGTAAATTTTACACTTTTTAATAAATTACTATATTACTTTTTATAGTTTTTTATTTGAGTTGTAACAATTAATTGCTCAAAGTTATAACAATACAATTAATATAATATAATGATAAAATAATAATTATAATAATATGCTTTTTATTTTAAAATAAGGAAATTTTACACTTTTTAATAAATTTCTATATTACTTTTTATAGTTTTTATTTGAGTTGTAACATTCATTGCTCAAAGTAATAACAATACAATTAATATTATATAATAATAAAATAATAATAATAATAATAATAATATGCTCAATGGAAAGTAACAGGTCTTAAAAATGAATAATTATACGTGATACTTAATTTCAAGAAAAAAATAATGTTAGGCACTTATCTAAAAATATTAAATAATATTTATTTTTTTTTATAAATTATCTTTTGTCATACATTAAAATTCATATAACATAATATACCCTTTATAAGTAATTAAAATTGTTCTTGTTGCATTAAACATTTGCAGCAAAGAAGCATCTCAAGATTTTTATCTTCAAGGCGATTACGCCTTGGAGTTAAGACCTGAATAGCCCCACTAAAGAGCCTTTCAACAGGCGCAGAAGATGGTATTGAAGTATTAAATTTAAAAAATACTTTTTTAACCACAGGAAATGAATCCAATACATTTAGTTCAGTTTTTTAGATAAAGCTTGAACACTTGATATATTTGAATTTCTAACACCTAACTCTAGGTTGCTGGAATCATAAGTTAATGAGTTATCTGGGGAACATACACTACTATACAATTCAGAATCACTATTAGTATCACTGTTATCCGAAGAAGATACATTTTCGGTAAAATCAGAATTATAATTTACTAGCTGATCCCGTGCACTTCGTTTCCCGTTAAATGTACCAACTCTAATGACTCAAACATTGTTCAATGCGTTATTTAATATTCGGTGTATGATGTTCTAGATTTATCTTAACTTTTCTGTTGCCCGGAATAAAAATTCTGTTTCGCAGCAGTATATTATCAGGTAGGCAATCTACCTGTGGTAGATCGCGGACCCCGTGCTGTTTGTACGTAAGTATATGATTCAACTCAAAAAGTACCAAAGTTATACCAAGGTTGAAGTTTTTACTTAATTCCACATACCTATAAATCCTAACCTGACCTAACCGTACTAAAATCAGATGAATAAAAAAAAACCAAATTTAACCCTTTTTAAATTAGCGTATCTTCTTCGCATAGGTCTAATCTACACACCATCATTCATTTATATATATATATATATATATATATATTGACAAAAAATAATAATAAAAATCAACAAACATGCCTGATTAACCAATAGCAATCAATATAATATAATACACCATAGAGTAAATAAAGACAACGGTATCAAGTTCAAATCCCAGACATCAATAAATAGTTATTGCAGTTTTTCTAATTATTCAGTTGACTTTTTAAAAATTTTCCTTCTTAAAAACCTTCACCTATTAATTACGAACATCTTAAAATTGAGACAAATCGGACCAGCTGTTCTCTAATATTTTTTTTTTGATTTTTATCGATATTAATCGATTTCCAGCCCTGCTATTATCGATATTTGTATTATTATTTATATTATATTTATATTTTTATTTTTATCTGCTAGAGAGCGCCACCGGTGTAACTCAGTTTTTGTCTCCAAATCTCTAATTCACATGAGTTAGGTCCATATTTTATGCTATAAACCCGCTCACCAACATTCTCTATCATTTAAAAAAAATTTGAGCAAAATCGGCCCAGCCGTTCTCAACTGATGCTATTTCAAATTTTTTGTCTCCATTTTTATATATAAAGATTAATTTACATTCATTCATGAATAATTGTTTGCATAAATCAATATATCTAACTGGAACCCAACTCCCCTTGAATTTTGGATGACTCATAGTAGCTATAATGAAATCTTTGCTTTTCGGAATACTTAAATTAAACAAATAATCAAACCTTTTTTCGAGGCTAGAAATTAAACATAAACTTAAAGGCTTACAATACTGCAAGTGTGTTGATTGAATTAATAAACGTCTTAAAACAATAATAGTTGCAGCAACATATCCAAGAATACTGCGTTTTTCACCTTGTAGTTTATCTAAAGCAACTGCTAATGGCTCCATTATTTTAGAATATTCTTCTAAAAATATCCATTCTGCCGTTTTTAATTTAACTAAATTCAACTCTTCAAACACAATAATAAGTTTTTCTTTAAAAGCAAATATTTTTTTTACTGCAATAAACATAGAGTTCCATCTAGTAATTATTGGGACAGGGAATTTAACCTTACAATGATCAAACACTTTGTCCGAGGCCACAGTGCTCCTACTAAGTAGATTCCAAAACGAATTCAATTTATTAAAAGTAATTTTAGAAATTTTTAAATAATTTGTATCCTTAATTTTTCCAATATCTGTAGTAGATATTAAATTCAGTGTATGTGCGCAACAAGTTAAATGATTGGGCAAACAAATATTGTTATATTCCGGGTTACTTAAATTATTTGACTCAGAAAGCAAATCACCAACATTAATATACTCAACACTATCAGAGTTATTATTATTTTCAGTGTCACTATTAAAGTCACCTAGATGGTTGCAATCAGAATAATCAGATGAAGTGGTAGAAACACTTGAAAAGGTACGAAAAGCTTTTCCGAAGTTACTTACATTGTCAGTGATAATATAACTGATTTTAGAATTGTTTGTTTGATAAGTTTCACAGATTTCATTTATGACATCAGCAATATTTAAAAAGTTGTGGCTGCCTTTAATTCTTCTGCAACCTAATACATATGAATAATGTTTATATTATTTGTTATCAATAAAATGGCAAGTCATCCCCATAAAATTTTTGTTATTCGCGCTCCATATATCTGCAGTGTTACATATGTAATTTTGTTTATCAATTAAACTAGTTAACATTGATACATAGTTATTATACTTAAGTTTTAGCTCTTTAGATAAACTTCTACGGTTTGGAAGTAAAGCTGTATCTGTAATTCCTGTTAGTCCTTTAATGAGACGATGAAAGGCTGGTTTTTCACAGGTGACTAGAGGTCGCATTTCCTCTACAATATATTTGAACACTAATTGACTTATCTAAAAAAAATATATCTTTCTTTAATCATTTATTTGGATAAATAAACTATTCCATGATGTAGACAAGTTACAATAATACAACATAATAATTAAGATACAATACAGTATGTGTAGAATTTTAGTTCAATATGTATGAACTTTTTAAGTACCTACCTATTCTTAATATCATTTTTTATTTTAGTATAATAAATTAATAATAAGGGACATAGGTATTGCTTGTAAAAATTACTGTCAATATTATCATTAGTATAGTCTAAAATAATATTAATATTATTAAATATTATAACTGTTAAAATAGGTTGTAAATATATAATATTTTAAAGGACGACTGTACAATTATTATACATTTGATTTATTCTAAAAAGTGCATTACTATAAACTATAAATTTAATAAATTAAAGTAACAATACCTTATAGTATTTATATATAAATTATGAACTATATTTTAATGGAAGATAAAACTTTTAAGTTCATACATATTAAAGACTCTGTATATACATACTCACAGTTTTAGATTTAAACTTACATGTTGTTTTGTGATACTGCTTTTAAAAGAAGTCAATGTCATTTGTTTATGGGTAACTGTTTCATTATTCCGTTTACTGTTTTTAAACAATCTTTTACTTTCCTGTACTTTGGATAGTATTGATGGGTACTGCCTAATTTACTGATTTACTGATTTACTGATTTGGGGCCATAGCGCCCGTAGCATGGGCAAACTAAGTCCGAAAAAGTTCAAACTTCACAAGTGCCATTATAATACCCCCCTCCAACTCCCTACCAAATTCCAGGTTGCCCCGTCGATTTTCACTTCCGGGTTACTTGTCGCAGAAATATCACAAACTTAAAAACTTACCAACAATTATGAAATTTTTTACACGGTATGAGTTGTACCGTATTTAAATACCTTGGAAATTTCAAGTGCCTACCTCGAAAACCCATGCAGTTATAAAACAAATCAGTAATTTATTCACATAATCGAATCAGTAAAATCACGCGCCGCCGTCCAGGAAAACTGCTGATTTGCTCTAAAACCCGCAATAATATATAGAAAATGATGAAACTTTTTACACTGCATATAGTGTACCTTATTTAAATATCGTGAAAATTTAGAGTGCCTACCTCGAAAACCCATGTAGCTATAAACAAATCAGTAATTTATTCACATAATCGAATCAGTAAAATCACGCATCGCCGTCCAGGAAAACTGCTGATTTGCTCTAAAACCCACAATAGTATATAGAAAATTATGAAACTTTTTCAAATAAATAAATTCCGTGTCTGGAAACGTATTTTACGCGTGGCACGGGAAAGCGCTACCACGTCTGTACGCGCATTTATGTATTAACATTTCGCAGCATTCATTATGTAACATTATTTTGTTAATAAATGATGAAATATAATAATATAATATAGGTACCTACTGTGTTAGATAATATTATGTACATATTATATATTGTTTATTTGTTTCTCTACACATAAAAAATGTTAATTGTTAATTGTTATTGGCTATTGCTATATTAGTGTCTAGTTAGTGTCTAGGTGGGCATTTTAATAATATTGTTAAATAAAATAATGGATTACTAACAACTGATGCCACTGATAATATTAGTATGTATCAGTGGCGTACCGACGGTGGGGGGGTTAAACCATACCCCCCCCCCAAGTAAAATACGAATAATGATTTTTTTTTTGGAATATTATATTTAGACTAGGATCATTGTATATAAAATATGTTAACCCCCCACCCACCATTAACGAATTCTGCGTCCTCCACTGGTATGTATAGTAATTCATTGGTATACATGAATACATTAGGTATATAAAATCGGTTATTATATATTGAAAAACTTACCTACTTTTAGAAATGGTGACTGTTTGGGCTGTTTCGCTATTCCAACATCCCGCCATCTATATTGGTCACTTTTCCAATCTAAACAGTGGCGTATTTATGGGGGGGCAGATTTGGGGGATCAATCCCCCCCTTGGTTTTTTTTCTATTATTCAAGAATTTACCTATATATACCTAGACACTAAATCGTGTTTATAGTATTTTTATAAACAATAAAAATTCCTAAATACGCCACTGAATCTAAAGGCTTTTTCTCGTTTTTGTATAAAATAATGTCTCCAGGATTTGGTTTTACAGGTGGCGTAGCACACCATTTATTTGCCTCAGCCCTCAGCACAATTCAAAATTATTCTATACTCATCACTCGTTAGGGGATAGACTGAGGTATTATACACCGTATTAGAAAACATAATTTCTAAAATAAAAATGTTTGAGACGTTTGTCGCAAAGGTTTATTAAACTTTATTTTCCGTCGATTAGCTGCTATTAGTACAACGCGTAGTCCGTAATATTGTTATCGTCATCGGATATTATCATTTACCTACCATAATTAATAATAATTAATAAATTACATAACGATAACATACGACAAAAAATTGTAGTTGTCAATCATTTAATTAAAGAAAAAAATTGAATAGGTACCTAGTTGAAATTTTTTTAACTCTTAAAAAATGCTAAATTTAAAAAAATATATATAAAATAATGTCCTTGAAAGTAGTGAAAATTACTAAAAATGCATTAAAGATGTACATAGGTCAAAATAAACTGCAAAATAATAATTTTATTTTATATAAATCTACATCACTTGAAATCAGGGCTTCAAAACGTTTTCATAACGTTACGATTATAACGTTAAACGATTCAAAAAACGATTGAAATCGATAACGGATAACATATCGGTAAACGACAAACGATTGAAACGAATAACGGATAACATATCGGTAAACGATATGCGATTGAAATGGATAACGGATAACGGAACAGAAACGATAAACGATTGAAATGGATAACGGATAACGGAACAGTAACGATAAACGATTAAAATTAATATCGAATAACGCAACAAAAAACGATTAACGATTAAAAGTTGAATCATAACAAACATGTCAGACAACAAAGGAAATTACGAAAATATTAAAAACTATCTATAGAATATAATTAGAATTTAGTTAGTTTTGTAGAACTGTTGGTTGATAGGACTATAATAATAAAGTGACTTTAATATTAGGTACTAATCAAAATTAATTAAATGTACATGGAACTATGAAAGTTTAAAATAGCCATAAATATTTCAAAGAAATAATACGCATTATCAATATTAAAATTAGGCTTTCTTACAAAAGTAGAAAATATTTATAAATAATGTCTGGGTAAATAGTATTAAACCCGTTCAACGGGTTCTACATTTCTTAGTAATGTATTTATAAAAAGTAACAATAATGATAATAATTATTGTACCAATATTATTGTTATTACTTATTGTTACTTTTTATAAATAACGTTTATTACCTAATTAATAATAGGTACCTATAGAAAACTTCGTTATTTTGAGAAAAACATAAATCCCGACGCGAAGAACAAACAAAAATAAAAACCAATAATGTCCTAAGTTATATGCAAATGCAATGCATATCAAGTACAAAAATACTACAAACTGAGGTAACTACCATCATAGTATCACCTACATAAAATGTAATGGCCGTGGTCTGTAGACTGCATCAGGCATCTACTCAATGCTGGCTGCTGCTAACAGAATTCGGACTTCGGTAGGTATAAATCTGTTATCAGCTGCTGACTATTAGGTTAGGTATTAACCGATTATTAAGTATTAACCGGAGATGGTAACACCATAGAACAATATAGAAGCGAAACTCGATCAGCTGATTGGGGCTTGGTTCTCTACCATCTGAAGTCTGAACCTCCGAAAAAACAAGGAAATGGTTCCGTGCACTAACATGATGTTAGACCCAAAGGTTACCAATATAATGAAAATGGTTCCAAGACGATGGTGGGGTATTCTGCGCGGGGTCAGCTTGTTTACCATTCCCTATTTCACGTATGCCACAAAACTCCCCCTCTCCCCAACCGTGGTAAAACGGGCCCTTATTAGTTGGTCTGAACACAAGTACAACTAATAGACAAATGTTCACCTTTTATATGGTTATCCGTAGATAAAGAAGTATAATATATGATAATATGGCGTAAACCACTCAATTTATATTTCATTATCACATGAGTTATTTTTAGTTTTTGACTAACCATTGTTCACAAAATTTAAGCGCAATTTATATATTTTTATATCTTTGTTAATGTGTTCATTGTGTTCGTGAATCCGGCGTATGAGATACACTCGTGAGTAGACTCGATTAACGTGTAATTTTTGTTATTTTCACAAAATTGTGTTGTAAAAATATATAATATTATAGTATTTAAAGTTTAAAGTTTAAACAGTATCTTATTACAATAAAATAAAATTGTTTAATCGATTAATTATGCCGAAAATTAAATCCAATCCGGTAGAACGAATGTTTTTTAAATATGATATTCACAGCAACGAAAGTACATGCCAAATTTTGAATTGTGCAAATCCTGTTCGCACCGGAAATCATTCTGGAAATTTAGAGAGCCATATCAAAAATTTTCATAAAGAACAGTATATTTTGCTAACTAATGAAAAAAACAAAAAACATCAGAATGATGATGGACGTTATTCAACAGCTAAGGTTAGTAGTTTTAATTTTAGTTTTTATGAAATAAATTGAATATTTTAGTTACCACCATAATCTTAAAATTTGCTAACTCTCGATTGTTTGTTTGATATTAATTATTATAATTTTCTACAATTTTCAGAAACTAAAAACTGATCAAACTGGACCTCTTGACAATATGATTCTCAGAACTAAAAAAAATCTAAGTCAAGTAAATTTGAACAAGAATAAAGTGATAGAGTCCTGTGTCCAATTAGTTACCACAAATGGTAGACCATTCCAATTGTTAGATGATTCTGGTTTCAGAATGATTATGAATCCTATATTTGAAGCTATCGGTGACGGTGAGTTATTTATAATATAACTAATTTCCACGATAAGTGTTGTATTTTTTTGGAAAGTATTCTTCTAGACCGTGAGTTTTTAACCGATGGTTCATGTACTACTAGGGGGTCTTTAGATAGTTAACCAAGGGTTCACTGGGTGGCTATGCGTTTTTTTTTTCAAATAACCCAAAAATAAATTTGTTGGATATTAATTCAGATTTTTCAATGTATTAATATTGTCAGTTAAATATTTTTATTAATTTTTATTTTTAATGCTTTGGTTTATTACTTAAGGTTTCAAAATAAACTCTCAAAACATAAAAAAATATATAAATGAATATGCCAAAACCATTATTGATAATATAACTCAAGATGTAGACAAAAAATTGATTTCACTTAAAGTTGACTGTGTCACAAGGCTGAATAGATCTATTATTGGTGTTAATATTCAGTATTTCAAAGATTCGCAATTGCAAATAAAAACCATTGGAATGACTGAACTATCTGAAAGACACACATCTGAACATTTGAAAGAAGTGGTAAGTAATACATACCTATATACCTGATTTCAACTATAATGTCCTCTTTAGTTTAATTTATCAAGTTTACTTAGTTAAATATTCTCTAATATTCCTAATTTTTTTGATATTTGTTTTTAAGTTGATACAAATTTTAAAAAAATTTAACATTAATAATCGTCAAGTGTTCTCGATTACGTGTGACAATGGAGCAAATATCGTTAAAATGGTTCGAATATTCAACGAAAATGAAGAAACTACTGATGATGAATCTGAGAGTGAGGAAATAGAAAATATTAACCCAAATGGTAACTACAATATTAAACTTTATTTTTTTATTAAAAATTGTACTCTCGGCTATAAATAATATTTACTTATCTTGTAACATTTTCAACTTTTTGTATAGACGATGATGCACTTTTATCGGACCATCAAGTCAATGATATGATTAATGAACCGGAAGTAAATTTAGATGCTGACAATTTAGAACATGAGATAACTACAGTTCTTAATCCCTATTATGAACCGTTACCTCTTACTCAATGTATTAGATGCTCAGCACATACATTGCAATTATGTATAGAGAATGGGCTTCAACAACCAGCGAACTTGAACATCATAACAAAAGCACGAAAGGTATGTGAATTATCATTGATTTTATACCTACTTAAAAATATAAGCCATGTTATAACTTATAAGTTATAATCATATCTGGTAATCAAACTATGATTTCCAGTTGTTATAACTTGTAATATTATGATCTACTAACATGGGTACATTATAAGAGTTTTAAATTCTTATTTGATAACTTATACTTGAACATCATTTTGATTGATTCCCTATTACTTGACTAACATATTCATGATCAAATCAATAGCAGGTATTATTATATTCAATTTTAAATGGGTTTTCAATTTATACATAAATATATATTATAGCCTATGCCCTATAGGTATTATATGTTTGTATATACTATGTACCTATTTCTTTTCATATAAAATAAAAATGCAGAACAGCATTCAATAGTAAATAACTGAACCATTTACAAGGTTTAAAAAATGATTCTTTATTTGTTATTACTATATTATTATATATATAATTATTCAAATCTTTAAAAGTTTTTTCATCTTAAATAATTATTTTCTTAATCAGTTGATTTTTTTGTCTGTGATACAAATATAGGTTGTGAAAACACTTAGAACCCAGTCGTATGTTGCATTATTAAAAAAATATGGTTTAAAACAGGCTATACTTGATAATGTTACAAGATGGAGTTCAAAGTATGTAATGTTACTTAGATTACTTGAACTCAAAACTTTTTGTGAAGATCATCAACAGATAAACCATGATTTGAAGTTAAACTTAAATGAATGGAAACGAATTGAATGTTTGGTAATATATTATAAATTATAAAATTGAGTACCTACCGTTTTTGTTATTACATTTCAAACTTTGTATAGATAAAATCTCTTGAACCAGTTTATTTCGCTACGAAATTGCTTCAAAAGAAAGATTTAACTATAGGAGATTTTTATGGGATTTGGATCCAGACCAAAAATAAATTAAATCAAATTAGTTCTACAGTATCATTATCTATTTTAAATAATATGAAAACTCGTGAAGTACAGTTGTTGGAAAATGATATATTTATTTCAGGTAGATAATAGTATAATACCACTGTCCACTATATTATACACATTGTAGGTATATTACATTTAAACATAATATTGTGTTTTTGAATTTTATTTTAAAGCTGTGTATATGGATCCACGGTTTATGTGCTTATTAACTGTTCCAAAACAAGAAACAGCTGTCAACTACCTTTTGAAAATATGGGATTTAAAAGAGTCATTAACATGTATTGAGGTATAAATCAATAAACAACATAAATTTGTTTTAACTTTTAAGTTTTAACACAATAACATACCTATATTGGCTATATTATGTTCAATCAACTTATTATTTTATGAGCAAAAACTAGGAGCCTATAACAATAATTTGATTTGTTCTTATAAGTTAGTGTTAACTTCTTCGTTTTTTAGTTTTACTTGTTTTTAAATTTTAAAAGATCAATTATAAATTATCAATATGAAACCCTGAAGCCCTCAAAAAAAAAAAAAAAAACAATTTTACATTACTGCAAATTCCAAAATAAAATAATAACAAAGATATTAACTCTAAAGTCACTTATGTTAATAATATTTTTTAATCTATTATTTCAATGTAGATATGATTATTGATGAAATGTACTTTATTTTTATTTTGTTCATTGAATTAAAAGTTATAACTTATAAGGCCTACTCCTATTCTTATAAAAAAATAATATGTTAAACTTTAAAGTTTAAACTACCTAATGGTTGGAAAAATTATTTTTCTTTCTTTAGAATTTAGGAATAGATTCAACTGAACAACCAGATAATCATATCACTGATGAAAGTGAAACAAATGTTGAAGATGACGCTGATGATGGTGATGATTTTGAGAAATTCCTACAAAACAATTCCAATATAATTACAATACGTAATCAAAATGCCTGTTTGCCAAGTTCTTCTCAAGACTCTAATAATACTACATTAAAAAGAAAATTGGAAGAGTTTTCTAAATCCGATAGATTAAATTATAAGGAAGATGTTGTGAAGTTTTGGACTGAAAAAAAGAAATGAGTTGCCAGAATTATTTGAATTAGCCCAAATACTCTTAGCAGTACCAGCCACACAAGTATTATATTTAAATATTAAATAATAAACAGTTAAATTCACAGCTAAGAACATTTTTAATTGTTCTTATTTGTTAAAAAATAAGTCACTATATTAATTCAAATTTATAAGTATTATTATGTATTAGCATAACCAGGTTCATGTTTAAATGACATTATGATTTATGAACATTTTAATTTATTTTATATGTAAATGGTTTTTATTCTAAAGAAGTTAAGAGATATTCATATAGTATCTATCAGTGGCACACATAATAATTATATTATACTACAGATTTTGTATTATCTTTTAATTTTTAAATTAATTATTTTTGTTTAGGTGAGTGTAGAACGAAGCTTCTCAGGACTAAAATTTATATTATCTGATCAGAGAAGTTCAATTGGGAAAGATATACTTGAAAACATATTAATAATACGAGGAAATAGTCATTGAATTTTACAATTAAAATTAAAATTTGTTGAAAAATCTAATTTTCTAATTTTTATTTTCTTATTGTATATTAGTACCTAAATGCTGTTTACCTACCTGTATTAGTTATATAAAATATAAATTATAATGTATGCATTTTTAACTTTTAAGTTGATAAGTGTAAAAGTTTCAAATAACCAAAATCTTAAGATAATTTTTGTTCTGTATTTGTTCATTGAAATGTTCTCGAGGTCTTTGTCAATGCTCATATCAAATGGGTACCTAGTAGGGAGATCATAAGATCTATTCATATATGTATATTGTATATATAATACATCACACTATATGCATAATGATACTACTCCCCTTCTCAAAGAGGAGACATGTGCGGTCCTGAAGTGGGACCTAGTTGGAAATTGGAATTGGATGACACAATCGAACAAGAAAGTGTAGAACACTAGAACCACACAATTTTTGTTTTGCACTTTTTTATGAATCAAACTGAATTCTATGGGAGTCATAGTCAACCGTGTGACTCCACTTAAGATTTAAGAAGTTATTTTTATCTTATTAAAATTCTTTCTTTGGTACTTTTATAGTTTTATGTTATGACTTATGAATTTTAATTTATAATCACAAATACTTATTAGTTATTATAATATATCACTTATGAATTTATGATGTGTTGTGTCATCGTGTACTTATCTTGCAATTTAATATTTATATATATTTCATTATACGTAAATTATAAAATATAAATTTGAAGTAACTAGTAACAAAAAAAAGTAATGAGTAAGTTATAATTTATAAGTTATAACTAGAATTATATAACCTTCCCCAATTTTTCAAGAGTCAAGACTAGTGTTTCATAAAGTTTAAATGTTATAAATAATTAATATTTAAAACGTTTAAACGTTAAACGGAACATTTTATAAACGTTTAAATTCTTTATAACGTTAAACGATAAATCGATCATAACGTTTAATATCATATAACGTTAAACGCTAAATTGATCATAACGTTTAATATCATATAACGTTAAACAGTAATTTGGTCATAACGTTTGATATCCATATAACGGTAAACGGTATTATTTTTTTGGATTTAAGCCCTGCTTGAAATACATTTTTGCCAAACTGAGCATTACGTAAGGTTTTCGCAAAAAAAATTAATTTTGCATTGAATCCGTGCCCATAACCATCGGTTATTCGTTTTTGAGTAATGCCAAAAAAATAAAATGTGTTTATATAAAATATATATTTTCTATATTTTTTGGTTACAGTATGAATTACTTAGGAGAATCTTTTTTTTTTAATTTTCAACCCTTAGTTATAAAAACTGAACATCTTATAGTTTTTTAATTACAATGATTGATAATTTCGAGATTTTGATGAATGTTGTCAACATTTGTTACTTAAAATGCTTATAAAAAAATGTTGAATACGGATTTTTAATATTTTCCATCTACCTTTGAAATAATATATTAGGAACCTTCTATTAAATTTTCAAGAATTTTCACCCAACCAATAAAATATTATTGATATTTATAGAGAAAATAACTAAAAAAATTTGGAAACTGAAAATGTCCGTAAACAGTTCAATATATTTTAAAAACGCCAAAACGGTATGGTGTTTAGAAACTGCTTATATAAACATTTAGTCAAAATTTCATGTATCTTTTAGAGATACACCAAAAACCAAAATCGATATTGCATAAGAATTCCCGTTTTTTCCTTAATTTTATTATATTATATTCCTTAGTTTTTTTATGAAAACTACTGGGAATTTTTTTACTTTTGACCCCCAAAGTACTAACCAGATTCAATTTCCTATCAGAAAAGTTATTATTGAAGAAAATCCAAGCATTTTTACTGTTATAAAAGGTGATGACAGGCACAACAAAAAATAAAAAAACACATATCATTGTAAAACCATAGCTCCGCTCAGATTCTAAAATAAGTTAAATATTAACTATTGGAAGTACGAACTGTACCTAGGGTACCTATAGTTACAGCTTAATAACCCATCAATAATATTATATTTGTTATTGTGTACAATAATTATTAAGCAAATACATACTAGCTGGATAATTGATTGGCATAATATACGACACATTAAGTAGTTTAACTATATATAACTTAGGGCATAATTAAAAATTTGGTTTAGAAAATTCAGAACAAAATCGAATTTATATTTAAATCCACCTCCTATAGATATAAATAATAATTTTTGATGAAGCATTAATGACGAGGGGAGTTGACAATCAGCCGAACCGAAATCTAAAATCCTAAACACCTGATATAAACAATTTTTCACACTAACGAATAGTTGATAGTTATGATACAAAAATATGGTTAGGTTGCTAATACCTAATTTAACTTTTGTAGTAAGAGATTATTCAAGTTTTATACTATTTTGTAAAACCATGAATCTTGATCCATTCGAATTTGTATAGCTTGTTCAAATAATTTATAAATATTCAATAGGTACCTACCAATATATATTATTTCATAAATATTTTTTGTATTTGCGTAAGTAATTTAATTGAAGACAATCCGTAATCACTATACATAATTTATAATTGTCCTGTGATTTATATGGCTATATTATAATCTACACACATAGAAACTTAGGAGTTATATTAACCTATTTTACAGTGTTGATGAGCTGATATTTAAGGCTGGGGCCATACACGGCGAATATCGCTGTCATCGAAAACCTATATGTTTAAATCAAGCCGGCTATAGGATTTCGCCGCGAATTAAATCGCCGCGATATTCGTCGACGGCCGACGATTTTTTTCAAAATCGCCCAATCCATAAAATCGCGTGACCGTTAATTACCATTGCTTTTAATAATAGCGGCTATACGGGTATTTCGGTTTAGCGAATTTCGCGTCGATTTTAACTACATACGGTATTTTTATACAATATTATTGTACATATTATATAGGTATATAATATTATTGTAAAATTGTAAATATCGTATTATATAAATAAACACGATATTATAATATTATTTATATTATTATTAGTTTTAAGTTATTTTTAGTTTTCACCTGGTACGAAAGAGGTATTACTTATTATAAAATTGTAAAACTGAATTATTATTCCGTCGCCTGTCTTTCCGTCAACATGGCTAATTTTGACAACGAGAGACTCATTATGGAAATTCATTTGAAGCCGTCTATTTGGGACACTTCAAGTGAAGAGTACAAAAATAGGGATAAGAAACTTCAAGACTGGCAAGATGTAGCTGCTGCTTCGAACGGTAATTGGGATACACTGAGTAAAACTCAAAAAGATGAATTTGGTAAGTACCTAAACATTTAAACCATTACATTTTAAACTTTATAAACCATGTTTACATTACAGATTTTGTATCATTTTTACGAAACATTAAATGCTTTAAACCTATTTTGATTTAATTTTATGTTGGTTAATTAAAACAACAATTACTGTACATAATTTAAAATACTTATATTTAAATTATTATTGTTAAATATCCTATTTTATTATAATATTTTATTTTACTGAAATATATACGCGCCAACACGTATGGTATTAGATATAGGTATTTTTATTTTTCGAATTATTCATGGACTAATCTCAGATATATTTTAAATACTTATAATTTATTATTTTTATCCTTTAGTGGTATATCTAGGCGGCTAGGCATATTAAAAGATATACTGGGTGATTCTTTTATCAAACAACACTCATTATTTCAAAAAGTGTAAATTTTTTTGAAGATATTTTTTTACATAGTTTCAAGTTGCTTATAAAACAACGTTTTTATTAAAAAATTATATTTTTAATTATTTTTTATCCTTATATTTTTTTAAGTTTTTTACTTTTTTGAATGACAACATAGGGTTTTAATTTTATATTCTAAAGTAGAATATTTTTCTTAGTATTTTGATACATGAAAATTTAATTTGGGGCTAGTAGTTTATGAGTTATAAGTAATTAAAGTTTAGACGAGCGGTGAAGTGGACAAACATTTCGCGGGGTAACCCCGAACCACTCCACTCCGCTCGTCTAAACTTTAAATACTTATAACTCATAAACTACTCAACCCAAATTCGATTTTCATATATCAAAATACTAAGAAAAATATTCTGCTTTGGAATATAAAATTAAAACCCTATGTTGTAATTCAAAAAAGTAAAAACCTTAAAAAATTATAAGGATAAAAAATATTTAAAAATATAATTTTTAATAAAAACGTTGTTTTATAAGCGACTTGTCACTATGTAAAAAAATATTTTCAAAAAAATGTATACTTTTTGAAATAATGAGTGTTGTTTGATGAAAGAATCACGCTGTATAATAATTTCAAAAACAAAGTAGGTAGGTATGTAAAATAAAATAAAATAAATATTATTGATATTTATTATAAATTTATTTCTTAAAAAATATAACTTTATTCATAATTTATATTGCATTGTACTGCCAATCGAGTTTTCCTTCCGGGCTATCGAAATATGTAGCGAAGTAATCTCGTACATCTCGAGCATTATTGGTTGATCCTCGAAGAGTTAAGTCGATAGACTCTAGTGTGCAGTGAAACATATCATCGTATTCTACTCCATCCCGACGACGAACAAAATTATGTAGCACACATGCTGTTTTTACAATTAATGTAGCAAAATCCGGCTCAACTAAAATTGGTGTATGAAAAACTCTCCACTTGTTTGCTAAAATCCCAAAAGTACACTCAACATAGCGTCTTGCCCGGGTGAGTCTAAAATTAAAAACTCTTTTTCTTATATCTAAATTTTTTCTCGGGTAAGGTCTTAACAAATTTTCATGTAACGCAAATGCCTCGTCTCCAACAATAACAAATGGTTGTTCCTTACCACCATTATCATTTGGTAACTTTTTTTCACAAGGTATATCCCATTGTCGATCATATAATTTTTTCCCTAAAGGTGACTTCTTAAATATATTAGGATCTCCTTCTCTACCATAAGCGCCAACGTCTATTGAAAGAAAGCAATAATTGGAATCTACCAAAGCCATTAAAACAATCGAAAAGAAGTGTTTGTAATTATAATAGTTTGATCCACTCTTTGCTGGGTTTATAATTCGAATATGTTTCCCGTCAACTGCGCCAATGCAATTGGGGAAGTTTGCGTTTTCATAAAATCCTTCTGCTGTCTTTATCCATAATTCTTTAGTAGGTTCTGGCATTTCCAAAGGCTGTAATTTTTCCCACAAAGCTGCAAGAGTCTCTTTTATTATCACTCGAACTGTGCTTTTTCCACTTAAAAAATCCAAATGTAGTTGATTAAATGTAGCACCCGTTGCTAAATATCTGAAAAGCAATATTCACCAAAAATGTTCATTTTTTTTGTAAATAAATAGCTATAGTAAATTTAGTTAATGAAATACTTTTTTAGATTCTAAGAGGAGTGATTATTAACAATGTTTTTGTTTCAATTTTAAATTTTTTTTTTGTGTGTGTGTGTGTGTGTGTGTATGTGTGTGTGGCTTGTTTACGTATGTAAGCGTGAAAAAACTTTAAACTTAAATTGTCACCAAAAATGTTAGCATTTTTATACATTAAATTTTCAAAATATTTTTGCTTTTTTTCAGCTATTTTACTATACTATTTGCAATGGCATTTCCAAAATATTGAGATTAATTTTAAGCTATTACATTTTTATATCACTATTCTACTGTTCTACAGTTAGGGGTAATATTGACTCAAAAATTAATCACAATAATATCTCTTATATTATAAAACGAGGTTAGTCCCCAGTTTTGTCCACGGGGATAGACGACTTTGTGTCGTTTTTCCGGCCCGGCCAATCGCAACGTTCAGATTCTGCGGCGGGCAATAAATTTTCGAAATTTACACTTTTTACACGATTTCGACCGTTTTCTAGCCTTTTTCGCTCATATTCATATTTGATTCGCGTAGCTCGCGATCTCTCGAAGCCGCCGGTGTGCGGTTTATATCCGTTCGCCGTCCGTAGCCGTCGCAATGTCGATCGCAAAATACGCTCCCGGCCGAACTTTTTTGCCGATTTCTTTCGTTTTCTCCGACAGTTTCGTCTTTTCGCACGTCGTTCGTGCCCGAATCGTGTAGTTGACGTCTTTCTAAAGCCGTATATATACGCTTTCTACGAAATCGGTCGGTTCGCTTCGCAATCGCGTTTAGAAATTACGACCGACCGTACGCGTATATACTATGTATGTACGTGTATAATTTAATTTTTGCCTATTGATTTAATTATTATTAACGGAAATGCTTTTCACTCGCTCCGTTAAATATATATATGGGAGATGCGCGTATTACAAGCGAATTATATGCGAGTACATCGATGAACATCGAATATATCGGCTTACGTCGCTCCGTAGACGCACGGCTTAAGTGTTGATGTTTTGACCGTATTTCACATCTCAAATTGTGTCCGAGTAGGTTAGGCGTTAGGTAGAAATCACGTAGGTCCCGGGTTCGAATTCGTCGTACGCTCTCGGGGCGTCGTTCTGGTCATTACCATATGGTTTACACGGCCGCCCTTACCCCGATATTTTTTGCATTTTTTCCCGTAAATTTACAAATTTCCGATCTTTTCTCTTTACTATTATTATTATTTTAACTTTACTTTGTGTATGTACGTTCAATTTTTGTTAATTAATCTACCATATTTCATTTTTTATGTATTAATATTATATGTATTTATGTAGGTAAGCATGTTTTTTTTCGATTTTCTTACGTTATTTTACAAGTTATAGTTACTGGTTTTTTTAAATTTTTATAATATTACTTGACTGTATCTATGAATATTTTTACTACTAAATTTTTATACCATTATATTATGTCATGTCCCTTCATCGTTGTATTTTAACTATTGTATTTTTACTGATTAATTGTTATTTTAAAAAAAAGTATAATGTCATGTACATAATTGTAATTTAACTATTGCATTTCTTACTAATTGCATGCCTGTATATAAAAAAATATATTATAATGTGTATATATGTAATTTAACTATTAAATTTTTTATATAGAAAAAATATACCTAATGTTAAGTACATAATGTAACTTAACTATTGCAATTTTAACTAATTATTCTAAACACGGTTTTATGTATTCATTACGG
Organism: Macrosiphum euphorbiae; assembly: GCA_949089665.1. Classification (NCBI taxonomy): domain Eukaryota; kingdom Metazoa; phylum Arthropoda; class Insecta; order Hemiptera; family Aphididae; genus Macrosiphum; species Macrosiphum euphorbiae. The sequence continues at coordinate 8,738 of CARXXK010000427.1, read as the reverse complement.
TTTTACAATCACTGTCAATTCATTTGTTTGTTTGTACAAAATATATCTTATCATTGTAGGTACTACTATTTCAACTATGTAACCAGGGCCGGATCTAGGGGGGGGACTGGGGAAGTCGGGGATTTATCCCCGGGCGTATAATTTTCGTGGGCGTATTTTTAAGGTTTTAAATATTTTGTAAATTGAAAATTGAAAATGGACTTTAAAACAAAAGTCAAAACTAAGTTCAAAATAATATTTCACAAGAAATGTGTAATATTGGGTATGTGAATAAAATAAAATAATTTTATTTTTAATTGAGATTAGTAATAACTAATAATATTGATTTAAATATTAAAAAGGACAAATATGAAAAAGGTAAAAAAATAGATAAAAATATAAAATAAATAAAACCCGTCCGCAACTTACTGTCAGCGGGAGTGTACATGCATTATAGTCTATCATAAATAAATTAATGTACTCTCCGATTAGTGACATAATAAAGTATGGTAAATTACATCATTTTCTTGCATATAATATAATATTATGTAGATAGTTGTTTAAAACCTTAATCTTAAAAATCACACTATTAATTGTAATTCATTGTTATGTGATTTTAAATTAACAACTATACATTTTTCCAAATAGGTAGGTACTGCATAAAATTATGTACTACATAAAATGTTACTTAGGTACTAATGATTTAATTGTTTTCAGATTATTTATTAAATTACACGTTCGTACCTAGACTTATAAAAGTCTTTGTATTAAACAACAAATGCCTTTTTATAAACTGAACTTTTTTATATAAATGTCACCATGGCCACTAGATAAATGTAACAGAACACAAAATGGAATATAATTTGTCATTTGTGTTTGCTTTTTAGTTTTTAAATAGGTACAAGTATACAACTATTAATTTACTTGATAAACTTGATACTAAAAAAGTACAACATAATTAAATGATTAAAACAAAAATACTATCCTATTGATTGTAGCCCAAGACAGATTGAATATTATGTTTTACATATTATATTAAAATAATTTAAAAGGAAATTTATATTCTATTTGGTTCGTTTTTTTTTTTATTATAAACTGTGTTTTTTGTCTGATTTATTTTTATAGTTCAAGATGTCAAACAGACAACCAGGTCCTTATTATTCTGGAAATTTTTAAAATGTAGAATGTAGAATGTAGTTATTTTAGTATATAGGTACATTCAATCCATAAGTGATAATCCATGATAAATATTTCTTTGTCGTGTTATAATCATTATATTACAATTTTCAGTACATAATTACATTTTTGTTTCATTGTATTTATTCCGTACCTAGGTACATATTATTAGTTTTGATTGTAACAATTATTAAAAATGAAAATGTATAATATTGATAGGTATGTTGTAAATTAAATATTGTTCTTTTACATAAAGCGTCCTATATTAAAAGTAAGCAATAGATACCTAATTAGATTTGTTAATAAATAATTCATACATGTCATTTATCAATATTATTATTCTAAACCTGGAACTTAGAAATATTGACCACAGATTTTAGCTTTAAATACACCATTAAGAAGTGCTTCTAAAACTATATTACGTGAATAGTTTAAATTTTAAAATGTTTCATTTTTAAGTTAAAATCGTTCAAATTATTTGTGGTAAATAAATGATCATAGGCGCACATTGGGTGTGAATTTAGGGGGTGCTGGAATAATTTATGATTCACAGATCCCTAACTCCAATATTTCTGCATTGCATTAGATTTAATTTGTATAGTGTATTCAATAATATCTAAAGTGCAATGTATCAAATAGTCTGTATGATTGTACAGAAGACGCTAGGTACACCAACATGTGTTGTCTCCGTATTACAAACGTAGGTACAACATAGGCAAAACTGTTTTGCACGGGTATAAAAAACTTTAAGGCTGTACTCTAAGCTAAGAAAGTTAAAGTATCCTTTAATATTTGAAACGACTCTTACTCCAAAATCAGTAGGTACCCCCAAATTCAGCGAGTCTCATAGGCCAACTAGAATCTATATTTTTGATTATTCACTTATCTGCGCAACTAACGGGGTCCGCAATCCACCGCAGGTGGAGTGCATACCTGATAATATACTCTTCGCATATTGCTTACCGATGTGATTTTATGACTGATAGCTAGACATCAAATGCACATATCGACTCTACACTTTTTAACAATTTCAACACCCAAAAGCAGCTGACAAACGCCTTGAGATCCTGGAGATCGTATCCATTTACAATGTTTGTGATGGATTGCTAGACACTCAAACTTTTCAACATTCCCGCCAAAGCGCCAAGCCTTATCTCCAATCCATATCACTACTCCTTATCACAAATCCTAAACTTTCGTCTTACAACCTTTGAGACTTTTATAATACCAACGACGTTGTCTTCAAAATCGGTACCCACTCTCTGCGAGTTCCACGGGCCCCGAGTTTCACTTAGAGCTAGTCTAATACTATAAAATGAAGAACAGCTGACTGATAACACAAGCAACCCGTGGAACGGAAAACGCAGTTAGAGTGAAACGTGGAGTAGTAAAAATGAAGCACCGCTCCGTTTCCCCAGCCCGCCGGCCGTGTCCCGTCGATTCCTTATAGCGCGACCAATCGCGTACCTTCGAAGTGGCGGCGGTCGGTTTTAAAACGTTTTTCGTTATCACCTCTTTTCCTATCATTTCGCCGATTTTCGGAAAATTAGCTGTTTTACACGATATCTTTCGCCCTTTTTATATACTTATTCGAAGTAAACCGGTGTGCGGTTTATATTCGTGCAATGTCGATCAATAAATACACTCCCGACCGGACTTTTTTGCCGATTTTTTCCTTTTCTCCCTCCGTTTCGTCTATTCGCACAATCGCACCCGTTTGTGTCCGAATCGAGTCTTTTTGAAGCCGTGTATATGCGCTTTTCCCCCAAAATCGGTTCGTTCGCCTCGCAATCGCGTTTGGAAATTACGCCGGCGACCGACCAGCCGTACGCGTATATATACATGTATATACGTGTATAATTTAATTTTTTCTTATGATTTAATAATTATTAACGGAAAACGCTTTTCACACGCCCCGTTAAATATATATATGGGAGATGCGCGTATTACAAGCGAATTATATGCGATTACATCGATGTACATCGAATATATCGGTTTACGTCGCTCCGTAGTCGCACGGCTTAATTGTTGATGTTTTCACTGTCTTTCATATCTCAAACTGTGTCCGAGTAGGTTAGGCGTTAGGCAGGAAACACGTAGGTCCCGGGTTCAAATCCGTCGTACTCCGTCCGGGCATTGTAACCGTTAATGCCATATGGTTTACACGGCCGCCCGAATCCTGACTTTTTTTGCATTTTTTTTCACGTTATTTTTCATATAAATTAAATAATAATATAATAATACAGGAACATATCGTACATTATTATTATTTAAAGTCATTATCATTTTATATCACACAATAAATAGGTACATATTATATTTGTTTTATTAGGAATTATTAAAATTGCATATTTTTTAAAATGTCCATGATTGTTATATAAATATAGTTTGTATTTTATTTCGGTTTGCCTACCTAGGTGGCTAACTTGAAAGTTAATCTTGATTTTGGCTTGAGAGTTGAGATGGACTGACTTGCTAGACACTCCAAACGGTTTTTGACTTACACTTTTTACATAAGAAAAGGCACCGGACATGCGAAGGCACATACCACTCTATGTGATATACCTACTATATATAGGTGATAGACGGGTTGCTCATTTTAGTTTCGTCTTAAACGGTGATGATTGACTTGATAGACACTTTAACAAATAACATGCAGGGTTTTGCAATTTTTTTTTAAATTAATATATATACACTATAGGTACATGTTTATATGTATTGGTTAATATAATAGTATGTATCTAAATATCTACCAATATGTTAATATTTTTTAGGAATTATAATTGCAAATGTTCTAAAAATGTTCATTGTTATATTATATCACACAATAAATACATATCATAAAAGTGATAACAGTAAACTGATATATACAGTCCTCAGATTCTTTATAATTTAAATGTTTTCAAGCAAGTTTTTTATATAATTTGTTGTGGTAGTGTTAAGTGCTAATCGTTGTCCAATTGTACGTCGTGGGGTTCTTTGTCTCTCCGTATTAAGCAAGTATTAAACAAATATTAAGTAGTTTGTTTGTGTATCCGTTTGTTAGATTATCGAATTCGTAAACACTGTTATCATAATCAATTTCCGACGATATCAACATCATTCACACCGTCAGCTGTCTCTTAGTGACTTTAACGCCCGGCAAAAACATTATTCAGTTCTCTTTACCACTACTCTTTGGCTGATATTTGGTGGGTCTTTTGGAGACTTTAACGCTCGTTGTTTTTGTAATACCCAGCCAATAATCTTCTCTTGTATATTATTGTATCATTTCCTGAAATGTCTACGCCGAGAGCACCCAACGCTAGTTCCAAAGCTTCCACTAGTTCCACTGACCGTGTTACAAGGTCCAAAGCTTCTACTTCAAATGAGGATTGTTGAAATTATTCTGTCTTCAAGTCTGAAGTTCCAGCCTCAAATAAAGCACTTTCTAGCTCACAATCATCGCAATTTAATAGTCTCAAATCAGAAATTTTGAAAATCTCTGAGCAGATGAGTGAACTCAAAAATGAAAAATGCATATTAAAAGAGGAAATTGGTATGTTAAAGTTGAAAATGAATAGCCTTGAAGAAAAAAGCCCCTCAACTAATCCATCTGCAATTACTAACCTGGTTTTACAAGAACTTTTTGAACGTGACCGCTGTTCCTCCAACGTGATTGCTCATGGTGTGTCTGAGTCCACATCTTCTTTGGTAGCCGAACGAGCTGCATATGATAAATCCACTATTTCTAATATTTTACTGCCACTTGGAGACTCTCTTCCATTGAATCTCAAGTTCATAAGGATTGGAAAACCACGTCCAAATAGTACTCGCCCATTGAAGCTAGTTTGTGCTAGCAAAGAGGAAGCAAAATCCTTGCTATACCAATACAATGAACTTAAGCGGTCAGGTACTCAATTTCAAAATGGTTTCAATCTTGTCAAGGATAAGACTCAACTTGAAAGACAACAATTGCGCTCTTGTCACGAAGAAATGACGGCGCGTGCAGCAAGGGGAGAATTGAATCTGCGCATCTACTTTGAAAATGGATCGCCAAAGGTTGGGACTATCCGGTCAAAAAACGAACATCATCTTCCTCAACTTCCTGTCCATTAACTGGATTCTATCAAAATTGCCGCGGACTGAGAACAAAACTTTCAACTTTTAAACGTAATGTATCTGCTTTAAATTATTCTTTCATTATCCTTACTGAAACTTGGTTGTCAGAAAATTTTCTTAATTCTGAACTTGGATTACTTAATTATAATGTATATAGATATGATCGCTGTAACTTAACTAGTTTATGTACCAGAGGTGGTGGTGTCCTTATTGGTATACGAAAAGACATACGATCTAGTCTTATAAGTATTTCAAACATGAGTGTTGAGCAAATTTACGTACGTTGCACAATTGGTCTGAATTCTTTTGTGATTGGAGGTGTATATATACCTCCTAATTCTCTTTCTAATATCTATCACATCCATTCCCAGACCATTGAATCTTTGGTTCAAAATTACCCTTTTTATAAGTTCATCATTTGCGGTGATTATAATTCACCTGAAATTTTATGGGACAATGATGATTGTGGTCTTAATTACTCATTCACTTCTAGTAGTCGTGCAGCTTGTATACCCGGAACGTTTGCTTCTAATGGTTTTTTCCAAAATAATAAAAATTTGAATAGTCATGGATCAATCCTTGATCTAATTTTTTGTAATATTCATTTCTTAGTTGATAAATCCCTGGAACCAGTAGTCCCTATTGACCCATACCACCCTCCGTTGAACTTAACTCTTCCTTATTTTGATCATACAAATTCTTTAGATAACCATCACTCTTTTTATAATTTTCGTAAAACTAATACTCTACGTAACCTCGTTTATTGGAAGTTCTGATTGGATACTACTCTATCTACCCTCGATCTTGAGACAGCTTTCAATACCTTATTCGATGCCTTGCATTTAAGTATTTTAAATTTTGTACCCAAAAGTAACTTTTGGAGTACTACCTACCCACCATGGTTTAATTCAGAATTAAAACATATCAACATACAGAAGAAAAAAGCACATGTTGAGTATAAATCTAATCCTAATGGTCAAAACTAGTAGTATATATTTGTATGTTCTGCGTCCATTTTTACAGGGGAAAAAAAAAAGTTCAAGGGGGAAAGTCTCCCTTACAGTACTTTTGACCACCGCGTAGCCAAAATCTCAAAAACCCTAATGTATGTTCTGCGTCCATTTTTACAGGGAAAAAAAAAAGTTCAAGGGGAAAGTCTCCCTTACAGTACTTTTGACCACCGTGTAGCCAAAATCTCAAAAGTGTGATTTCTTAAATATTTTATGTAACCGCATGTAACACACCACCGTGTAACACATCACAGAACTGTGTATAGTTAGTTATATAATTTGTTACACAAACAAAATATTTATATATTTTTTCTTTTAGTTTAGTAGTAAAAATAATTTAAGAAAATATATATTATTTATTAAATATTATTTTATTTACAAATACAATTATATATTAATTTTAAAAAATTTTACACAAGTTTTCTTACTTCTCTAGTAAAAGGTACATATTCTACAATACGATCATGAATTAATAAACAATAAGCAGTTACACCTGTAAGCGATTCTGATGCTTCAATTTCTAATTGAACATCTACTGCTGAGGCTGTGGCTGAATCGTTCTGCTTCGAAGTATCAATGACTATAATTGGAGCATTTGATAGAAAAGTGGATGGACTCAATATCGGGTTCCGTATATTTTTTTCATAGTACGATTCTTGAAACGATGTATACATATTATATAATAAGGTGAAGTTATTTTTAAGTAAATCTAAATTCAAATTATCGTATGGATAAGCTATCGAGTTCAGAAATACTTTAACGTTTGTTAGATTACAATGATCGAATATACTACAATCTTTGTTAACAAATTTTTGCGTCTTTTTGTAATCCAATTATGATAAATCGTGGTTTTTCTAATTTTGAAGCAGTTTTCAAATTCCATAACCTTCTTACTGGTTCCGAGTTCAGGATATTCAAAAGTTTCAAAAGATCTAAAAGGAATAAACAACTTTTTCTTTTTCTATAAGTTTCAATAATTTTAACCTTTCTTCGTCGTCGACTGTTATATGTGGGACCTTCCAGACTATTTTGTTTAAAACGACTTTACCTTCAGTAGAAGTTGCACCACTTTTAACTTGTAAAGCATTTAAATCACTATGACTTCGGGTTAATATTAATTCCAATCTAGAATTCACTAGTATTCTTTTATAGTCTTCAAACAATCCTAACCATATTTCAATGGAATGCAAGCACTAAATTCACCTTATCATTTTCCGATTGCGTTGCGTTTTAAAATTCCAACCAGCATTTTTCGTAACCATTGTAGTTATCTGGGCGTACCGGATAAGTAACCTTTCAACGAGCTAGTGATTCCAAGAACACGTGTGCTATCTACTCTATCCCTTGATTCCAATCGTATTTGTTCGAAGAGGTAAGAGTAACCGTTATTAGATAGTTTCACTTTGGCAGCATCAGTAATTGTTCCTCCTAAAAAAATAAAGCTTTCGTGTAGATATGGGTAGACATCCGTTTGCTGGATTGATATACGTATTTCATCATTATTATTAAATGACGTAGTATACGGTGTGTATGAATGATATTCAATTTCCGTAATTTTAGAATTCGTCTCGTACTGTGAAGTTATATCTCAAAATATCACTCTCAGGCATTCTGCTTTAATGATAACCCGAGCTTGTAAAATTTTTTATTTTACCGTAATTTTTTTATCTTATTTGATGTTGCTGGTAGCACTTTAGTCTTATGACTAGTTGTGCTGATCCGAAGTAGCGGGTTTATATTGAATTTCAACCCCATCTCAAGACCCGTAACGTTTAATATGTAACACGATTGTCAATGCCTCACCAAAATTATCAATCGGATTATGATCTTGATCAACTAACTGAACGGTTATCGAATCAATATTTGTTTTATTCAATTTGTAATATATTAAATTTGGCGGTGCCTGAATTACTTTCGACCCTGTCTTTCCACCGGAAAACTCATAAATCGAATGACTCTGAAGATGGTTGCTGAATGATCCTTGAGCTATATTACACATTACTTTTATAGAATTAATTGGGTTTAAATTTACAGCTTTTTCCGATCGAAGAATGTTGTATGGATTATATACTCGTTTTTCAAAACCGAATGCAGGTGCTATACTAAATGGATATTCAAAGTGTAGTATCCCATTACATTTTATATACGATCTGAAATCATCGGATCAACCGTAATGTCGAATGTTAAATTGGTTAAGTTTTTACTATTATAGGCAACTATTTGCTTCTTAACTCGATCCTTAATATCTTCAATTTCATAACAACCCTCTTCCAATGTAATAAAACATATCATAGGATTATTATTGTTTTCATTATCAACTCCTTGTATAGAAAATTTATTATTATTTTCATTAATATTTGGGAATGAATTAAATGACTGTAAACATAACAAAGCTATTTCTGAGTCATCGTAAAGGTTTATAGGTGGAAAATAATTTACAGATAATACAGTTGAATTTCCAGTCAAACTTAA
>CARXXK010000417.1:0-126318 GCA_949089665.1 Macrosiphum euphorbiae | reverse complement strand
AAAAAAAAACTACCCAGGACGGAATCTCTTTTGTCCTGGTTATCCGGCCGTAGCTCACGAGTTTTCGTGAGGTTAACTGATTTAGCCCCTGGACAATCGATTTGGCACTAAATTCCTATCCGGGGGTGTGACGATCAACCCCCTGCCGCGACTACCGCCCGAGCTGTGGCCGATCAAATGTCAAAATTTTCACAAAAAAACACCAAAATAATCGGTTTTCCCCCGATGTCGCCGACTTTGAAAATTCATATCTCTGCAACCAATTGAGATAACCTAGATCTGCCAACGTGGCTCGATGCGTCTGCCCGTCCTTTATCAGACCCCAAAGTTTGAGGAGCTAACCTCCTCGGCGCACCCTATACCTAAACCTAACCTAACATCTACAATAACACCCCACTAAGAAACTTAACCCGAAAAAAGGGGGGGGTAATTTTTCAAATTTGGCGGGAGGTGGGTTTGGCCTACCGGAATGGTGGAGGGGGGAATATTTTGGGGCATGACTACCACTTTTGCCGAAAAACTTGACGCACTACCTAATATCCCCACCGTAATATACCCAATTGAAGTTTCGAATATTGAAGGGGGGAATATGTCCCAGATGGAGCAATTTTTAAAAAATCGTAACCCATGAACCATTTAATTGCAAGAACCGAGATTGATGCCAATCGATAGAGCGTCACCCCCCCCCCCCTATGACATGCGTCGCCTAAAACAGCTAACCCCACGGAAAAATCATGCGGGGAGGGGCAAAAACCTAAAATATCCTGAAAAAACACCATTTTCTGCCAACTCCGGCGGCGAGCCCTTCCTCACGAACCATTTGACTTAGGGGTTCGGGAACGAAACCATTCGATCCGTAGTGACCTCCTCTGTGATCCTCAAACGATAAAACCGCTAACCTAACCGGAAAACTCGCCCCATAGGGAGCAAAAACCCTAAATATTGCATCACCCCAAGCTATTTAATTTTTTTCAATCTCCCCCCTCTAGGGCCGGATTTTTTAGTGAGGTTAGATGTTTTCTTGGTCTCTATAGAAGCAGTACTAAATTTCCTATCAGTTGGTGCAATCACCAAGCCCCTAAACCGAATAGGGGCAGAGTTACGACCCTTTTTTTTTCCTAAATTTCAGTAAAATTTAAGAAAAAAACCATTTTTTTGGAAAAAGATACTGACTTTGAAAATTCATATCTCTGCAACCAATTGAGATAACCTAGAACTGCCAACGTGGCTCGATGCGTCTGCCCGTCCTTTATCAGACCCAAAAGTTTGAGAGCTAACCTCCTTCCGCGCACCCCCTAACCTAACCTAACCTAACCGCTAACCTAACCTAACCTAACGCGGTAAAGCCTTACAACAGTTATAATCGAAAACCATATACGGGCATCATGCAGCAAACGATATTTCATGTGACATACAATAACTCCGGAACCAAAAGTCAACCACACTCAAAACCAATACCAAATGAAGCACCGTACTCAGAACTATAAGCACGGTAAGTGTAAGAGTTAACCTCCTGTCAACACCGGAACCAGGGCGAAAAAACTAGAAAAAAAGACTTTTCAACAAAAATCCACTTTCTTTAAGTTCCCATGACCTAGATCCGAACTTTACAAGAGGTCAACTACGAAACCGATCTCAAAAGACAGCTTGATAGTTTCTGAATGCAACGCCGCAAGAACTGGAACGCTAATGTAAAAAGCGACCGAGCAACGACCGATCGAAGGTAAAGTTTAGTCGAAAAAACATGTAAAAAATACGTTTTTTATGCAGAGTATTCAACTTTGGAGGACCATATCTCTGGAACTATTTGAGATAAATTGAATCTGCCAACGTGAGGCGATTCGTCTGCCTGTCCTCTATAACATATCCAAAAATCAGACCTAACCTAACCGTCCGCGCACCCCATAACCTAACCTAACCTAACCAAATGTAAAAGTTCACGAAAAATGTACAATAATATGAAAAAAAGTGTAAATTGGCACCGGATACACACAAAATCGCCCTCCACGAAATTTCAATAAATCGTAGATCCTCTGCCGTCCGGAGCTAACAGACCGGACCGGTGCAGACTGCCGTTGCTCGGGCGCGCCGAAAAAGTCCACTCATAGTGTGGGGGCGAGAAAACGAATTTATTTTTTTCCCAAAAAGTTTTCACCACGTACCCCTACCCATGGTCCGGTAGACAACTTTCGGGCGCTTTTGCCGGCCCCGTATCTCGGTAACCGTGCGTCCGGGAGGTGTGGGACCGAGAGCCAAAAATGACGGGCACGACGAAAACCCCCGAGACCCACGTTCAAATCGCCGACCCCCGCCCTTTCTTCGAAAAACCTACCCCCCCCACAGATATTTCAAAAAATCATAGCTCCTCGGCTGGCCGGAACTAAGCGTCCGGACCAAAGGCTTTCGGCGTGGTCCAGGAGCGCCGAAAAAGTCCAATCATAGTGTTGGCACGAAAAATCGGTTTCGCGCGAAAGCCCCCAAAAAAACCCCCCCATTTGGCCGGAAATGTGTCGCCGGTAACTGTGTTCAGATATGTGTTGCTCTACTACCAGTGGCGGGTTTTGGCACCGGTTTCGATGCAAAGTTCCACGGACACTGCCTATAACCTAACCTAACCATGACCAAGAGCATCCCGACTGGCAAGGTGACAATAAGAACTCGTATTTTAAAAACATCGTACAGTGATGCTATGCTAGCAGCACTCGTCGCTACGCTCCTCGGCGTCGTCGCTCCGCTCCGCAAATCGAAAATATCCCCCGACTTGCTGTGCAACACCTCCCAAGTGGGTCACAGGGTTAAGAAAATTGCATTTTGAGAAAACATCGTATTGAGGCAATAAGACGACAGGTTGAAAAAAGGTCTTATTGTCCTTTTCCCATCCCGACTATGGCGGGGGGTACAGCGATTTTCAAAAAATCATAACCCATGAACCATTAAATTGCAAGAACCAAGACCAATGCCAATCGATAGAGCGTCACTCTCCCTAACATATACGATGCCTAAAACAACTAACCTAACCGAAAACCGAGGAGCTAGTGCGGAAAAACTGTAAAAATGATGAAACAATACATAATTTTCCGACATTCGGACGGCCCCCACTACTCAGCCGATTGACTTAGCGCTTCGAAACCAAAACCGACGGATGCGCATAATTGTCCTCCACGGATACAAAGTGCTAAATCGACTAACCTCATGGAAAACCGCGAAGCTTGGGCCGGGAAACCGAAAAAAAAAACTACCCCAGGACGGAATCTCTTTTGTCCTGGTTATCCGGCCGTAGCTCACGAGTTTTTCGTGAGGTTAACTGATTTAGCCCCTGACATCGATTTGGCACTAAATTCCCTATCCGGGGGTGTGACGATCAACCCCCTGACGCGAATACCGCCCGAGCTGTGGCCGATCAAATGTCAAAATTTTCACAAAAAAACACCAAAATAATCGGTTTTCCCCCGATGTCGCCGACTTTGAAAATTCATATCTCTGCAACCAATTGAGATAACCTAGATCTGCCAACGTGGCTCGATGCGTCTGCCCGTCCTTTATCAGACCCCAAAGTTTGAGAGCTAACCTCCTTCGGCGCACCCCCTAACCTAACCTAACCTAACATCTACAATAACACCCCACTAAGATATACTTAACCCGAAAAAAGGGGGGGGTTAATTTTTCAAATTTGGCTGGGAGGTGGTTTGGCCTACCGGAATGGTGGAGGGGGGAATATTTTGGGGCATGACTACCACTTTTGCCGAAAAACTTGACGCACTACCTAATATCCCCACCGTAATATACCCAATTGAAGTTTCGAATATTGAAGGGGGGAATATGTCCCAGATGGAGCAATTTTTAAAAAATCGTAACCCATGAACCATTTAATTGCAAGAACCGAGATTGATGCCAATCGATAGAGCGTCACCCCCCCCCCCCCCCCTATGACATGCGTCGCCTAAAACAGCTAACCCCACGGAAAAATCATGCGGGGAGGGGCAAAAACCTAAAATATACCTGAAAAAACACCATTTTCGCCAACTCCGGCGAGCCCTTCCTCACGAACCATTTGACTTAGGGGTTCGGGAACGAAACCATTCGATCCGTAGTGACCTCCTCTGTGATCCTCAAACGATAAAACCGCTAACCTAACCGGAAAACTCGCCCCATAGGGAGCAAAAACCCTAAATATTGCATCACCCCAAGCTATTTAATTTTTTTCAATCTCCCCCCTCTAGGGCCGGATTTTTTAGTGAGGTTAGATGTTTTCTTGGTCTCTATAGAAGCAGTACTAAATTTCCTATCAGTTGGTGCAATCACCAAGCCCCTAAACCGAATAGGGGCAGAGTTACGACCCTTTTTTTTTCCTAAATTTCAGTAAAATTTAAGAAAAAAACCATTTTTTTGGAAAAAGATACTGACTTTGAAAATTCATATCTCTGCAACCAATTGAGATAACCTAGAACTGCCAACGTGGCTCGATGCGTCTGCCCGTCCTTTATCAGACCCAAAAGTTTGAGAGCTAACCTCCTTCCGCGCACCCCCTAACCTAACCTAACCTAACCGCTAACCTAACCTAACCTAACGCGGTAAAGCCTTACAACAGTTATAATCGAAAACCATATACGGGCATCATGCAGCAAACGATATTTCATGTGACATACAATAACTCCGGAACCAAAAGTCAACCACACTCAAAACCAATACCAAATGAAGCACCGTACTCAGAACTATAAGCACGGTAAGTGTAAGAGTTAACCTCCTGTCAACACCGGAACCAGGGCGAAAAAACTAGAAAAAAAGACTTTTCAACAAAAATCCACTTTCTTTAAGTTCCCATGACCTAGATCCGAACTTTACAAGAGGTCAACTACGAAACCGATCTCAAAAGACAGCTTGATAGTTTCTGAATGCAACGCCGCAAGAACTGGAACGCTAATGTAAAAAGCGACCGAGCAACGACCGATCGAAGGTAAAGTTTAGTCGAAAAAACATGTAAAAAATACGTTTTTTATGCAGAGTATTCAACTTTGGAGGACCATATCTCTGGAACTATTTGAGATAAATTGAATCTGCCAACGTGAGGCGATTCGTCTGCCTGTCCTCTATAACATATCCAAAAATCAGACCTAACCTAACCGTCCGCGCACCCCATAACCTAACCTAACCTAACCAAATGTAAAAGTTCACGAAAAATGTACAATAATATGAAAAAAAGTGTAAATTGGCACCGGATACACACAAAATCGCCCTCCACGAAATTTCAATAAATCGTAGATCCTCTGCCGTCCGGAGCTAACAGACCGGACCGGTGCAGACTGCCGTTGCTCGGGCGCGCCGAAAAAGTCCACTCATAGTGTGGGGGCGAGAAAACGAATTTATTTTTTTCCCAAAAAGTTTTCACCACGTACCCCTACCCATGGTCCGGTAGACAACTTTCGGGCGCTTTTGCCGGCCCCGTATCTCGGTAACCGTGCGTCCGGGAGGTGTGGGACCGAGAGCCAAAAATGACGGGCACGACGAAAACCCCCGAGACCCACGTTCAAATCGCCGACCCCCGCCCTTTCTTCGAAAAACCTACCCCCCCCACAGATATTTCAAAAAATCATAGCTCCTCGGCTGGCCGGAACTAAGCGTCCGGACCAAAGGCTTTCGGCGTGGTCCAGGAGCGCCGAAAAAGTCCAATCATAGTGTTGGCACGAAAAATCGGTTTCGCGCGAAAGCCCCCAAAAAAACCCCCCCATTTGGCCGGAAATGTGTCGCCGGTAACTGTGTTCAGATATGTGTTGCTCTACTACCAGTGGCGGGTTTTGGCACCGGTTTCGATGCAAAGTTCCACGGACACTGCCTATAACCTAACCTAACCATGACCAAGAGCATCCCGACTGGCAAGGTGACAATAAGAACTCGTATTTTAAAAACATCGTACAGTGATGCTATGCTAGCAGCACTCGTCGCTACGCTCCTCGGCGTCGTCGCTCCGCTCCGCAAATCGAAAATATCCCCCGACTTGCTGTGCAACACCTCCCAAGTGGGTCACAGGGTTAAGAAAATTGCATTTTGAGAAAACATCGTATTGAGGCAATAAGACGACAGGTTGAAAAAAGGTCTTATTGTCCTTTTCCCATCCCGACTATGGCGGGGGGTACAGCGATTTTCAAAAAATCATAACCCATGAACCATTAAATTGCAAGAACCAAGACCAATGCCAATCGATAGAGCGTCACTCTCCCTAACATATACGATGCCTAAAACAACTAACCTAACCGAAAACCGAGGAGCTAGTGCGGAAAAACTGTAAAAATGATGAAACAATACATAATTTTCCGACATTCGGACGGCCCCCACTACTCAGCCGATTGACTTAGCGCTTCGAAACCAAAACCGACGGATGCGCATAATTGTCCTCCACGGATACAAAGTGCTAAATCGACTAACCTCATGGAAAACCGCGAAGCTTGGGCCGGGAAACCGAAAAAAAAAACTACCCCAGGACGGAATCTCTTTTGTCCTGGTTATCCGGCCGTAGCTCACGAGTTTTTCGTGAGGTTAACTGATTTAGCCCCTGACATCGATTTGGCACTAAATTCCCTATCCGGGGGTGTGACGATCAACCCCCTGACGCGAATACCGCCCGAGCTGTGGCCGATCAAATGTCAAAATTTTCACAAAAAAACACCAAAATAATCGGTTTTCCCCCGATGTCGCCGACTTTGAAAATTCATATCTCTGCAACCAATTGAGATAACCTAGATCTGCCAACGTGGCTCGATGCGTCTGCCCGTCCTTTATCAGACCCCAAAGTTTGAGAGCTAACCTCCTTCGGCGCACCCCCTAACCTAACCTAACCTAACATCTACAATAACACCCCACTAAGATATACTTAACCCGAAAAAAGGGGGGGGTTAATTTTTCAAATTTGGCTGGGAGGTGGTTTGGCCTACCGGAATGGTGGAGGGGGGAATATTTTGGGGCATGACTACCACTTTTGCCGAAAAACTTGACGCACTACCTAATATCCCCACCGTAATATACCCAATTGAAGTTTCGAATATTGAAGGGGGGAATATGTCCCAGATGGAGCAATTTTTAAAAAATCGTAACCCATGAACCATTTAATTGCAAGAACCGAGATTGATGCCAATCGATAGAGCGTCACCCCCCCCCCCCCTATGACATGCGTCGCCTAAAACAGCTAACCCCACGGAAAAATCATGCGGGGAGGGGCAAAAACCTAAAATATACCTGAAAAAACACCATTTTCGCCAACTCCGGCGAGCCCTTCCTCACGAACCATTTGACTTAGGGGTTCGGGAACGAAACCATTCGATCCGTAGTGACCTCCTCTGTGATCCTCAAACGATAAAACCGCTAACCTAACCGGAAAACTCGCCCCATAGGGAGCAAAAACCCTAAATATTGCATCACCCCAAGCTATTTAATTTTTTTCAATCTCCCCCCTCTAGGGCCGGATTTTTTAGTGAGGTTAGATGTTTTCTTGGTCTCTATAGAAGCAGTACTAAATTTCCTATCAGTTGGTGCAATCACCAAGCCCCTAAACCGAATAGGGGCAGAGTTACGACCCTTTTTTTTTCCTAAATTTCAGTAAAATTTAAGAAAAAAACCATTTTTTTGGAAAAAGATACTGACTTTGAAAATTCATATCTCTGCAACCAATTGAGATAACCTAGAACTGCCAACGTGGCTCGATGCGTCTGCCCGTCCTTTATCAGACCCAAAAGTTTGAGAGCTAACCTCCTTCCGCGCACCCCCTAACCTAACCTAACCTAACCGCTAACCTAACCTAACCTAACGCGGTAAAGCCTTACAACAGTTATAATCGAAAACCATATACGGGCATCATGCAGCAAACGATATTTCATGTGACATACAATAACTCCGGAACCAAAAGTCAACCACACTCAAAACCAATACCAAATGAAGCACCGTACTCAGAACTATAAGCACGGTAAGTGTAAGAGTTAACCTCCTGTCAACACCGGAACCAGGGCGAAAAAACTAGAAAAAAAGACTTTTCAACAAAAATCCACTTTCTTTAAGTTCCCATGACCTAGATCCGAACTTTACAAGAGGTCAACTACGAAACCGATCTCAAAAGACAGCTTGATAGTTTCTGAATGCAACGCCGCAAGAACTGGAACGCTAATGTAAAAAGCGACCGAGCAACGACCGATCGAAGGTAAAGTTTAGTCGAAAAAACATGTAAAAAATACGTTTTTTATGCAGAGTATTCAACTTTGGAGGACCATATCTCTGGAACTATTTGAGATAAATTGAATCTGCCAACGTGAGGCGATTCGTCTGCCTGTCCTCTATAACATATCCAAAAATCAGACCTAACCTAACCGTCCGCGCACCCCATAACCTAACCTAACCTAACCAAATGTAAAAGTTCACGAAAAATGTACAATAATATGAAAAAAAGTGTAAATTGGCACCGGATACACACAAAATCGCCCTCCACGAAATTTCAATAAATCGTAGATCCTCTGCCGTCCGGAGCTAACAGACCGGACCGGTGCAGACTGCCGTTGCTCGGGCGCGCCGAAAAAGTCCACTCATAGTGTGGGGGCGAGAAAACGAATTTATTTTTTTCCCAAAAAGTTTTCACCACGTACCCCTACCCATGGTCCGGTAGACAACTTTCGGGCGCTTTTGCCGGCCCCGTATCTCGGTAACCGTGCGTCCGGGAGGTGTGGGACCGAGAGCCAAAAATGACGGGCACGACGAAAACCCCCGAGACCCACGTTCAAATCGCCGACCCCCGCCCTTTCTTCGAAAAACCTACCCCCCCCACAGATATTTCAAAAAATCATAGCTCCTCGGCTGGCCGGAACTAAGCGTCCGGACCAAAGGCTTTCGGCGTGGTCCAGGAGCGCCGAAAAAGTCCAATCATAGTGTTGGCACGAAAAATCGGTTTCGCGCGAAAGCCCCCAAAAAAACCCCCCCATTTGGCCGGAAATGTGTCGCCGGTAACTGTGTTCAGATATGTGTTGCTCTACTACCAGTGGCGGGTTTTGGCACCGGTTTCGATGCAAAGTTCCACGGACACTGCCTATAACCTAACCTAACCATGACCAAGAGCATCCCGACTGGCAAGGTGACAATAAGAACTCGTATTTTAAAAACATCGTACAGTGATGCTATGCTAGCAGCACTCGTCGCTACGCTCCTCGGCGTCGTCGCTCCGCTCCGCAAATCGAAAATATCCCCCGACTTGCTGTGCAACACCTCCCAAGTGGGTCACAGGGTTAAGAAAATTGCATTTTGAGAAAACATCGTATTGAGGCAATAAGACGACAGGTTGAAAAAAGGTCTTATTGTCCTTTTCCCATCCCGACTATGGCGGGGGGTACAGCGATTTTCAAAAAATCATAACCCATGAACCATTAAATTGCAAGAACCAAGACCAATGCCAATCGATAGAGCGTCACTCTCCCTAACATATACGATGCCTAAAACAACTAACCTAACCGAAAACCGAGGAGCTAGTGCGGAAAAACTGTAAAAATGATGAAACAATACATAATTTTCCGACATTCGGACGGCCCCCACTACTCAGCCGATTGACTTAGCGCTTCGAAACCAAAACCGACGGATGCGCATAATTGTCCTCCACGGATACAAAGTGCTAAATCGACTAACCTCATGGAAAACCGCGAAGCTTGGGCCGGGAAACCGAAAAAAAAAACTACCCCAGGACGGAATCTCTTTTGTCCTGGTTATCCGGCCGTAGCTCACGAGTTTTTCGTGAGGTTAACTGATTTAGCCCCTGACATCGATTTGGCACTAAATTCCCTATCCGGGGGTGTGACGATCAACCCCCTGACGCGAATACCGCCCGAGCTGTGGCCGATCAAATGTCAAAATTTTCACAAAAAAACACCAAAATAATCGGTTTTCCCCCGATGTCGCCGACTTTGAAAATTCATATCTCTGCAACCAATTGAGATAACCTAGATCTGCCAACGTGGCTCGATGCGTCTGCCCGTCCTTTATCAGACCCCAAAGTTTGAGAGCTAACCTCCTTCGGCGCACCCCCTAACCTAACCTAACCTAACATCTACAATAACACCCCACTAAGATATACTTAACCCGAAAAAAGGGGGGGGTTAATTTTTCAAATTTGGCTGGGAGGTGGTTTGGCCTACCGGAATGGTGGAGGGGGGAATATTTTGGGGCATGACTACCACTTTTGCCGAAAAACTTGACGCACTACCTAATATCCCCACCGTAATATACCCAATTGAAGTTTCGAATATTGAAGGGGGGAATATGTCCCAGATGGAGCAATTTTTAAAAAATCGTAACCCATGAACCATTTAATTGCAAGAACCGAGATTGATGCCAATCGATAGAGCGTCACCCCCCCCCCCCCTATGACATGCGTCGCCTAAAACAGCTAACCCCACGGAAAAATCATGCGGGGAGGGGCAAAAACCTAAAATATACCTGAAAAAACACCATTTTCGCCAACTCCGGCGAGCCCTTCCTCACGAACCATTTGACTTAGGGGTTCGGGAACGAAACCATTCGATCCGTAGTGACCTCCTCTGTGATCCTCAAACGATAAAACCGCTAACCTAACCGGAAAACTCGCCCCATAGGGAGCAAAAACCCTAAATATTGCATCACCCCAAGCTATTTAATTTTTTTCAATCTCCCCCCTCTAGGGCCGGATTTTTTAGTGAGGTTAGATGTTTTCTTGGTCTCTATAGAAGCAGTACTAAATTTCCTATCAGTTGGTGCAATCACCAAGCCCCTAAACCGAATAGGGGCAGAGTTACGACCCTTTTTTTTTCCTAAATTTCAGTAAAATTTAAGAAAAAAACCATTTTTTTGGAAAAAGATACTGACTTTGAAAATTCATATCTCTGCAACCAATTGAGATAACCTAGAACTGCCAACGTGGCTCGATGCGTCTGCCCGTCCTTTATCAGACCCAAAAGTTTGAGAGCTAACCTCCTTCCGCGCACCCCCTAACCTAACCTAACCTAACCGCTAACCTAACCTAACCTAACGCGGTAAAGCCTTACAACAGTTATAATCGAAAACCATATACGGGCATCATGCAGCAAACGATATTTCATGTGACATACAATAACTCCGGAACCAAAAGTCAACCACACTCAAAACCAATACCAAATGAAGCACCGTACTCAGAACTATAAGCACGGTAAGTGTAAGAGTTAACCTCCTGTCAACACCGGAACCAGGGCGAAAAAACTAGAAAAAAAGACTTTTCAACAAAAATCCACTTTCTTTAAGTTCCCATGACCTAGATCCGAACTTTACAAGAGGTCAACTACGAAACCGATCTCAAAAGACAGCTTGATAGTTTCTGAATGCAACGCCGCAAGAACTGGAACGCTAATGTAAAAAGCGACCGAGCAACGACCGATCGAAGGTAAAGTTTAGTCGAAAAAACATGTAAAAAATACGTTTTTTATGCAGAGTATTCAACTTTGGAGGACCATATCTCTGGAACTATTTGAGATAAATTGAATCTGCCAACGTGAGGCGATTCGTCTGCCTGTCCTCTATAACATATCCAAAAATCAGACCTAACCTAACCGTCCGCGCACCCCATAACCTAACCTAACCTAACCAAATGTAAAAGTTCACGAAAAATGTACAATAATATGAAAAAAAGTGTAAATTGGCACCGGATACACACAAAATCGCCCTCCACGAAATTTCAATAAATCGTAGATCCTCTGCCGTCCGGAGCTAACAGACCGGACCGGTGCAGACTGCCGTTGCTCGGGCGCGCCGAAAAAGTCCACTCATAGTGTGGGGGCGAGAAAACGAATTTATTTTTTTCCCAAAAAGTTTTCACCACGTACCCCTACCCATGGTCCGGTAGACAACTTTCGGGCGCTTTTGCCGGCCCCGTATCTCGGTAACCGTGCGTCCGGGAGGTGTGGGACCGAGAGCCAAAAATGACGGGCACGACGAAAACCCCCGAGACCCACGTTCAAATCGCCGACCCCCGCCCTTTCTTCGAAAAACCTACCCCCCCCACAGATATTTCAAAAAATCATAGCTCCTCGGCTGGCCGGAACTAAGCGTCCGGACCAAAGGCTTTCGGCGTGGTCCAGGAGCGCCGAAAAAGTCCAATCATAGTGTTGGCACGAAAAATCGGTTTCGCGCGAAAGCCCCCAAAAAAACCCCCCCATTTGGCCGGAAATGTGTCGCCGGTAACTGTGTTCAGATATGTGTTGCTCTACTACCAGTGGCGGGTTTTGGCACCGGTTTCGATGCAAAGTTCCACGGACACTGCCTATAACCTAACCTAACCATGACCAAGAGCATCCCGACTGGCAAGGTGACAATAAGAACTCGTATTTTAAAAACATCGTACAGTGATGCTATGCTAGCAGCACTCGTCGCTACGCTCCTCGGCGTCGTCGCTCCGCTCCGCAAATCGAAAATATCCCCCGACTTGCTGTGCAACACCTCCCAAGTGGGTCACAGGGTTAAGAAAATTGCATTTTGAGAAAACATCGTATTGAGGCAATAAGACGACAGGTTGAAAAAAGGTCTTATTGTCCTTTTCCCATCCCGACTATGGCGGGGGGTACAGCGATTTTCAAAAAATCATAACCCATGAACCATTAAATTGCAAGAACCAAGACCAATGCCAATCGATAGAGCGTCACTCTCCCTAACATATACGATGCCTAAAACAACTAACCTAACCGAAAACCGAGGAGCTAGTGCGGAAAAACTGTAAAAATGATGAAACAATACATAATTTTCCGACATTCGGACGGCCCCCACTACTCAGCCGATTGACTTAGCGCTTCGAAACCAAAACCGACGGATGCGCATAATTGTCCTCCACGGATACAAAGTGCTAAATCGACTAACCTCATGGAAAACCGCGAAGCTTGGGCCGGGAAACCGAAAAAAAAAACTACCCCAGGACGGAATCTCTTTTGTCCTGGTTATCCGGCCGTAGCTCACGAGTTTTTCGTGAGGTTAACTGATTTAGCCCCTGACATCGATTTGGCACTAAATTCCCTATCCGGGGGTGTGACGATCAACCCCCTGACGCGAATACCGCCCGAGCTGTGGCCGATCAAATGTCAAAATTTTCACAAAAAAACACCAAAATAATCGGTTTTCCCCCGATGTCGCCGACTTTGAAAATTCATATCTCTGCAACCAATTGAGATAACCTAGATCTGCCAACGTGGCTCGATGCGTCTGCCCGTCCTTTATCAGACCCCAAAGTTTGAGAGCTAACCTCCTTCGGCGCACCCCCTAACCTAACCTAACCTAACATCTACAATAACACCCCACTAAGATATACTTAACCCGAAAAAAGGGGGGGGTTAATTTTTCAAATTTGGCTGGGAGGTGGTTTGGCCTACCGGAATGGTGGAGGGGGGAATATTTTGGGGCATGACTACCACTTTTGCCGAAAAACTTGACGCACTACCTAATATCCCCACCGTAATATACCCAATTGAAGTTTCGAATATTGAAGGGGGGAATATGTCCCAGATGGAGCAATTTTTAAAAAATCGTAACCCATGAACCATTTAATTGCAAGAACCGAGATTGATGCCAATCGATAGAGCGTCACCCCCCCCCCCCCTATGACATGCGTCGCCTAAAACAGCTAACCCCACGGAAAAATCATGCGGGGAGGGGCAAAAACCTAAAATATACCTGAAAAAACACCATTTTCGCCAACTCCGGCGAGCCCTTCCTCACGAACCATTTGACTTAGGGGTTCGGGAACGAAACCATTCGATCCGTAGTGACCTCCTCTGTGATCCTCAAACGATAAAACCGCTAACCTAACCGGAAAACTCGCCCCATAGGGAGCAAAAACCCTAAATATTGCATCACCCCAAGCTATTTAATTTTTTTCAATCTCCCCCCTCTAGGGCCGGATTTTTTAGTGAGGTTAGATGTTTTCTTGGTCTCTATAGAAGCAGTACTAAATTTCCTATCAGTTGGTGCAATCACCAAGCCCCTAAACCGAATAGGGGCAGAGTTACGACCCTTTTTTTTTCCTAAATTTCAGTAAAATTTAAGAAAAAAACCATTTTTTTGGAAAAAGATACTGACTTTGAAAATTCATATCTCTGCAACCAATTGAGATAACCTAGAACTGCCAACGTGGCTCGATGCGTCTGCCCGTCCTTTATCAGACCCAAAAGTTTGAGAGCTAACCTCCTTCCGCGCACCCCCTAACCTAACCTAACCTAACCGCTAACCTAACCTAACCTAACGCGGTAAAGCCTTACAACAGTTATAATCGAAAACCATATACGGGCATCATGCAGCAAACGATATTTCATGTGACATACAATAACTCCGGAACCAAAAGTCAACCACACTCAAAACCAATACCAAATGAAGCACCGTACTCAGAACTATAAGCACGGTAAGTGTAAGAGTTAACCTCCTGTCAACACCGGAACCAGGGCGAAAAAACTAGAAAAAAAGACTTTTCAACAAAAATCCACTTTCTTTAAGTTCCCATGACCTAGATCCGAACTTTACAAGAGGTCAACTACGAAACCGATCTCAAAAGACAGCTTGATAGTTTCTGAATGCAACGCCGCAAGAACTGGAACGCTAATGTAAAAAGCGACCGAGCAACGACCGATCGAAGGTAAAGTTTAGTCGAAAAAACATGTAAAAAATACGTTTTTTATGCAGAGTATTCAACTTTGGAGGACCATATCTCTGGAACTATTTGAGATAAATTGAATCTGCCAACGTGAGGCGATTCGTCTGCCTGTCCTCTATAACATATCCAAAAATCAGACCTAACCTAACCGTCCGCGCACCCCATAACCTAACCTAACCTAACCAAATGTAAAAGTTCACGAAAAATGTACAATAATATGAAAAAAAGTGTAAATTGGCACCGGATACACACAAAATCGCCCTCCACGAAATTTCAATAAATCGTAGATCCTCTGCCGTCCGGAGCTAACAGACCGGACCGGTGCAGACTGCCGTTGCTCGGGCGCGCCGAAAAAGTCCACTCATAGTGTGGGGGCGAGAAAACGAATTTATTTTTTTCCCAAAAAGTTTTCACCACGTACCCCTACCCATGGTCCGGTAGACAACTTTCGGGCGCTTTTGCCGGCCCCGTATCTCGGTAACCGTGCGTCCGGGAGGTGTGGGACCGAGAGCCAAAAATGACGGGCACGACGAAAACCCCCGAGACCCACGTTCAAATCGCCGACCCCCGCCCTTTCTTCGAAAAACCTACCCCCCCCACAGATATTTCAAAAAATCATAGCTCCTCGGCTGGCCGGAACTAAGCGTCCGGACCAAAGGCTTTCGGCGTGGTCCAGGAGCGCCGAAAAAGTCCAATCATAGTGTTGGCACGAAAAATCGGTTTCGCGCGAAAGCCCCCAAAAAAACCCCCCCATTTGGCCGGAAATGTGTCGCCGGTAACTGTGTTCAGATATGTGTTGCTCTACTACCAGTGGCGGGTTTTGGCACCGGTTTCGATGCAAAGTTCCACGGACACTGCCTATAACCTAACCTAACCATGACCAAGAGCATCCCGACTGGCAAGGTGACAATAAGAACTCGTATTTTAAAAACATCGTACAGTGATGCTATGCTAGCAGCACTCGTCGCTACGCTCCTCGGCGTCGTCGCTCCGCTCCGCAAATCGAAAATATCCCCCGACTTGCTGTGCAACACCTCCCAAGTGGGTCACAGGGTTAAGAAAATTGCATTTTGAGAAAACATCGTATTGAGGCAATAAGACGACAGGTTGAAAAAAGGTCTTATTGTCCTTTTCCCATCCCGACTATGGCGGGGGGTACAGCGATTTTCAAAAAATCATAACCCATGAACCATTAAATTGCAAGAACCAAGACCAATGCCAATCGATAGAGCGTCACTCTCCCTAACATATACGATGCCTAAAACAACTAACCTAACCGAAAACCGAGGAGCTAGTGCGGAAAAACTGTAAAAATGATGAAACAATACATAATTTTCCGACATTCGGACGGCCCCCACTACTCAGCCGATTGACTTAGCGCTTCGAAACCAAAACCGACGGATGCGCATAATTGTCCTCCACGGATACAAAGTGCTAAATCGACTAACCTCATGGAAAACCGCGAAGCTTGGGCCGGGAAACCGAAAAAAAAACTACCCCAGGACGGAATCTCTTTTGTCCTGGTTATCCGGCCGTAGCTCACGAGTTTTTCGTGAGGTTAACTGATTTAGCCCCTGACATCGATTTGGCACTAAATTCCCTATCCGGGGGTGTGACGATCAACCCCCTGACGCGAATACCGCCCGAGCTGTGGCCGATCAAATGTCAAAATTTTCACAAAAAAACACCAAAATAATCGGTTTTCCCCCGATGTCGCCGACTTTGAAAATTCATATCTCTGCAACCAATTGAGATAACCTAGATCTGCCAACGTGGCTCGATGCGTCTGCCCGTCCTTTATCAGACCCCAAAGTTTGAGAGCTAACCTCCTTCGGCGCACCCCCTAACCTAACCTAACCTAACATCTACAATAACACCCCACTAAGATATACTTAACCCGAAAAAAGGGGGGGGTTAATTTTTCAAATTTGGCTGGGAGGTGGTTTGGCCTACCGGAATGGTGGAGGGGGGAATATTTTGGGGCATGACTACCACTTTTGCCGAAAAACTTGACGCACTACCTAATATCCCCACCGTAATATACCCAATTGAAGTTTCGAATATTGAAGGGGGGAATATGTCCCAGATGGAGCAATTTTTAAAAAATCGTAACCCATGAACCATTTAATTGCAAGAACCGAGATTGATGCCAATCGATAGAGCGTCACCCCCCCCCCCCCCTATGACATGCGTCGCCTAAAACAGCTAACCCCACGGAAAAATCATGCGGGGAGGGGCAAAAACCTAAAATATACCTGAAAAAACACCATTTTCGCCAACTCCGGCGAGCCCTTCCTCACGAACCATTTGACTTAGGGGTTCGGGAACGAAACCATTCGATCCGTAGTGACCTCCTCTGTGATCCTCAAACGATAAAACCGCTAACCTAACCGGAAAACTCGCCCCATAGGGAGCAAAAACCCTAAATATTGCATCACCCCAAGCTATTTAATTTTTTTCAATCTCCCCCCTCTAGGGCCGGATTTTTTAGTGAGGTTAGATGTTTTCTTGGTCTCTATAGAAGCAGTACTAAATTTCCTATCAGTTGGTGCAATCACCAAGCCCCTAAACCGAATAGGGGCAGAGTTACGACCCTTTTTTTTTCCTAAATTTCAGTAAAATTTAAGAAAAAAACCATTTTTTTGGAAAAAGATACTGACTTTGAAAATTCATATCTCTGCAACCAATTGAGATAACCTAGAACTGCCAACGTGGCTCGATGCGTCTGCCCGTCCTTTATCAGACCCAAAAGTTTGAGAGCTAACCTCCTTCCGCGCACCCCCTAACCTAACCTAACCTAACCGCTAACCTAACCTAACCTAACGCGGTAAAGCCTTACAACAGTTATAATCGAAAACCATATACGGGCATCATGCAGCAAACGATATTTCATGTGACATACAATAACTCCGGAACCAAAAGTCAACCACACTCAAAACCAATACCAAATGAAGCACCGTACTCAGAACTATAAGCACGGTAAGTGTAAGAGTTAACCTCCTGTCAACACCGGAACCAGGGCGAAAAAACTAGAAAAAAAGACTTTTCAACAAAAATCCACTTTCTTTAAGTTCCCATGACCTAGATCCGAACTTTACAAGAGGTCAACTACGAAACCGATCTCAAAAGACAGCTTGATAGTTTCTGAATGCAACGCCGCAAGAACTGGAACGCTAATGTAAAAAGCGACCGAGCAACGACCGATCGAAGGTAAAGTTTAGTCGAAAAAACATGTAAAAAATACGTTTTTTATGCAGAGTATTCAACTTTGGAGGACCATATCTCTGGAACTATTTGAGATAAATTGAATCTGCCAACGTGAGGCGATTCGTCTGCCTGTCCTCTATAACATATCCAAAAATCAGACCTAACCTAACCGTCCGCGCACCCCATAACCTAACCTAACCTAACCAAATGTAAAAGTTCACGAAAAATGTACAATAATATGAAAAAAAGTGTAAATTGGCACCGGATACACACAAAATCGCCCTCCACGAAATTTCAATAAATCGTAGATCCTCTGCCGTCCGGAGCTAACAGACCGGACCGGTGCAGACTGCCGTTGCTCGGGCGCGCCGAAAAAGTCCACTCATAGTGTGGGGGCGAGAAAACGAATTTATTTTTTTCCCAAAAAGTTTTCACCACGTACCCCTACCCATGGTCCGGTAGACAACTTTCGGGCGCTTTTGCCGGCCCCGTATCTCGGTAACCGTGCGTCCGGGAGGTGTGGGACCGAGAGCCAAAAATGACGGGCACGACGAAAACCCCCGAGACCCACGTTCAAATCGCCGACCCCCGCCCTTTCTTCGAAAAACCTACCCCCCCCACAGATATTTCAAAAAATCATAGCTCCTCGGCTGGCCGGAACTAAGCGTCCGGACCAAAGGCTTTCGGCGTGGTCCAGGAGCGCCGAAAAAGTCCAATCATAGTGTTGGCACGAAAAATCGGTTTCGCGCGAAAGCCCCCAAAAAAACCCCCCCATTTGGCCGGAAATGTGTCGCCGGTAACTGTGTTCAGATATGTGTTGCTCTACTACCAGTGGCGGGTTTTGGCACCGGTTTCGATGCAAAGTTCCACGGACACTGCCTATAACCTAACCTAACCATGACCAAGAGCATCCCGACTGGCAAGGTGACAATAAGAACTCGTATTTTAAAAACATCGTACAGTGATGCTATGCTAGCAGCACTCGTCGCTACGCTCCTCGGCGTCGTCGCTCCGCTCCGCAAATCGAAAATATCCCCCGACTTGCTGTGCAACACCTCCCAAGTGGGTCACAGGGTTAAGAAAATTGCATTTTGAGAAAACATCGTATTGAGGCAATAAGACGACAGGTTGAAAAAAGGTCTTATTGTCCTTTTCCCATCCCGACTATGGCGGGGGGTACAGCGATTTTCAAAAAATCATAACCCATGAACCATTAAATTGCAAGAACCAAGACCAATGCCAATCGATAGAGCGTCACTCTCCCTAACATATACGATGCCTAAAACAACTAACCTAACCGAAAACCGAGGAGCTAGTGCGGAAAAACTGTAAAAATGATGAAACAATACATAATTTTCCGACATTCGGACGGCCCCCACTACTCAGCCGATTGACTTAGCGCTTCGAAACCAAAACCGACGGATGCGCATAATTGTCCTCCACGGATACAAAGTGCTAAATCGACTAACCTCATGGAAAACCGCGAAGCTTGGGCCGGGAAACCGAAAAAAAAACTACCCCAGGACGGAATCTCTTTTGTCCTGGTTATCCGGCCGTAGCTCACGAGTTTTTCGTGAGGTTAACTGATTTAGCCCCTGACATCGATTTGGCACTAAATTCCCTATCCGGGGGTGTGACGATCAACCCCCTGACGCGAATACCGCCCGAGCTGTGGCCGATCAAATGTCAAAATTTTCACAAAAAAACACCAAAATAATCGGTTTTCCCCCGATGTCGCCGACTTTGAAAATTCATATCTCTGCAACCAATTGAGATAACCTAGATCTGCCAACGTGGCTCGATGCGTCTGCCCGTCCTTTATCAGACCCCAAAGTTTGAGAGCTAACCTCCTTCGGCGCACCCCCTAACCTAACCTAACCTAACCTAACCTAACCTAACCTAACCTAACCTAACCTAACCTAACCTAACCTAACCTAACCTAACCTAACCTAACCTAACCTAACCTAACCTAACCTAACCTAACCTAACCTAACCTAACCTAACCTAACCTAACCTAACCTAACCTAACCTAACCTAACCTAACCTAACCTAACCTAACCTAACCTAACCTAACCTAACCTAACCTAACCTTTTTTTTTTTTTTTTTTTTTTTTTTTTTTTTTTTTTTTACATGGTATCGACACATGGGGTGGTACTAACCACGTGGTTATTTCACCCCCATGTGTCATCATTTATTGATTAAAGTTCAAAATTACACGATTTTTTGGGATCGCACAGGGCCAATCTCCCTGATTAATCCCTCACAATATTGTTTACAAGTTACATGTGGATCGCCGGGACGATCCCCCGGTTTACCGTCTTACACACTAATAAATTTTTATATTTTCATTCATGTCATCGACCAGCGCTGTTTGTCACGTCCTCTTGGCGGGCCGACCGGAGTCCGCCGCCCTGGAGTCGCGTTCGTGCTCGGTCCTGCGTTGTTGTGTCTGGCTGTAGTTGAAGTGTCAGTGGGGACCTCTTCATCTTCTTCAGGTGTTTCCGGTTGCCTGCCGTCTTCTCTCCTCTGCTTCTTTTTTTTTCATGATTCCCACGATCAATTCGGACACTATGTCCCAGTTCTCCTTGGAAGCCAGCATCATCGGAATGAGGTTATCCGGGGTTATCTCCGTCTCCAGCGCCATTTCTGCCTGCCTCCTCCTAGTGTGCCAGGCATCGCAGGCGAATATCGTGTGTTCAGCGTCGTCCGCTGGGTTGCCGCAGTACCAACACTCTGGGGAATCAAGTTTACCGAATCTCTTTAGGTATGCGGCAAAGCATCCATGTCCGCTAAGTACTTGAGTCAAGTGATAGTTTATTTGTCCGTGGCGACGGCCTATCCAGGGACCAATGTTTGGAATGAGGACGTGTGTCCACCTGCCCTTATTGCTGCTATCCCATTCGGCCTGCCACGAGTCGACGGTGTTTCCAATCTGTACTCCATGTTCTCTGTTCCTCCTCTTATCGTGGATTTCTTTTCTCTCTTTGGCGAGTAGGTTCAATGGGGCGATCCCCGAGATTACGCATATCGCATCTCTCGATGTCGTACAGTAGGCCGAAGCGACTCTCAGGCATATGCGCCTCTGCACCTTGAGCAGTTCCTTCCAGCCTTCCGCGCTCATCTCTCCTGCCCATACTGGTGCTCCGTACAGCATCACGGAGTGGGCGACATCACTCAGTAGCTTCCTCTTCGTTGGTTTCGCGGCACTTATGTTTGGCATTATCCTTGACAGCCTGCTCACGATATTTCCTGCCTTAACTGCTGTTACCTTGGCGTGCTCAGTAAAGTTCCACTTTTGGTTGATGTGCAAACCCAGGTATTTAATGCAGTTCGTGGAGGGCACTTGATGTCCGTTTACCGTGATGTTAATATCGTTGTGCGTCCTTGTTTTGGTTATGATCATGGCTTCGCACTTGTGCTCAGCCAGTGATAGGCCCACTCGCGTCAGCCATTCGTGGACTCTCTTTGCTGATTCGGTGAGTAGCTGCTCTATGCCTATTGAGTCTCTGGCTCTGGCGACTAGTGCGACGTCGTCAGCGAATGCCAGGTATTCTACTCCCGCTGGCAGTCGGGTTCGCAGTAGTCCGTCGTATAGAACGTTCCACAGGGTAGGACCGATGACTGACCCTTGTGGTACTCCGCATGTGACATTGATTTTTTTCTCGTTATCGCCTTCTCCGAAGCTGAGTGTGCGGTTTTCTAGGTAACTACTTACTATCCGCTGGATGTATCCAGGGACTTCCTTCTCGTGGAGGGCTTCTGTTATTGCCACCCAGGGGGCGGAGTTGAAAGCATTCCTTATATCGAGTGTTAGAATGCCAATTTTTTGGTTTGGCGTGATTGTGTTTTTTAGTGTTTCTAAAGCGTCGATGGTGGAGCGTCCTTTTCGAAAGCCAAATTGTCTTTCGTGAAGCCCGTCGTTGGTGTCCAGGAAGTTTCTCAGACGATTATCTACTATTTTTTCAAACAGCTTGCCAAGACAGTCGAGTAGGCATAATGGCCTGTACGAAGACGGTGAGTCAAGGGGCTTGTCGCCTTTTCGGATGAGTACCAGTCTGGCGTTCTTCCACGTCTTCGGGAATGTTCCGTTCTCCAGGCAGGTGTTGTAGACCTTAATGAGTGTGCGTGGACTCAGCGTCACTATGCTCTTGACAATTTCGTTTGTGATCCCGTCTGGTCCCGGGGCGATTTTTGATTTAAGGCTTCTCGCTGCGTTCTTCAGTTCGGTCTCGTCGACCTCCCAGTTCGGATAACAGTCCAAGTTCATTGGCCAGTTGATCTTCTCCCTTTCCGGGTGTTGCGGGAACAGCCCGTCTACGATGTGTCGCAACCTGCCAGGGGTATCGAGCTCTGGGATTGGGGGTGGTCTGGTGAGTTTGTCCATGACCAGCTTGTACGGGAGTCCCCACGTGTCCTTCTGTACTAGGTCGCACAGATCTCTCCATGCCAACCTAACCTAACCTAACCTAACCTAACCTAACCTAACCTAACCTAACCTAACCTTTTTTTTTTTTTTTTTTTTTTTTTTTTTCTGTTTTAACCGACGGCGTCGCGGGAACTGCTTTCGCATTCTTCCGCGACGCCGCC
This sequence comes from Macrosiphum euphorbiae, assembly GCA_949089665.1. Classification (NCBI taxonomy): domain Eukaryota; kingdom Metazoa; phylum Arthropoda; class Insecta; order Hemiptera; family Aphididae; genus Macrosiphum; species Macrosiphum euphorbiae. The sequence continues at coordinate 103,867 of CARXXK010000417.1, read as the reverse complement.
ATCGTTTATTGAAACAAATTTGAACAATATTATACATACATACGTGGGGGGGTAGACGGGACAATTCCCCGACTTACCCCCCCTCTATACATGACATTTTACAATTTACATGAATTTACAATTTCGGAGTTTTTGGAATGATCGTCGTCGTTTTGGCGGGCCGACCGGAGTCCGCCGCCCTTGAATGCCCGTGCGTGTCCGTCTTGGCGAGCCGACCGGAGTCCGCCGCTCTGGAACCTCGTACGTCCTACGATGCCGTGATCGTCGTCCCTCCCGTGGTGTCACAGGTGGGGGGGATGAAGAACGTGGTCGGTGACACCTCCGACGTTTCGCAAGCGAATTGCGGGGTGAATCTGACCGTTCTTCATCTTTGTCCCATCTGGCGACTAGCCGTAGTTCTGCTCCTCTCGCTCATCCTCTTCCTTCGTTCCGAGGATTGAGTCGATCATTTGTAGGAGCTGCAGCCGGTTCGTGTGAGCTTGCGCCAGGAGCCTGGACCTGCAAGCAGCATCGTCCGGAAGTGTGCCGGTGGGAGGACCGCATAGGATGTCCTCGACGTCCCCGGGCTCTGGTGGGCGTCTTAAGATCCTGGTCAGGACGGCACGCTCATCCTCCCACCTGGGGCACGCGAAGATGGTGTGCTCTGCCGTGTCTTCGGGGTCCATGCAGTACACGCAGTAGCTGTCCTCGGCCCGGTTGAACCGCGACAGGTAACTCCGGAAACAGCCGTGTCCGGACAGGGCCTGGGTCAGGTGGTACGTTAGACCGAGTGTTGGCCTCGACATCCAGCGACCTACGTCGGGGAGTAGCCTGTGCGTCCACCTGCCGTTTGGAGAGCGGTCCCATCTGGACTGCCACGCGCGTGTGGAGATTTCCCTCTCCTGCTTCCTAATCGTAGGAGTGGCGGTTGCGTCATCTTGGTCATTGAGCCGAAGACGAATTCTTGCCCTCTCGTTTGCCAGCAGGTCGGCTGGAATCATAGACGACAGCAGCGAGGAGGCGTCCGCAGAGACGGTCCGGTAGCATCTGGTGATCCGAAGAGCTATTTTCCTTTGGGCCCTCGCCATTTCGGCCCTGTTTTTCGCCGTCTTGGTGCCCCGAGAGGCCCACATCGGGGACGCGTACAGCATCTTGCTGTTGACAACGGTGGCAATCAGTGACCTTTTGCTCTGCGAAGGTCCGCCCAGGTTTGGCATCAGCCTGCCTATTGCCAGCGCTGACTCAGTGGCTCTCTGGGAGGCTTGCTGGATGTGTTCCGTGAACGATAGCCGCGAATCCAGTTGCACGCCGAGGTAGCGCATGGACCGCTTCACAGGTATCGCGTGTCCGTTGACGAACAGTTCTGGATCTGTGTATTTGTGCTTGCAGGTGAGAACCACTGCTTCGGATTTCTGAGGAGCGAGTGTTAGCCCGTTTTGCCTCATCCAGATTGACACCGTTTCTAGGACTGGGTTCATCAGGGTTGTTGCTGCCTGGCCGGTCCTCGCGATCCCCAGGACGCACACGTCGTCAGCGAAGGCGACGAGTTGGACGCCTTGGGGCATTTCCAGGTCTAGAAGTGCATCGTAGAACACGTTCCAGAGAGCCGGCCCTAAGACTGAGCCCTGGGGGACGCCACACGTCATGTCTCTCCGGAGCAGAAGTTCGCCGACTAGGATGGAGCGGTCCTTGAGGTATGATCTGATCATCGAGATTAGTCGAGGGGGAACCAGTTTTCCCCGGAGCGCGGCGTCAATCATAGGCCACGGAGCCGAGTTAAAGGCGTTCCTTACATCCAGCGAGACGGCAACGCAGATATCCCGGTGTTGGACGGCTCCCAAGGCTGCACCGTGGGCCGTCTCGAGTAGCCGCTCTATGGCGTCTTCCGTTGACCTGCCGGACCGAAAGCCGTACTGATTTGGGGATCGGCGGCCCGTGCGGTCGAGGTGCTGGTCGAGCCTTGACAGCAGCAGCCTCTCCAGCAGCTTGCCAGCCGAGTCTAACATGCAGAGTGGCCTGTAGCTGGTTGGTTCTGTCGTTGGTTTTCCAGGTCCTTTGTGCAGGAGTACTAACCTTGCCTGCTTCCATTTGGTAGGAAAGGTGGTTTTCTCCAGGCAGGTGTTGAAGGCGTCGAGAAGAACGCGAGGCTTGAGAGCTGCTATTTTGGCGAGGACTTCGTTTGGGACGCCGTCTGGCCCGGTTGCCTTACCGGGAGGAAGTCTCTTGCAGGATAGTTGCAGTTCAGGCATAGTGAAAGGCCCAGTAACTTGTTCGTCATTCTCAGGATCCTCCGGAGGGAGCGGGGTGTGATGCCAGTCGGTGAGTGGGTGATTTGGGAAGAGGTGATCGGCTATTGTCCATTCTCTACCTCGCGATTCGGTTCCCGGTCGATTGCGGCCTATCCGCTTTGTAACGACTCTATAAGGAAGTCCCCAAGGGTCAGAATCAACGGCAGCGCAGAGATCGGACCAACTCTTGGCCTGAGCGGTTCTGATTGAGGTTTGGAGCTCCTTCCTCTTGGTTTTGTATGCTTCGCGGAGAAGTTGCAGCTGTTCAGTGGGCTCGCGTCTTCGGGCTGCCCTGTGGTAGCATCTGCGTGACCTACTGTGCTCGGCGCGTAACGCTGCAATGGTTTCGTTCCACCAGTGCACCTGCTTCCTGCCTGCAGGAGGAGGAGCTCTGGGCGGCATACAGGAGTCGCAGGCTGCAGAGAGATACGCGACCAGCTGGTCAGCCGCGTCGTCGGCTGTTGTAGTTGCATCGGTGTGAGGGGTTGGGAAGGCGGCCAGATGAGCGGTCAGGGCTACCGTGTCCAGGCGTCTGTAGGACCACCCTCTGAGTCGTTCGGCAGGATCGTGCCGTTCCTGGGCCCTTTGTAACCGGAATTTTATGTAACTATGGTCACTCGCCGATTCAACATCGTCCAAGACCCTCCAGTCTGCGAGGGAGAGGGAAGATCGAGGGCGGAGAAAAGTGACATCTATGATGGACTGCGCGTTCGACCTAACGTACGTGGGGACGTGGCCATTGTTACCAACGAGGAGGTCGAGACTCGCAGCAAGATCTGATAGTTGATCGCCTCTCTGGTCGTTCCGTGTTGACCCCCAACTGTGGGACCAGGCGTTAAAGTCGCCTCCAATGACGAGAGTGCAGTCGGGGTCTGCGGACCGAATTGACTGCTCGAGGTCGCCGAGGAAGGCCGTGTAATTTTCGCTGGAGTCGTTTCTGGAGGAATAGCAGCTATAAGTTCTGACGTTGCGCGTCTGGATCCAGGCAAATCCGCGGCCCGAGCCTGAGGTGTCTGCAACGAATTCGGCGGTAGGCGTTAAGACGACTGCGCAGGTTCCGTCGGTGCTGACTGTCCATCGGTCATCCCGAGCTGGACTCCAGTTCTGCTCCGATAGGAGTAGCACCTGGGCGCCGATGGAGGCAGAGGTCTGTTGGGCCAGGCTCTGGGCAGTGGCGCTCCGGTGGAGATTTATCTGTAGAAACGTGATCATGTTCGGTTAGTGGCGTTCATCTCTGAGATGGCTTTCCTTCGGGCGGCGCAAGCCCCGGAGCCGGGCTTGTGAGGCACGCGTGGGGCCTTGATGCGGTCACAGGCGACGCACAGGTCCGCACCCTCGGTGCATGTGGCCTCGGTGTGTCCGTTCTGTCCGCATCTTCGGCAGGCGTGAGAGAGGTCGGTGCCGGTGCACTGCCGCGTGGCGTGTCCGTAGCCGTGGCAGCGGTAGCACTTTGCCGGCTCCGGTCTGCGCGGGCGGACCCGGCACTGAGTCCAGCCGACGCGGACGGATGTCAGACTCCGACCGATGGCGATGGGCACTGTTGCAGTGGCCATTTGACGGCTGTCCCGCGTGGCCCACAGGCCGGTTATCTTGACCTCGTCTTCAGAGAGGGGTTGGCCGTCCGGCGCGCTCTTCAGAATCGCGGCGAGGACCTCTTCTCTGGTGGTGACCTCGTCGAGGTCGGTTATTTCGATTTCGGCGGTGTGCCGGAGCCTGGTGACCACGGCTCCTGCCATGTTTTCGGCGAGCTTGTCACGGATGGCTGAGGTGGCAGCAGTGGCCTTTGCGCCCTTGGTCAGCTCGACGAGCAGGTCGCCTTTGAGCGTTCTCCTCATTGAAGTCACGTGGGTTCCGAGTCCTTCGAAGTCTATTTCGGTGCCCCTGACTTGGCGCAGGGTGTCTGCGTAGGACTTGCCTTCGGGGACCTTGACGAGCACAGCGGCTGGTCTCTGGACGATTTTCCTGATTTGCTGCGGTCTCGGGGCAGGCGGCTTCTTGGTTACCTTCTGGACCAGAGTGAAGGGGACTTCTTCATGTTCGATCGGTCGGTTTCCTGAGTGTTCGGGTTGATCGGTTGGCGGGACTTCAGGGACTTCGTTCCTCTGAGCCGGAGGTTTGGCCATGGGGGTCCTTGCGTCCAGCTTGGGTTTTTGGTTATTCCTCCTTCGACGACCGTTGGCGTTGGCCGATTGGCCGGTTTTTCCGGCGGGCTGGGAGGAAGTCGTGGGCTTCGGTGCGTTGGCGGCAGGAATGTCGATGTTGGGATCGGTGGCGGTGGAGGCATCTTTTTGGCCGGGTGGCGGCCGTTGATCCTTGTCGAGCAGTTTCAGAGCTTTGCAAACTTGCTCGAGTGCTTTGGTGACTTTTGACAGGCAGGGGCCGATGTAATCCTCGGAGTAGAACTCGTCCGCGAGGCTCTGTACGAGATCACAGGCATATTCCGTGGCTCTGGTGGCTGCGATGAGCGCGTTGCCGGAGTCTGAGGTGGTCGGTGTATTGGTTGTTGTCGAAGTAGCGGTGTTGGGCGTCTTCTTCTTCTTCGTCTTCTGGACCTGGGAGTCTGCAGCCGGGGAGCTGGCTTGCTTCCTCTTGTGATGAGGGCCGTGGTCGGAGAAGGCGTCCATTTCCCAGTCGTCTGGGACGGAGGACGGCATGGCTGACTATCCTGAAAAAACGGGGTCGCGAGGGCCAAGGGAAAAAAAAAAAAAAAAAAAAAAAAAAAAAAAAAATATTTTTTGGGGGGGGGGATTTTCGGTTTTTTTCCGTTGGGGGGACCTCGTCCGAGAGGTGCCTCTGGGCCTTGTGCCCGAGTCCTGAGGTCGTGGGACCTTTGTGGCCGGAGTTATTGGCGTTTTAAGAAAACGGGGTGAGGGGAAAACTTTCGCGTGGGGGTGGGGGCCGCTGCCCCAGCCACGTGGCTGTTTTCCGCAGCGCTCTCCGAGCGCTGGTTCTCGCACACCGGCGTTTTCAAATTTCCGATTTTTTCCGTGACCAAGTGACGTTCGCGTCCCGAGTCGTTCGCGTCGCGTTGACGTTAGAACGAATGTCGCGGATTTGCGACCGGCCCGATGGCAGTGGCAAAATCCGTTATCACGGGGATCGGAGCCGCGTGATAGTACGGGCGGCCGTGTTAACCTTATGGGGTGAATTAATAGTTGACTCACCTGGGCCCTATTGAACGGATTGGCCCGCTCGATGTCTTGTACGTTAGAGCTCAGCAAGGCGGACCGAAACAGCTGATGGGCCTAGACGTGGGTCGTCTGGTCGTCGCTGGGTGGTCGCTTTTGTCAGCCGATATTGTACTTGGCAATAGTTGGTCTGGAGGGCTGGTTTATGCAGCAAAACTGACGTTCGCACTCGCGTTGTGACCGGACTGTCACCGTACACTTAACGCGCGATCCGGATTTTGCGATTGGGTTCGCGGGCGTCGGATTCGGCGAACTCTGAGCGGCTGCGTAATTCGGTAGCGATTTTTCGCGGAGGCGTCACAAAGCGGCGTCGGCTTTTGCCGGGCGGCCAGCTACGGGCCCGCTGAGTACACCAAAAGATGCGCACGGGCGGTGCGGATTTTTTGGTGGTTCGAACGGGTGCGTGCGGTGTTTGGGTGGTGAGCACCAGCGGATCTGGTGTTGCCGTGAGGTCGGGCGGCCGAGCGCGGTGCACTTAGGTCGCCGTATCTCACTGAGTTTAAGACCTACGATCGCGCGCGATGGCTTTTTCACTTAGTGGCGGGCAGCTGAAGCGATTGAGCCATGAAACGGGCGAATCGGAGGTACTTTTTGGTCGAACTTTTTATCGGCGGCGGGCGGCGGAATTTCACGCACTGTTTTCGCGATTTATCGGGCGCGGCTGGGCCGATTTCGACGCGCGATGTCTTGGCGTGACGGCGGAGTCGAGACGAATCGATAGGTACCTGAATCGATCGGATCGGTTCGAAGTTTTCGGTGAAAACAAAAAACTCGTCGGGAGCGGTACGGAGGTGCGTGCGATCGGTTTCGTGGTCGGAGCCAGACTAAACCTAACCTAACCTAACCTAACCTAACCTAACCTAACCTAACCTAACCTAACCTAACCTAACCTAACCTAACCTAACCTAACCTAACCTAACCTAACCTAACCTAACCTAACCTAACCTAACCTAACCTAACCTAACCTAACCTAACCTAACCTAACCTAACCTAACCTAACCTAACCTAACCTAACCTAACCTAACCTAACCTAACCTAACCTAACCTAACCTAACCTAACCTAACCTTTTTTTTTTTTTTTTTTTTTTTTTTTTTTCGGGTTTGAACCGACGACGTCGCGGGAACTGCTTTCGCAATGCTTCCGCGACGCCGCCATCGTTTATTTGAAATAATAAAGACAAATAATTATACATACGGGAGGGGTAGACGGGACACTTCCCCGACTTACCCCCCCTCTAAACATGACAGTACATAGCATATTACATTTTACATTATCAGCAGTTGTTGAGGCGTACACCTTTTGGCGGGCCGACCGGAGTCCGCCGCCCTGGTTCTCTCGTGCTGCTACTCCTATTGGCGGGCCGACCGGAGTCCGCCGCCCTTGAAACCTCGTTCTCTAGGTGTCCAGCGATGCCGTGATCGTCGTCCCGCCCGTGGTGTCACGGGTGGGGGATGAACAACGTGGTCGGTGACACCTCCGACGACTCGCGGTAGCGAGTGGTGTGAGTGTCTGTCCAGTTGTTCATCCTGATCCAGCTTCAGACTGAGTGCGCTGTCGTCAGTCGTACAACTGTTCCTCCCTTTCATCATCTTCTTTGGAGCACATGATTTTTTCCACCATCGCCATAAACTCACGTCTGTTGGTCTTTGCCTGTTCTACGATCCTTGACCGGGCTGTCAGATCGTCAGGTAGTTCGTCGGCCCTAGGTCCACACAGGAGTTCCTGAACGTCCCCGGGCTCTGGTGGGCGTCTTAAGATCCTGGTCAGGACAGCACGCTCGTCCTCCCACCTGGGGCAAGCGAAGAGGGTGTGCTCTGCCGTGTCTTCGGGGTTCATGCAATACACGCAGTAGCTGTCCACGGCACGTTTGAATCTTAGCAGGTAGCTGCGGAAACAACCGTGTGCAGACAGGGCCTGCGTCATGCGGTATGTGAGGCTCATAGCAGGCTTCGCAATCCAGCGTGCGATGTCGGGCAGAAGCCGGTGGGTCCATCTGCGTCCGACTGCGTCAGGACCGGCTGCGGCCCGATCCCATCTGGATTGCCAAGACGATGTAGAGATTGCTCTTTCTCCTTTCCTTATAGTGGAGGTCGATGTTAATTCTCCCTCATCTTCTAGACGGGTCTTGACTCTTGCCCGTTCGTGGGCGAGGAGGTCGGCCGGCAGCATGCACGACAGTACGGAGGACGCGTCGGCGGAGATCGTTCGGTAGCCTCTGATGGTGCGGAGTGCCGTGGTCCTCTGCGCCCTGGCCATCTCGTTTCGATTTTTCGCTGTCTTGATGCCGGCTTTGGCCCAGGTTGGGGACGCGTAGAGCAGCTTGCTGTTGGTCACAGACCCCAGCAGAGCCCGTTTTGCCTGGGTCGGGCCCCCTACGTTGGGCATCAGACGTCCGATGGCTTTAGCCGAATCCGAGGCCTTTCTCGACGCTGTGGCTATGTGTGCCGTGAACGACAGGCGGGTGTCCAACTCCACCCCCAGATATCGAATGACTGGCTTCACCGGTATGGCGTGTCCCTCCACGTACAGTTGGGGGTCGTCGAATTTGTATTTCCTGGTCAGAACGACGGCCTCAGACTTTTGGGGAGCTATCGTGAGACCGTTTTCGCGCATCCAATTCGAGACGGTGCTCAGCGCTGGGTTCAACAGTTCTGCTGCGGATGCTCCGGTCCGAGAGGTTCCGATGACGGCCACGTCGTCGGCGAATGCCACCAGTTGAACTCCGGGTTGCATGTCGGTGTCAAGTAGTTCTTCGTAGAACACGTTCCATAAGGCAGGACCGAGTACCGAACCCTGTGGGACCCCGCACGTAACGCTCCTCGCTGTTTGTGCCTCTCCGACGAGGAGGGTCCTGTTCTCCAGATAGGATCGTATCATGCGGTTCAGGTGGGATGGGACCAGCCTTTCGCGGAGAGCGGCGTCGATCCGAGGCCACGGGGCGGTGTTGAACGCATTGCGCACGTCGAGGGATACGACTACGCACAGGTCGCGGTGTTGGACTGCGCCCGATGCGGCTCCCCGGGCTGCGCTGATTACGCGATCGATTGCGTCGTCGGTGGATCGTCCTTGCCGAAACCCGTACTGGTTCTCGGACCTTTGTCCGGTCGAGTCGAGGTGCAGGTTGAGTCTCGTCAGCAACAGTCGCTCCAGGAGCTTGGCCGCGGAGTTGAGCATGCATAGTGGCCTGTAGCTCGATGGCTCGAGGATCGGCTTTCCAGGTCCCTTGTGGAGAAGGACGAGCCTGGCGGTCTTCCATCGTGCAGGAAATTCGTTCCTGAGCAGGCAGCAGTTGTAGGTGTTCAGAAGAGCTTGTGGGGCGGTTTTGGAGACCCGGAGGAGGACCTCGTTGGGAATCCCGTCTGGACCCGTGGCTTTGCCCGCCGGCAGCCGTGTGCACGCTTCTCGCAGCTCATCGAGTGTAAACAGGTGTGCTTGCGGATCGCAGGGGTCGTCGATCAGAGGTTGCTCGAGTGACCATTCGGTTGCTGGAGGTTCCGGAAAGAGGTGATTGGCAATCGAGTCCTCCCTGCCGCGCGCTTCGACGCCAGGGCGGCGGCGGCCGATCTTCTTGGTCACCACCCTGTAAGGTAGGCCCCAAGGGTCGTCGTCGACGGCTTTGCACAGCTCGGCCCAGCTCTTGGCCTGGGCGTCGCGGATGGCGTTGCGTAGTTCTTTGCGCTTTTCCGAGTAAGCCAAGCGGTGGGCGTCTATCAGGTCTTGATTTTCGTGCCTCCGAGCGGACCGTTGGAGCGCTCTTCGTAGCTTGATCGTGGTATGTCGGTGCGCGGCCAGATCCCTTGACCACCAGTGAGCTTCGTTTCTGCCTGCTCTGCGAGGGACCCTAGGGGGCATGCAGGAATTACAGGCCGCCTCCAGGTATTCGATCAGTTGATCGGCTGCCTGAGATGCGGTGGTAGTGTCGTTGACGTCGGGTTGAGCCGTGTTAGCCAGGTGAGTGGCTAGAGCGACTGGGTCCAGCTGACGGAATGACCAACCTATTGCATGGTTGCCCCCAGTATCGTCCACGTCGGGAGTCGGGTCGATGGTAAACTCGATGTAGCGGTGATCGCTGGCTGACTCCACGTCTTCCAGGACTCTCCATCCGCGTATGGCGGCGGGTGCAACGAGGCGTGAGAACGTGATATCGATGATCGTCTCTGCATTGATCCGCCGGTAGGTGCCCGTGTCGCCGGTGTTCTCGACGCTCAGCCCAAGACTGGCAGCGAGGTCGGCCAGCTGCTCGCCCCTCCGGTCGTTGCGCGCCGAGCCCCACTCTTGCGACCAGGCGTTGAAGTCGCCGCCGATCAACACGTGAGTTCGGAAGTCGCACTCCCGCACGGACTGGTGGATTTCGTCGAGAAATGTTGCGAACTGTTCATTGGGGACGTTGCGGGAGGTGTAGCAGCTGTATATCCTTAGCCCGCGTCCCTGGATCCAGGCGAAGCCCGAACCGGACCCTTTCGATTCGGGGACGAAGTCCGCTGAAGCCGTGAGGACGACTGCGCAGGAGTGATCGTTGCTGACTGTCCATCTGTCGTCGCGTGCTGGACTCCAGTTTTGTTCGGAAACAAGGAGGACGTGGGCTCTCCTTTCGGCCGAGGTCTGCTGCAGAAGGCTCTGGGCGGTGGCACTCCGTTGTAAGTTTATCTGTATGATGTGCATCATATTCGGTTCTTTATTGAGTTCATCTCTGAGATGGCTTTCCTTCGGGCGGCGCAAGCCCCGGAGCCGGGCTTGTGCGGCACGCGTGGGGCCTTGATGCGGTCGCAGGCGACGCACAGGTCCGCGCCCTCGGTGCATGTGGCCTCGGTGTGTCCGTTCTGTCCGCATCTTCGGCAGGCGTGAGAGAGGTCGGTGCCGGTGCACTGCCGCGTGGCGTGTCCATAGCCGTGGCAGCGGTAGCACTTTGTCGGCTCCGGTCTGCGCGGGCGGACCCGGCACTGAGTCCAGCCGACGCGGACGGAAGTCAGACTCCGACCGATGGCGATGGGCACTGTTGCGGTGGCCATTTGGCGGCTGTCCCGCGTGGCCCACAGGCCGGTTATCTTGATCTCGTCGGCCGTGATGGGTTGGCCGTCTGGCGTGCTCTTGAGGATCGCGGCGAGGACCTCATCCCTGGTGGTAACCTCGTCGAGGTCAGTAATTTCTATTTCGGCGGTGTGCCGGAGCCTGGTGACCACGGCTCCTGCCATGTTTTCGGCGAGCTTGTCACGGATGGCTGAGGTGGCAGCAGTGGCCTTTGCGCCCTTGGTCAGCTCGACGAGCAGGTCGCCTTTGAGCGTTCTCCTCATTGAGGTCACGTGGGTTCCGAGTCCTTCGAAGTCTATTTCGGTGCCCCTGACTTGGCGCAGGGTGTCTGCGTAGGACTTGCCTTCGGGGACCTTGACGAGCACAGCGGCTGGTCTCTGGACGATTTTCCTGATTTGCTGCGGTCTCGGGGCAGGCGGCTTCTTGGTTACCTTCTGGACCAGAGTGAAGGGGACTTCTTCATGTTCGACCGATCGGTTTCCTGAGTGTTCGGGTTGATCGGTTGGCGGGACTTCAGGGACTTCGTTCCTCTGAGCCGGAGGTTTGGCCATGGGGGTCCTTGCGTCCAGCTTGGGTTTTTGGTTATTCCTCCTTCGACGACCGTTGCCGTTGGCCGGTTGGCCGGTTTTTCCGGCGGGCTGGGAGGAAGTCGTGGGCTTCGGTGCGTTGGCGGCAGGAATGTCGATGTTGGGATCGGTGGCGGTGGAGGCATCTTTTTGGCCGGGTGGCGGCCGTTGATCCTTGTCGAGCAGTTTCAGAGCTTTGCAAACTTGCTCGAGTGCTTTGGTGACTTTTGACAGGCAGGGGCCGATGTAATCCTCGGAGTAGAACTCGTCCGCGAGGCTCTGTACGAGATCACAGGCATATTCCGTGGCTCTGGTGGCTGCGATGAGCGCGTTGCCGGAGTCTGAGGTGGTCGGTGTTTTGGTTGTTGTCGAAGTAGCGGTGTTGGGCGTCTTCTTCTTCTTCGTCTTCTGGACCTGGGAGTCTGCGGCCGGGGAGCTGGCTTGCTTCCTCTTGTGATGAGGGCCGTGGTCGGAGAAGGCGTCCATTTCCCAGTCGTCTGGGACGGAGGACGGCATGGCTGACTATCCTGAAAAAACGGGGTCGCGAGGGCCAAGGGAAAAAAAAAAAAAAAAAAAAAAAAATTTGGGGGGGGGGGATTTTCGGTTTTTTCTGTTGGGGGGACCTCGTCCGAGAGGTGCCTCTAGGCCTTGTGCCCGAGTCCTGAGGTCGTGGGACCTTTGTGGCCGGAGTTATTGGCGTTTTAAGAAAACGGGGTGAGGGGAAAACTTTCGCGTGGGGGTGGGGGCCGCTGCCCCAGCCACGTGGCTGTTTTCCGCAGCGCTCTCCGAGCGCTGGTTCTCGCACACCGGCGTTTTCAAATTTCCGATTTTTTCCGTGACCAAGTGACGTTCGCGTCCCGAGTCGTTCGCGTCGCGTTGACGTTAGAACGAATGTCGCGGATTTGCGACCGGCCCGATGGCAGTGGCAAAATCCGTTATCACGGGGATCGGAGCCGCGTGATAGTACGGGCGGCCGTGTTAACCTTATGGGGTGAATTAATAGTTGACTCACCTGGGCCCTATTGAACGGATTGGCCCGCTCGATGTCTTGTACGTTAGAGCTCAGCAAGGCGGACCGAAACAGCTGATGGGCCTAGACGTGGGTCGTCTGGTCGTCGCTGGGTGGTCGCTTTTGTCAGCCGATATTGTACTTAGCAATAGTTGGTCTGGAGGGCTGGTTTATGCAGCAAAACTGACGTTCGCACTCGCGTTGTGACCGGACTGTCACCGTGCACTTAACGCGCGATCCGGATTTTGCGATTGGGTTCGCGGGCGTCGGATTCGGCGAACTCTGTGCGGCTGCGTAATTCGGTAGCGATTTTTCGCGGAGGCGTCACAAAGCGGCGTCGGCTTTTGCCGGGCGGCCAGCTACGGGCCCGCTGAGTACACCAAAAGATGCGCACGGGCGGTGCGGATTTTTTGGTGGTTCGAACGGGTGCGTGCGGTATTTGGGTGGTGAGCACCAGCGGGTCTGGTGTTGCCGTGAGGTCGGGCGGCCGAGCGCGGTGCACTTAGGTCGCCGTATCTCACTGAGTTTAAGACCTACGATCGCGCGCGATGGCTTTTTCACTTAGTGGCGGGCAGCTGAAGCGATTGAGCCATGAAACGGGCGAATCGGAGGTACTTTTTGGTCGAACTTTTTATCGGCGGCGGGCGGCGGAATTTCACGCACTGTTTTCGCGATTTCTCGGGCGCGGCTGGGCCGATTTCGACGCGCGATGTCTTGGCGTGACGGCGGAGTCGAGACGAATCGATAGGTACCTGAACGATCGGATCGGTTCGAAGTTTTCGGTGAAAACAAAAAACTCGTCGGGAGCGGTACGGAGGTGCGTGCGATCGGTTTCGTGGTCGGAGCCAGACTGAACCTAACCTAACCTAACCTAACCTAACCTAACCTAACCTAACCTAACCTAACCTTTTTTTTTTTTTTTTTTTTTTTTCGGTTTCAACCGACGGCGTCGCGGGAACAGCTTTCGCATTACTTCCGCGACGCCGCCATCGTTTATTGACAAAGACAAATATTTATACATACGTGGGGGGTAGACGGGACAGTTCCCCGACTTACCCCCCCTCTATACATGACATTAATAGCATAACATTTTTTCATTTTACGGATGTTGAGACGTCACCTGTTGGCGGGCCGACCGGAGTCCGCCGCCCTAGTGCTCCCGTTCTGAAATCCTTTTGGCGGGCCGACCGGAGTCCGCCGCCCTTGAAGCCTCGTTCTCTCCGGTTGTCCAGCGATGCAGTGATCGCCTCTCCCTCCCGTGGTGTCACAGATGGTGGGGATGAAGGATCGGTGGTCGGTGACACCTCCGACGTGTCGCAGTTGCGGCCGCGGAGTATGTCTGCGATCCGTCCTTCATCTTTGTTCCTCCCGTTCGTCCTCCTCTTTGGCGGCCATAATCGCCTCGATCATGCCGGTGAGTTCGCGTCGGTTGGTCATTGCCTGATCTAGTAACCTGCGTCTTGCCGCCGGATCATCTGGTAGATCGTCTGATCGGGGGCCGCAGAGGATTTCCTCGACATCGGCAGGACGCGGGGGCCGTCGGAGCAGCCTGACCAAGGTGGAGCGCTCGTCCTCCCACCTCGGGCAGTCGAACAGGGTGTGCTCGGCGGTGTCGTCCGGGTGCATGCAATAAACGCAGTAGCTGTCCTCGGCCCGGTTGAACCGCGACAGGTAACTCCGGAAACAGCCGTGTCCGGAGAGTGCCTGAGTCAGGTGGTAGGTCAGGCTCGTTGCTGGCTTCGCGAGCCACCGTCCGATGTCTGGCAGGAGGCGGTGAGTCCATCTCCGTCCTGCGGCGCCCGGTGTGGCTGCACACCGGTCCCATCTGGCTTGCCAGGAGTTTAGGGATATCTTCCTCTCCTCCGCTTTGATTGCGGCCGTGGTCGCCGGTACTCCCTGCTCGTCTTGCCGATTCTTCACTCTTGCCCGTTCGTGGGCGAGGAGGTCTGCGGGCAGCATGGACGATAGTACTGAAGACGCGTCGGCGGATATAGTTCTGTAGCCTCTTATAACCCGGAGGGCCGTGGTCCTCTGAGATCTGGCCATAGCGTTTCGGTTTTTAGCCGTCTTGATACCGATTTTCGCCCACGTCGATGAAGCGTACAGGAGCTTACTGTTGGTGACCGAGCCCAGCAGCGCCCGTTTTGCTTGGGCTGGGCCACCGACGTTTGGCATCAGGCGTCCTATGGCTTTGGCCGACGCGGTGGCCTTCCTGGAAGCGACTTCGATGTGAGTGGTGAACGACAGTCGGGTGTCCAGCTCCACGCCTAGGTATCTGATTACAGGCTTGACCGGGATTGGGTGCCCCTCGACGTACAACAGTGGTTTTTCATATATGTGTTTTCGCGTCAGAACGACGGCCTCGGATTTTTGGGGTGCGATCTGGAGGCCGTTTTCGCGCATCCAGTTTGACACCGTGTCGAGAACTGGGTTTAACAGCTCTGCTGCTGACGGTCCGGTTCGGGCGGTACAGATGGCAGCTACGTCGTCGGCGAAAGCCACTAGCTGCACTCCCGGCGGCATTTCCGTATCGAGCAGCCCCTCGTAGAAAACGTTCCACAGCGCGGGACCGAGGACTGATCCTTGTGGAACTCCGCATGTTACGCTTCGGATTGCGCTTGCCTCTCCGACGAGTAGGGTCCTATCCTCGAGGTACGATCTAATCATGCCGTTGAGGAGTGGGGGGACCAGCCTTTCGCGGAGGGCAGCGTCGATGCGTCGCCACGGAGCGGTGTTGAACGCGTTGCGGACATCGAGCGAGACGACCACGCATAAGTCGCGGTGCTGGACTGCGCCGAGTGCCGCTCCGTGGGCCGCGCTGATTACCCGTTCGATCGCGTCCTCCGTGGATCGCCCGTGCCGGAAGCCATACTGGTTCTCCGATCTTTGCCCGGTCAGATCGAGGTGCTGATTAAGCCTCCTCAGCAGGAGTCGCTCGAGTAACTTGGCCGTGGAGTTCAGCATGCTTAACGGTCTGTAGCTTGAAGAGTCTTCTATCGGCTTGCCTGGGCCCTTGTGGAGTAGGACGAGCCTCGAGGTTTTCCAGCGTGCTGGGAACTCATTTCTCGAGAGGCAGCAGTTGAACGCCTTTAGCAATACCTGCGGTACTATTTTCGACACTCGGATGAGGACCTCATTAGGTATCCCGTCTGGTCCGGTGGCTTTCCCTGCGGGAAGCCGAAGGCACGCTTCCCGTAGCTCCTCCGGTGAGAACAGGTCAGCTTGCGGACGGACGAGTTCTTCAGTCAGTCGGGGCTCCATTGACCAGTCGGTTGCCGGATGGTCCGGAAAAAGATGGTTGGCTATGGAGTCCTCCCTTCCGCGAGCTTCGGCGCCGGGCCGCTGTCGGCCGATCTTCTTGGTGACGACCTTGTACGGTAGTCCCCATGGGTCGTTGTCGACGGCCTTGCATAATTCGGACCAGCTCTTTGCCTGCGCGTCGCGAATAGCGTTTCGTAGCTCCTTGCGTTTGGCGGAGTATGCCTCGCGGTGGGCGTCCGTGGCGTCTCGAGGATCGTGCCTCCGGGCTGAGCGTTGGTGAGATCTTCGAAGCTTGTTGGTCGATTGGCGGAGTGCGGCCAAGTCTTTTGACCACCAGTGCACTTGCCTTCTGCCTGGTGTCCGCGGGGACCTTGGGGGCATACAGGAGTCGCAGGCTGCCTCCAGATAGGCGGTGAGTTGTTCGGCTGCCTGTGACGCCGTGGTATCTTGGTCGACGTAGGGTTGCTCCGTGTGGCCGAGGTGTGCGGCCAGTGCTTGAGGGTCCAGCTGTCGGAATGACCAACCTCTTGCGTGGTTGCCCCCAGCATCGTCCACGTCGGGAGTCGGGTCGAAGGTGAATTCAATGTAACGGTGGTCGCTGGCCGACTCGACATCATCCAGGACTCTCCATCCGCGTATGGCGGCGGGTGCGACGAGGCGTGAGAATGTGATATCGATCACGGACTCAGCGTTGATCCTCCGGTAAGTTGCTTCGGAGCCGGTGTTTTCCGAGTAGAGGTTCAGGCTAGCTGCAAGGTCTGAGAGTTGAACTCCTCTCTGGTCGTTTCGTGCGGAGCCCCACTCCTGAGACCAAGCGTTGAAGTCGCCGCCGATCAGCACGTGAGTTCGGGCGTCGCATTCGCGCACGGACTGGTGGATGTCATCGAGAAATGTTGCAAACTGTTCATTGGAGACGTTGCGGGAGGTGTAGCAGCTGTATATCCTTAGCCCGCGTCCCTGGATCCAGGCGAAGCCCGATCCGGACCCTTTGGATTCGGGGACGAAGTCCGCTGAAGCCGTGAGGACGACTGCGCAAGAGTGATCGTTGCTGACAGTCCATCTGTCGTCGCGTGCTGGACTCCAGTTTTGTTCGGAAACAAGGAGGACGTGGGCTCTCCTTTCGGCCGAAGTCTGCTGCAGAAGGCTCTGGGCGGTGGCACTCCGTTGTAAGTTTATCTGTATGATGTGCATCATGTTCGGTTCTTTATGGAGTTCATCTCTGAGATGGCTTTCCTTCGGGCGGCGCAAGCCCCGGAGCCGGGCTTGTGCGGCACGCGTGGGGCCTTGATGCGGTCGCAGGCGACGCACAGGTCCGCACCCTCGGTGCATGTGGCCTCGGTGTGTCCGTTCTGTCCGCATCTTCGGCAGGCGTGAGAGAGGTCATCGCCGGTGCACTGCCGCGTGGCGTGTCCGTAGCCGTGGCAGCGGTAGCACTTGGCCGGCTCCGGTCTGCGCGGGCGGACCCGGCACTGAGTCCAGCCGACGCGGACGGATGTCAGACTCCGACCGATGGCGATGGGCACTGTTGCAGTGGCCATTTGACGGCTGTCCCGCGTGGCCCAAAGGCCGGTTATCTTGACCTCATCTTCAGAGAGGGGTTGGCCGTCCGGCGCGCTCTTCAGAATCGCGGCGAGGACCTCTTCTCTGGTGGTGACCTCGTCGAGGTCGGTTATTTCAATTTCGGCGGTGTGCCGGAGCCTGGTGACCACGGCTCCTGCCATATTTTCGGCGAGCTTGTCGCGGATGGCTGAGGTGGCGGCAGTGGCCTTTGCGCCCTTGGTCAGCTCGACGAGCAGGTCGCCTTTGAGCGTTCTCCTCATTGACGTCACGTGGGTTCCGAGTCCTTCGAAGTCTATTTCGGTGCCCCTAACTTGGCGCAGGGTGTCTGCGTAGGACTTGCCTTCAGGGACCTTGACGAGCACGGCGGCTGGTCTCTGGACGATTTTCCTGATTTGCTGCGGTCTCGGGGCAGGCGGCTTCTTGGTTACCTTCTGGACCAGAGTGAAGGGGACTTCTTCATGTTCGACAGATCGGTTTCCTGAGTGTTCGGGTTGATCGGTTGGCGGGACTTCAGGGACTTCGTTCCTGTGAGCCGGAGGTTTGGCCATGGGGGTCCTTGCGTCCAGCTTGGGTTTTTTGTTATTCCTCCTTCGACGACCGTTGCCGTTGGCCGCTTGGCCGGTTTTTCCGGCGGGCTGGGAGGAAGTCGTGGGCTTCGGTGCGTTGGTGGCAGGAATGTCGATGTTGGGATCGGTGGCGGTGGAGGCATCTTTTTGGCCGGGTGGCGGCCGTTGGTCCTTGTCGAGCAGTTTCAGAGCTTTGCAAACTTGCTCGAGTGCTCTGGTGACTTTTGACAGGCAGGGGCCGATGTAATCCTCGGAGTAGAACTCGTCCGCGAGGCTCTGTACGAGATCACAGGCATATTCCGTGGCTCTGGTGGCTGCGATGAGCGCGTTACCGGAGTCTGAGGTGGTCGGTGTTTTGGTTGTTGTCGAAGTAGCGGTGTTGGGCGTCTTCTTCTTCTTCGTCTTCTGGACCTGGGAGTCTGCGGCCGGGGAGCTGGCTTGCTTCCTCTTGTGATGAGGGCCGTGGTCGGAGAAGGCGTCCATTTCCCAGTCGTCTGGGACGGAGGACGGCATGGCTGACTATCCTGAAAAAGCGGGGTCGCGAAGGACAGGAAGAGAAAAAAAAAAAAAAAAAAAAAAAAAAAAAAAAAATTTGGGGGGGGATTTTCGGTTTTTTCCGTTGGGGGGACCTAGTCCGAGAGGTGCCTCTGGGCCTTGTGCCCGAGTCCTGAGGTCGTGGGACCTTTGTGGCCGGAGTTATTGGCGTTTTAAGAAAACGGGGTGAGGGGAAAACTTTCGCGTGGGGGTGGGGGCCGCTGCCCCAGCCACGTGGCTGTTTTCCGCAGCGCTCTCCGAGCGCTGGTTCTCGCACACCGGCGTTTTCAAATTTCCGATTTTTTCCGTGACCAAGTGACGTTCGCGTCCCGAGTCGTTCGCGTCGCGTTGACGTGAGAACGAATGTCGCGGATTTGCGACCGGCCCGATGGCAGTGGCAAAATCCGTTATCACGGGGATCGGAGCCGCGTGATAGTACGGGCGGCCGTGTTAACCTTATGGGGTGAATTAATAGTTAACTCACCTGGGCCCTATTGAACGGATTGGCCCGCTCGATGTCTTGTACGTTAGAGCTCAGCAAGACGGACCGAAACAGCTGATGGGCCTAGACGTGGGTCGTCTGGTCGTCGCTGGGTGGTCGCTTTTGTCAGCCGATATTGTACTTAGCAATAGTTGGTCTGGAGGGCTGGTTTCTGCAGCAAAACTGACGTTCGCACTCGCGTTGTGACCGGACTGTCACCGTACACTTAACGCGCGATCCGGATTTTGCGATTGGGTTCGCGGGCGTCGGATTCGGCGAACTCTGTGCGGCTGCGTAATTCGGTAGCGATTTTTCGCGGAGGCGTCACAAAGCGGCGTCGGCTTTTGCCGGGCGGCCAGCTACGGGCCCGCTGAGTACACCAAAAGATGCGCACGGGCGGTGCGGATTTTTTGGTGGTTCGAACGGGTGCGTGCGGTGTTTGGGTGGTGAGCACCAGCGGATCTGGTGTTGCCGTGAGGTCGGGCGGCCGAGCGCGGTGCACTTAGGTCGCCGTATCTCACTGGGTTTAAGACCTACGATCGCGCGCGATGGCTATTTCACTTAGTGGCGGGCAGCTGAAGCGATTGAGCCATGAAACGGGCGAATCGGAGGTACTTTTTGGTCGAACTTTTTATCGGCGGCGGGCGGCGGAATTTCGCGCACTGTTTTCGCGATTTCTCGGGCGCGGCTGGGCCGATTTCGACGCGCGATGTCTTGGCGTGACGGCGGAGTCGAGACGAATCGATAGGTACCTGAATCGATCGGATCGGTTTGGTGTTTTCGGCGAAAACAAAAAACTCAACGGGAGCGATACGGAGGTGCGTGCGATCGGTTTCGTGGTCGGAGCCAGTTAACCTAACCTAACCTAACCTTTTTTTTTTTTTTTTTTTTTTTTTTTTTTTCTGTTTTAACCGACGGCGTCGCGGGAACTGCTTTCGCATTCTTCCGCGACGCCGCCATCGTTTATTGAAACAAATTTGAACAATATTATACATACATACATGGGGGGGTAGACGGGACAATTCCCCGACTTACCCCCCCTCTATACATGACATTTTACAATTTACATGAATTTACAATTTCGGAGTTTTTGGAATGATCGTCGTCGTTTTGGCGGGCCGACCGGAGTCCGCCGCCCTTGAATGCCCGTGCGTGTCCGTCTTGGCGAGCCGACCGGAGTCCGCCGCTCTGGAACCTCGTACGTCCTACGATGCCGTGATCGTCGTCCCTCCCGTGGTGTCACAGGTGGGGGGGATGAAGAACGTGGTCGGTGACACCTCCGACGTTTCGCAAGCGAATTGCGGGGTGAATCTGACCGTTCTTCATCTTTGTCCCATCTGGCGACTAGCCGTAGTTCTGCTCCTCTCGCTCATCCTCTTCCTTCGTTCCGAGGATTGAGTCGATCATTTGTAGGAGCTGCAGCCGGTTCGTGTGAGCTTGCGCCAGGAGCCTGGACCTGCAAGCAGCATCGTCCGGAAGTGTGCCGGTGGGAGGACCGCATAGGATGTCCTCGACGTCCCCGGGCTCTGGTGGGCGTCTTAAGATCCTGGTCAGGACGGCACGCTCATCCTCCCACCTGGGGCACGCGAAGATGGTGTGCTCTGCCGTGTCTTCGGGGTCCATGCAGTACACGCAGTAGCTGTCCTCGGCCCGGTTGAACCGCGACAGGTAACTCCGGAAACAGCCGTGTCCGGACAGGGCCTGGGTCAGGTGGTACGTTAGACCGAGTGGTGGCCTCGACATCCAGCGACCTACGTCGGGGAGTAGCCTGTGCGTCCACCTGCCGTTTGGAGAGCGGTCCCATCTGGACTGCCACGCGCGTGTGGAGATTTCCCTCTCCTGCTTCCTAATCGTAGGAGTGGCGGTTGCGTCATCTTGGTCATTGAGCCGAAGACGAATTCTTGCCCTCTCGTTTGCCAGCAGGTCGGCTGGGATCATAGACGACAGCAGCGAGGAGGCGTCCGCAGAGACGGTCCGGTAGCATCTGGTGATCCGAAGAGCTATTTTCCTTTGGGCCCTCGCCATTTCGGCCCTGTTTTTCGCCGTCTTGGTGCCCCGAGAGGCCCACATCGGGGACGCGTACAGCATCTTGCTGTTGACAACGGTGGCAATCAGTGACCTTTTGCTCTGCGAAGGTCCGCCCAGGTTTGGCATCAGCCTGCCTATTGCCAGCGCTGACTCAGTGGCTCTCTGGGAGGCTTGCTGGATGTGTTCCGTGAACGATAGCCGCGAATCCAGTTGCACGCCGAGGTAGCGCATGGACCGCTTCACAGGTATCGCGTGTCCGTTGACGAACAGTTCTGGATCTGTGTATTTGTGCTTGCAGGTAAGAACCACTGCTTCGGATTTCTGAGGAGCGAGTGTTAGCCCGTTTTGCCTCATCCAGATTGACACCGTTTCTAGGACTGGGTTCATCAGGGTTGTTGCTGCCTGGCCGGTCCTCGCGATCCCCAGGACGCACACGTCGTCAGCGAAGGCGACGAGTTGGACGCCTTGGGGCATTTCCAGGTCTAGAAGTGCATCGTAGAACACGTTCCAGAGAGCCGGCCCTAAGACTGAGCCCTGGGGGACGCCACACGTCATGTCTCTCCGGAGCAGAAGTTCGCCGACTAGGATGGAGCGGTCCTTGAGGTATGATCTGATCATCGAGATTAGTCGAGGGGGAACCAGTTTTCCCCGGAGCGCGGCGTCAATCATAGGCCACGGAGCCGAGTTAAAGGCGTTCCTTACATCCAGCGAGACGGCAACGCAGATATCCCGGTGTTGGACGGCTCCCAAGGCTGCACCGTGGGCCGTCTCGAGTAGCCGCTCTATGGCGTCTTCCGTTGACCTGCCGGACCGAAAGCCGTACTGATTTGGGGATCGGCGGCCCGTGCGGTCGAGGTGCTGGTCGAGCCTTGACAGCAGCAGCCTCTCCAGCAGCTTGCCAGCCGAGCCTAACATGCAGAGTGGCCTGTAGCTGGTTGGTTCTGTCGTTGGTTTTCCAGGTCCTTTGTGCAGGAGTACTAACCTTGCCTGCTTCCATTTGGTAGGAAAGGTGGTTTTCTCCAGGCAGGTGTTGAAGGCGTCGAGAAGAACGCGAGGCTTGAGAGCTGCTATTTTGGCGAGGACTTCGTTTGGGACGCCGTCTGGCCCGGTTGCCTTACCGGGAGGAAGTCTCTTGCAGGATAGTTGCAGTTCAGGCATAGTGAAAGGCCCAGTAACTTGTTCGTCATTCTCAGGATCCTCCGGAGGGAGCGGGGTGTGATGCCAGTCGGTGAGTGGGTGATTTGGGAAGAGGTGATCGGCTATTGTCAATTCTCTACCTCGCGATTCGGTTCCCGGTCGATTGCGGCCTATCCGCTTTGTAACGACTCTATAAGGAAGTCCCCAAGGGTCAGAATCAACGGCAGCGCAGAGATCGGACCAACTCTTGGCCTGAGCGGTTCTGATTGAGGTTTGGAGCTCCTTCCTCTTGGTTTTGTATGCTTCGCGGAGAAGTTGCAGCTGTTCAGTGGGCTCGCGTCTTCGGGCTGCCCTGTGGTAGCATCTGCGTGACCTACTGTGCTCGGCGCGTAACGCTGCAATGGTTTCGTTCCACCAGTGCACCTGCTTCCTGCCTGCAGGAGGAGGAGCTCTGGGCGGCATACAGGAGTCGCAGGCTGCAGAGAGATACGCGACCAGCTGGTCAGCCGCGTCGTCGGCTGTTGTAGTTGCATCGGTGTGAGGGGTTGGGAAGGCGGCCAGATGAGCGGTCAGGGCTACCGTGTCCAGGCGTCTGTAGGACCACCCTCTGAGTCGTTCGGCAGGATCGTGCCGTTCCTGGGCCCTTTGTAACCGGAATTTTATGTAAAACCTAACCTAACCTAACCTAACCTAACCTAACCTAACCTAACCTAACCTAACCTATCTGCCCGTCCTTTATCAGACCCCAAAGTTTGAGAGCTAACCTCCTTCGGCGCACCCCCTAACCTAACCTAACCTAACATCTACAATAACACCCCACTAAGATATACTTAACCCGAAAAAAGGGGGGGGTTAATTTTTCAAATTTGGCTGGGAGGTGGTTTGGCCTACCGGAATGGTGGAGGGGGGAATATTTTGGGGCATGACTACCACTTTTGCCGAAAAACTTGACGCACTACCTAATATCCCCACCGTAATATACCCAATTGAAGTTTCGAATATTGAAGGGGGGAATATGTCCCAGATGGAGCAATTTTTAAAAAATCGTAACCCATGAACCATTTAATTGCAAGAACCGAGATTGATGCCAATCGATAGAGCGTCACCCCCCCCCCCCCCCCTATGACATGCGTCGCCTAAAACAGCTAACCCCACGGAAAAATCATGCGGGGAGGGGCAAAAACCTAAAATATACCTGAAAAAACACCATTTTCGCCAACTCCGGCGAGCCCTTCCTCACGAACCATTTGACTTAGGGGTTCGGGAACGAAACCATTCGATCCGTAGTGACCTCCTCTGTGATCCTCAAACGATAAAACCGCTAACCTAACCGGAAAACTCGCCCCATAGGGAGCAAAAACCCTAAATATTGCATCACCCCAAGCTATTTAATTTTTTTCAATCTCCCCCCTCTAGGGCCGGATTTTTTAGTGAGGTTAGATGTTTTCTTGGTCTCTATAGAAGCAGTACTAAATTTCCTATCAGTTGGTGCAATCACCAAGCCCCTAAACCGAATAGGGGCAGAGTTACGACCCTTTTTTTTTCCTAAATTTCAGTAAAATTTAAGAAAAAAACCATTTTTTTGGAAAAAGATACTGACTTTGAAAATTCATATCTCTGCAACCAATTGAGATAACCTAGAACTGCCAACGTGGCTCGATGCGTCTGCCCGTCCTTTATCAGACCCAAAAGTTTGAGAGCTAACCTCCTTCCGCGCACCCCCTAACCTAACCTAACCTAACCGCTAACCTAACCTAACCTAACGCGGTAAAGCCTTACAACAGTTATAATCGAAAACCATATACGGGCATCATGCAGCAAACGATATTTCATGTGACATACAATAACTCCGGAACCAAAAGTCAACCACACTCAAAACCAATACCAAATGAAGCACCGTACTCAGAACTATAAGCACGGTAAGTGTAAGAGTTAACCTCCTGTCAACACCGGAACCAGGGCGAAAAAACTAGAAAAAAAGACTTTTCAACAAAAATCCACTTTCTTTAAGTTCCCATGACCTAGATCCGAACTTTACAAGAGGTCAACTACGAAACCGATCTCAAAAGACAGCTTGATAGTTTCTGAATGCAACGCCGCAAGAACTGGAACGCTAATGTAAAAAGCGACCGAGCAACGACCGATCGAAGGTAAAGTTTAGTCGAAAAAACATGTAAAAAATACGTTTTTTATGCAGAGTATTCAACTTTGGAGGACCATATCTCTGGAACTATTTGAGATAAATTGAATCTGCCAACGTGAGGCGATTCGTCTGCCTGTCCTCTATAACATATCCAAAAATCAGACCTAACCTAACCGTCCGCGCACCCCATAACCTAACCTAACCTAACCAAATGTAAAAGTTCACGAAAAATGTACAATAATATGAAAAAAAGTGTAAATTGGCACCGGATACACACAAAATCGCCCTCCACGAAATTTCAATAAATCGTAGATCCTCTGCCGTCCGGAGCTAACAGACCGGACCGGTGCAGACTGCCGTTGCTCGGGCGCGCCGAAAAAGTCCACTCATAGTGTGGGGGCGAGAAAACGAATTTATTTTTTTCCCAAAAAGTTTTCACCACGTACCCCTACCCATGGTCCGGTAGACAACTTTCGGGCGCTTTTGCCGGCCCCGTATCTCGGTAACCGTGCGTCCGGGAGGTGTGGGACCGAGAGCCAAAAATGACGGGCACGACGAAAACCCCCGAGACCCACGTTCAAATCGCCGACCCCCGCCCTTTCTTCGAAAAACCTACCCCCCCCACAGATATTTCAAAAAATCATAGCTCCTCGGCTGGCCGGAACTAAGCGTCCGGACCAAAGGCTTTCGGCGTGGTCCAGGAGCGCCGAAAAAGTCCAATCATAGTGTTGGCACGAAAAATCGGTTTCGCGCGAAAGCCCCCAAAAAAACCCCCCCATTTGGCCGGAAATGTGTCGCCGGTAACTGTGTTCAGATATGTGTTGCTCTACTACCAGTGGCGGGTTTTGGCACCGGTTTCGATGCAAAGTTCCACGGACACTGCCTATAACCTAACCTAACCATGACCAAGAGCATCCCGACTGGCAAGGTGACAATAAGAACTCGTATTTTAAAAACATCGTACAGTGATGCTATGCTAGCAGCACTCGTCGCTACGCTCCTCGGCGTCGTCGCTCCGCTCCGCAAATCGAAAATATCCCCCGACTTGCTGTGCAACACCTCCCAAGTGGGTCACAGGGTTAAGAAAATTGCATTTTGAGAAAACATCGTATTGAGGCAATAAGACGACAGGTTGAAAAAAGGTCTTATTGTCCTTTTCCCATCCCGACTATGGCGGGGGGTACAGCGATTTTCAAAAAATCATAACCCATGAACCATTAAATTGCAAGAACCAAGACCAATGCCAATCGATAGAGCGTCACTCTCCCTAACATATACGATGCCTAAAACAACTAACCTAACCGAAAACCGAGGAGCTAGTGCGGAAAAACTGTAAAAATGATGAAACAATACATAATTTTCCGACATTCGGACGGCCCCCACTACTCAGCCGATTGACTTAGCGCTTCGAAACCAAAACCGACGGATGCGCATAATTGTCCTCCACGGATACAAAGTGCTAAATCGACTAACCTCATGGAAAACCGCGAAGCTTGGGCCGGGAAACCGAAAAAAAAACTACCCCAGGACGGAATCTCTTTTGTCCTGGTTATCCGGCCGTAGCTCACGAGTTTTTCGTGAGGTTAACTGATTTAGCCCCTGACATCGATTTGGCACTAAATTCCCTATCCGGGGGTGTGACGATCAACCCCCTGACGCGAATACCGCCCGAGCTGTGGCCGATCAAATGTCAAAATTTTCACAAAAAAACACCAAAATAATCGGTTTTCCCCCGATGTCGCCGACTTTGAAAATTCATATCTCTGCAACCAATTGAGATAACCTAGATCTGCCAACGTGGCTCGATGCGTCTGCCCGTCCTTTATCAGACCCCAAAGTTTGAGAGCTAACCTCCTTCGGCGCACCCCCTAACCTAACCTAACCTAACATCTACAATAACACCCCACTAAGATATACTTAACCCGAAAAAAGGGGGGGGTTAATTTTTCAAATTTGGCTGGGAGGTGGTTTGGCCTACCGGAATGGTGGAGGGGGGAATATTTTGGGGCATGACTACCACTTTTGCCGAAAAACTTGACGCACTACCTAATATCCCCACCGTAATATACCCAATTGAAGTTTCGAATATTGAAGGGGGGAATATGTCCCAGATGGAGCAATTTTTAAAAAATCGTAACCCATGAACCATT
This sequence comes from Macrosiphum euphorbiae, assembly GCA_949089665.1. Classification (NCBI taxonomy): domain Eukaryota; kingdom Metazoa; phylum Arthropoda; class Insecta; order Hemiptera; family Aphididae; genus Macrosiphum; species Macrosiphum euphorbiae. The sequence goes on along the minus strand of CARXXK010000417.1, from coordinate 77,948 downwards.
TAATTGCAAGAACCGAGATTGATGCCAATCGATAGAGCGTCACCCCCCCCCCCCCTATGACATGCGTCGCCTAAAACAGCTAACCCCACGGAAAAATCATGCGGGGAGGGGCAAAAACCTAAAATATACCTGAAAAAACACCATTTTCGCCAACTCCGGCGAGCCCTTCCTCACGAACCATTTGACTTAGGGGTTCGGGAACGAAACCATTCGATCCGTAGTGACCTCCTCTGTGATCCTCAAACGATAAAACCGCTAACCTAACCGGAAAACTCGCCCCATAGGGAGCAAAAACCCTAAATATTGCATCACCCCAAGCTATTTAATTTTTTTCAATCTCCCCCCTCTAGGGCCGGATTTTTTAGTGAGGTTAGATGTTTTCTTGGTCTCTATAGAAGCAGTACTAAATTTCCTATCAGTTGGTGCAATCACCAAGCCCCTAAACCGAATAGGGGCAGAGTTACGACCCTTTTTTTTTCCTAAATTTCAGTAAAATTTAAGAAAAAAACCATTTTTTTGGAAAAAGATACTGACTTTGAAAATTCATATCTCTGCAACCAATTGAGATAACCTAGAACTGCCAACGTGGCTCGATGCGTCTGCCCGTCCTTTATCAGACCCAAAAGTTTGAGAGCTAACCTCCTTCCGCGCACCCCCTAACCTAACCTAACCTAACCGCTAACCTAACCTAACCTAACGCGGTAAAGCCTTACAACAGTTATAATCGAAAACCATATACGGGCATCATGCAGCAAACGATATTTCATGTGACATACAATAACTCCGGAACCAAAAGTCAACCACACTCAAAACCAATACCAAATGAAGCACCGTACTCAGAACTATAAGCACGGTAAGTGTAAGAGTTAACCTCCTGTCAACACCGGAACCAGGGCGAAAAAACTAGAAAAAAAGACTTTTCAACAAAAATCCACTTTCTTTAAGTTCCCATGACCTAGATCCGAACTTTACAAGAGGTCAACTACGAAACCGATCTCAAAAGACAGCTTGATAGTTTCTGAATGCAACGCCGCAAGAACTGGAACGCTAATGTAAAAAGCGACCGAGCAACGACCGATCGAAGGTAAAGTTTAGTCGAAAAAACATGTAAAAAATACGTTTTTTATGCAGAGTATTCAACTTTGGAGGACCATATCTCTGGAACTATTTGAGATAAATTGAATCTGCCAACGTGAGGCGATTCGTCTGCCTGTCCTCTATAACATATCCAAAAATCAGACCTAACCTAACCGTCCGCGCACCCCATAACCTAACCTAACCTAACCAAATGTAAAAGTTCACGAAAAATGTACAATAATATGAAAAAAAGTGTAAATTGGCACCGGATACACACAAAATCGCCCTCCACGAAATTTCAATAAATCGTAGATCCTCTGCCGTCCGGAGCTAACAGACCGGACCGGTGCAGACTGCCGTTGCTCGGGCGCGCCGAAAAAGTCCACTCATAGTGTGGGGGCGAGAAAACGAATTTATTTTTTTCCCAAAAAGTTTTCACCACGTACCCCTACCCATGGTCCGGTAGACAACTTTCGGGCGCTTTTGCCGGCCCCGTATCTCGGTAACCGTGCGTCCGGGAGGTGTGGGACCGAGAGCCAAAAATGACGGGCACGACGAAAACCCCCGAGACCCACGTTCAAATCGCCGACCCCCGCCCTTTCTTCGAAAAACCTACCCCCCCCACAGATATTTCAAAAAATCATAGCTCCTCGGCTGGCCGGAACTAAGCGTCCGGACCAAAGGCTTTCGGCGTGGTCCAGGAGCGCCGAAAAAGTCCAATCATAGTGTTGGCACGAAAAATCGGTTTCGCGCGAAAGCCCCCAAAAAAACCCCCCCATTTGGCCGGAAATGTGTCGCCGGTAACTGTGTTCAGATATGTGTTGCTCTACTACCAGTGGCGGGTTTTGGCACCGGTTTCGATGCAAAGTTCCACGGACACTGCCTATAACCTAACCTAACCATGACCAAGAGCATCCCGACTGGCAAGGTGACAATAAGAACTCGTATTTTAAAAACATCGTACAGTGATGCTATGCTAGCAGCACTCGTCGCTACGCTCCTCGGCGTCGTCGCTCCGCTCCGCAAATCGAAAATATCCCCCGACTTGCTGTGCAACACCTCCCAAGTGGGTCACAGGGTTAAGAAAATTGCATTTTGAGAAAACATCGTATTGAGGCAATAAGACGACAGGTTGAAAAAAGGTCTTATTGTCCTTTTCCCATCCCGACTATGGCGGGGGGTACAGCGATTTTCAAAAAATCATAACCCATGAACCATTAAATTGCAAGAACCAAGACCAATGCCAATCGATAGAGCGTCACTCTCCCTAACATATACGATGCCTAAAACAACTAACCTAACCGAAAACCGAGGAGCTAGTGCGGAAAAACTGTAAAAATGATGAAACAATACATAATTTTCCGACATTCGGACGGCCCCCACTACTCAGCCGATTGACTTAGCGCTTCGAAACCAAAACCGACGGATGCGCATAATTGTCCTCCACGGATACAAAGTGCTAAATCGACTAACCTCATGGAAAACCGCGAAGCTTGGGCCGGGAAACCGAAAAAAAAACTACCCCAGGACGGAATCTCTTTTGTCCTGGTTATCCGGCCGTAGCTCACGAGTTTTTCGTGAGGTTAACTGATTTAGCCCCTGACATCGATTTGGCACTAAATTCCCTATCCGGGGGTGTGACGATCAACCCCCTGACGCGAATACCGCCCGAGCTGTGGCCGATCAAATGTCAAAATTTTCACAAAAAAACACCAAAATAATCGGTTTTCCCCCGATGTCGCCGACTTTGAAAATTCATATCTCTGCAACCAATTGAGATAACCTAGATCTGCCAACGTGGCTCGATGCGTCTGCCCGTCCTTTATCAGACCCCAAAGTTTGAGAGCTAACCTCCTTCGGCGCACCCCCTAACCTAACCTAACCTAACATCTACAATAACACCCCACTAAGATATACTTAACCCGAAAAAAGGGGGGGGTTAATTTTTCAAATTTGGCTGGGAGGTGGTTTGGCCTACCGGAATGGTGGAGGGGGGAATATTTTGGGGCATGACTACCACTTTTGCCGAAAAACTTGACGCACTACCTAATATCCCCACCGTAATATACCCAATTGAAGTTTCGAATATTGAAGGGGGGAATATGTCCCAGATGGAGCAATTTTTAAAAAATCGTAACCCATGAACCATTTAATTGCAAGAACCGAGATTGATGCCAATCGATAGAGCGTCACCCCCCCCCCCCCTATGACATGCGTCGCCTAAAACAGCTAACCCCACGGAAAAATCATGCGGGGAGGGGCAAAAACCTAAAATATACCTGAAAAAACACCATTTTCGCCAACTCCGGCGAGCCCTTCCTCACGAACCATTTGACTTAGGGGTTCGGGAACGAAACCATTCGATCCGTAGTGACCTCCTCTGTGATCCTCAAACGATAAAACCGCTAACCTAACCGGAAAACTCGCCCCATAGGGAGCAAAAACCCTAAATATTGCATCACCCCAAGCTATTTAATTTTTTTCAATCTCCCCCCTCTAGGGCCGGATTTTTTAGTGAGGTTAGATGTTTTCTTGGTCTCTATAGAAGCAGTACTAAATTTCCTATCAGTTGGTGCAATCACCAAGCCCCTAAACCGAATAGGGGCAGAGTTACGACCCTTTTTTTTTCCTAAATTTCAGTAAAATTTAAGAAAAAAACCATTTTTTTGGAAAAAGATACTGACTTTGAAAATTCATATCTCTGCAACCAATTGAGATAACCTAGAACTGCCAACGTGGCTCGATGCGTCTGCCCGTCCTTTATCAGACCCAAAAGTTTGAGAGCTAACCTCCTTCCGCGCACCCCCTAACCTAACCTAACCTAACCGCTAACCTAACCTAACCTAACGCGGTAAAGCCTTACAACAGTTATAATCGAAAACCATATACGGGCATCATGCAGCAAACGATATTTCATGTGACATACAATAACTCCGGAACCAAAAGTCAACCACACTCAAAACCAATACCAAATGAAGCACCGTACTCAGAACTATAAGCACGGTAAGTGTAAGAGTTAACCTCCTGTCAACACCGGAACCAGGGCGAAAAAACTAGAAAAAAAGACTTTTCAACAAAAATCCACTTTCTTTAAGTTCCCATGACCTAGATCCGAACTTTACAAGAGGTCAACTACGAAACCGATCTCAAAAGACAGCTTGATAGTTTCTGAATGCAACGCCGCAAGAACTGGAACGCTAATGTAAAAAGCGACCGAGCAACGACCGATCGAAGGTAAAGTTTAGTCGAAAAAACATGTAAAAAATACGTTTTTTATGCAGAGTATTCAACTTTGGAGGACCATATCTCTGGAACTATTTGAGATAAATTGAATCTGCCAACGTGAGGCGATTCGTCTGCCTGTCCTCTATAACATATCCAAAAATCAGACCTAACCTAACCGTCCGCGCACCCCATAACCTAACCTAACCTAACCAAATGTAAAAGTTCACGAAAAATGTACAATAATATGAAAAAAAGTGTAAATTGGCACCGGATACACACAAAATCGCCCTCCACGAAATTTCAATAAATCGTAGATCCTCTGCCGTCCGGAGCTAACAGACCGGACCGGTGCAGACTGCCGTTGCTCGGGCGCGCCGAAAAAGTCCACTCATAGTGTGGGGGCGAGAAAACGAATTTATTTTTTTCCCAAAAAGTTTTCACCACGTACCCCTACCCATGGTCCGGTAGACAACTTTCGGGCGCTTTTGCCGGCCCCGTATCTCGGTAACCGTGCGTCCGGGAGGTGTGGGACCGAGAGCCAAAAATGACGGGCACGACGAAAACCCCCGAGACCCACGTTCAAATCGCCGACCCCCGCCCTTTCTTCGAAAAACCTACCCCCCCCACAGATATTTCAAAAAATCATAGCTCCTCGGCTGGCCGGAACTAAGCGTCCGGACCAAAGGCTTTCGGCGTGGTCCAGGAGCGCCGAAAAAGTCCAATCATAGTGTTGGCACGAAAAATCGGTTTCGCGCGAAAGCCCCCAAAAAAACCCCCCCATTTGGCCGGAAATGTGTCGCCGGTAACTGTGTTCAGATATGTGTTGCTCTACTACCAGTGGCGGGTTTTGGCACCGGTTTCGATGCAAAGTTCCACGGACACTGCCTATAACCTAACCTAACCATGACCAAGAGCATCCCGACTGGCAAGGTGACAATAAGAACTCGTATTTTAAAAACATCGTACAGTGATGCTATGCTAGCAGCACTCGTCGCTACGCTCCTCGGCGTCGTCGCTCCGCTCCGCAAATCGAAAATATCCCCCGACTTGCTGTGCAACACCTCCCAAGTGGGTCACAGGGTTAAGAAAATTGCATTTTGAGAAAACATCGTATTGAGGCAATAAGACGACAGGTTGAAAAAAGGTCTTATTGTCCTTTTCCCATCCCGACTATGGCGGGGGGTACAGCGATTTTCAAAAAATCATAACCCATGAACCATTAAATTGCAAGAACCAAGACCAATGCCAATCGATAGAGCGTCACTCTCCCTAACATATACGATGCCTAAAACAACTAACCTAACCGAAAACCGAGGAGCTAGTGCGGAAAAACTGTAAAAATGATGAAACAATACATAATTTTCCGACATTCGGACGGCCCCCACTACTCAGCCGATTGACTTAGCGCTTCGAAACCAAAACCGACGGATGCGCATAATTGTCCTCCACGGATACAAAGTGCTAAATCGACTAACCTCATGGAAAACCGCGAAGCTTGGGCCGGGAAACCGAAAAAAAAACTACCCCAGGACGGAATCTCTTTTGTCCTGGTTATCCGGCCGTAGCTCACGAGTTTTTCGTGAGGTTAACTGATTTAGCCCCTGACATCGATTTGGCACTAAATTCCCTATCCGGGGGTGTGACGATCAACCCCCTGACGCGAATACCGCCCGAGCTGTGGCCGATCAAATGTCAAAATTTTCACAAAAAAACACCAAAATAATCGGTTTTCCCCCGATGTCGCCGACTTTGAAAATTCATATCTCTGCAACCAATTGAGATAACCTAGATCTGCCAACGTGGCTCGATGCGTCTGCCCGTCCTTTATCAGACCCCAAAGTTTGAGAGCTAACCTCCTTCGGCGCACCCCCTAACCTAACCTAACCTAACATCTACAATAACACCCCACTAAGATATACTTAACCCGAAAAAAGGGGGGGGTTAATTTTTCAAATTTGGCTGGGAGGTGGTTTGGCCTACCGGAATGGTGGAGGGGGGAATATTTTGGGGCATGACTACCACTTTTGCCGAAAAACTTGACGCACTACCTAATATCCCCACCGTAATATACCCAATTGAAGTTTCGAATATTGAAGGGGGGAATATGTCCCAGATGGAGCAATTTTTAAAAAATCGTAACCCATGAACCATTTAATTGCAAGAACCGAGATTGATGCCAATCGATAGAGCGTCACCCCCCCCCCCCCCTATGACATGCGTCGCCTAAAACAGCTAACCCCACGGAAAAATCATGCGGGGAGGGGCAAAAACCTAAAATATACCTGAAAAAACACCATTTTCGCCAACTCCGGCGAGCCCTTCCTCACGAACCATTTGACTTAGGGGTTCGGGAACGAAACCATTCGATCCGTAGTGACCTCCTCTGTGATCCTCAAACGATAAAACCGCTAACCTAACCGGAAAACTCGCCCCATAGGGAGCAAAAACCCTAAATATTGCATCACCCCAAGCTATTTAATTTTTTTCAATCTCCCCCCTCTAGGGCCGGATTTTTTAGTGAGGTTAGATGTTTTCTTGGTCTCTATAGAAGCAGTACTAAATTTCCTATCAGTTGGTGCAATCACCAAGCCCCTAAACCGAATAGGGGCAGAGTTACGACCCTTTTTTTTTCCTAAATTTCAGTAAAATTTAAGAAAAAAACCATTTTTTTGGAAAAAGATACTGACTTTGAAAATTCATATCTCTGCAACCAATTGAGATAACCTAGAACTGCCAACGTGGCTCGATGCGTCTGCCCGTCCTTTATCAGACCCAAAAGTTTGAGAGCTAACCTCCTTCCGCGCACCCCCTAACCTAACCTAACCTAACCGCTAACCTAACCTAACCTAACGCGGTAAAGCCTTACAACAGTTATAATCGAAAACCATATACGGGCATCATGCAGCAAACGATATTTCATGTGACATACAATAACTCCGGAACCAAAAGTCAACCACACTCAAAACCAATACCAAATGAAGCACCGTACTCAGAACTATAAGCACGGTAAGTGTAAGAGTTAACCTCCTGTCAACACCGGAACCAGGGCGAAAAAACTAGAAAAAAAGACTTTTCAACAAAAATCCACTTTCTTTAAGTTCCCATGACCTAGATCCGAACTTTACAAGAGGTCAACTACGAAACCGATCTCAAAAGACAGCTTGATAGTTTCTGAATGCAACGCCGCAAGAACTGGAACGCTAATGTAAAAAGCGACCGAGCAACGACCGATCGAAGGTAAAGTTTAGTCGAAAAAACATGTAAAAAATACGTTTTTTATGCAGAGTATTCAACTTTGGAGGACCATATCTCTGGAACTATTTGAGATAAATTGAATCTGCCAACGTGAGGCGATTCGTCTGCCTGTCCTCTATAACATATCCAAAAATCAGACCTAACCTAACCGTCCGCGCACCCCATAACCTAACCTAACCTAACCAAATGTAAAAGTTCACGAAAAATGTACAATAATATGAAAAAAAGTGTAAATTGGCACCGGATACACACAAAATCGCCCTCCACGAAATTTCAATAAATCGTAGATCCTCTGCCGTCCGGAGCTAACAGACCGGACCGGTGCAGACTGCCGTTGCTCGGGCGCGCCGAAAAAGTCCACTCATAGTGTGGGGGCGAGAAAACGAATTTATTTTTTTCCCAAAAAGTTTTCACCACGTACCCCTACCCATGGTCCGGTAGACAACTTTCGGGCGCTTTTGCCGGCCCCGTATCTCGGTAACCGTGCGTCCGGGAGGTGTGGGACCGAGAGCCAAAAATGACGGGCACGACGAAAACCCCCGAGACCCACGTTCAAATCGCCGACCCCCGCCCTTTCTTCGAAAAACCTACCCCCCCCACAGATATTTCAAAAAATCATAGCTCCTCGGCTGGCCGGAACTAAGCGTCCGGACCAAAGGCTTTCGGCGTGGTCCAGGAGCGCCGAAAAAGTCCAATCATAGTGTTGGCACGAAAAATCGGTTTCGCGCGAAAGCCCCCAAAAAAACCCCCCCATTTGGCCGGAAATGTGTCGCCGGTAACTGTGTTCAGATATGTGTTGCTCTACTACCAGTGGCGGGTTTTGGCACCGGTTTCGATGCAAAGTTCCACGGACACTGCCTATAACCTAACCTAACCATGACCAAGAGCATCCCGACTGGCAAGGTGACAATAAGAACTCGTATTTTAAAAACATCGTACAGTGATGCTATGCTAGCAGCACTCGTCGCTACGCTCCTCGGCGTCGTCGCTCCGCTCCGCAAATCGAAAATATCCCCCGACTTGCTGTGCAACACCTCCCAAGTGGGTCACAGGGTTAAGAAAATTGCATTTTGAGAAAACATCGTATTGAGGCAATAAGACGACAGGTTGAAAAAAGGTCTTATTGTCCTTTTCCCATCCCGACTATGGCGGGGGGTACAGCGATTTTCAAAAAATCATAACCCATGAACCATTAAATTGCAAGAACCAAGACCAATGCCAATCGATAGAGCGTCACTCTCCCTAACATATACGATGCCTAAAACAACTAACCTAACCGAAAACCGAGGAGCTAGTGCGGAAAAACTGTAAAAATGATGAAACAATACATAATTTTCCGACATTCGGACGGCCCCCACTACTCAGCCGATTGACTTAGCGCTTCGAAACCAAAACCGACGGATGCGCATAATTGTCCTCCACGGATACAAAGTGCTAAATCGACTAACCTCATGGAAAACCGCGAAGCTTGGGCCGGGAAACCGAAAAAAAAACTACCCCAGGACGGAATCTCTTTTGTCCTGGTTATCCGGCCGTAGCTCACGAGTTTTTCGTGAGGTTAACTGATTTAGCCCCTGACATCGATTTGGCACTAAATTCCCTATCCGGGGGTGTGACGATCAACCCCCTGACGCGAATACCGCCCGAGCTGTGGCCGATCAAATGTCAAAATTTTCACAAAAAAACACCAAAATAATCGGTTTTCCCCCGATGTCGCCGACTTTGAAAATTCATATCTCTGCAACCAATTGAGATAACCTAGATCTGCCAACGTGGCTCGATGCGTCTGCCCGTCCTTTATCAGACCCCAAAGTTTGAGAGCTAACCTCCTTCGGCGCACCCCCTAACCTAACCTAACCTAACATCTACAATAACACCCCACTAAGATATACTTAACCCGAAAAAAGGGGGGGGTTAATTTTTCAAATTTGGCTGGGAGGTGGTTTGGCCTACCGGAATGGTGGAGGGGGGAATATTTTGGGGCATGACTACCACTTTTGCCGAAAAACTTGACGCACTACCTAATATCCCCACCGTAATATACCCAATTGAAGTTTCGAATATTGAAGGGGGGAATATGTCCCAGATGGAGCAATTTTTAAAAAATCGTAACCCATGAACCATTTAATTGCAAGAACCGAGATTGATGCCAATCGATAGAGCGTCACCCCCCCCCCCCCTATGACATGCGTCGCCTAAAACAGCTAACCCCACGGAAAAATCATGCGGGGAGGGGCAAAAACCTAAAATATACCTGAAAAAACACCATTTTCGCCAACTCCGGCGAGCCCTTCCTCACGAACCATTTGACTTAGGGGTTCGGGAACGAAACCATTCGATCCGTAGTGACCTCCTCTGTGATCCTCAAACGATAAAACCGCTAACCTAACCGGAAAACTCGCCCCATAGGGAGCAAAAACCCTAAATATTGCATCACCCCAAGCTATTTAATTTTTTTCAATCTCCCCCCTCTAGGGCCGGATTTTTTAGTGAGGTTAGATGTTTTCTTGGTCTCTATAGAAGCAGTACTAAATTTCCTATCAGTTGGTGCAATCACCAAGCCCCTAAACCGAATAGGGGCAGAGTTACGACCCTTTTTTTTTCCTAAATTTCAGTAAAATTTAAGAAAAAAACCATTTTTTTGGAAAAAGATACTGACTTTGAAAATTCATATCTCTGCAACCAATTGAGATAACCTAGAACTGCCAACGTGGCTCGATGCGTCTGCCCGTCCTTTATCAGACCCAAAAGTTTGAGAGCTAACCTCCTTCCGCGCACCCCCTAACCTAACCTAACCTAACCGCTAACCTAACCTAACCTAACGCGGTAAAGCCTTACAACAGTTATAATCGAAAACCATATACGGGCATCATGCAGCAAACGATATTTCATGTGACATACAATAACTCCGGAACCAAAAGTCAACCACACTCAAAACCAATACCAAATGAAGCACCGTACTCAGAACTATAAGCACGGTAAGTGTAAGAGTTAACCTCCTGTCAACACCGGAACCAGGGCGAAAAAACTAGAAAAAAAGACTTTTCAACAAAAATCCACTTTCTTTAAGTTCCCATGACCTAGATCCGAACTTTACAAGAGGTCAACTACGAAACCGATCTCAAAAGACAGCTTGATAGTTTCTGAATGCAACGCCGCAAGAACTGGAACGCTAATGTAAAAAGCGACCGAGCAACGACCGATCGAAGGTAAAGTTTAGTCGAAAAAACATGTAAAAAATACGTTTTTTATGCAGAGTATTCAACTTTGGAGGACCATATCTCTGGAACTATTTGAGATAAATTGAATCTGCCAACGTGAGGCGATTCGTCTGCCTGTCCTCTATAACATATCCAAAAATCAGACCTAACCTAACCGTCCGCGCACCCCATAACCTAACCTAACCTAACCAAATGTAAAAGTTCACGAAAAATGTACAATAATATGAAAAAAAGTGTAAATTGGCACCGGATACACACAAAATCGCCCTCCACGAAATTTCAATAAATCGTAGATCCTCTGCCGTCCGGAGCTAACAGACCGGACCGGTGCAGACTGCCGTTGCTCGGGCGCGCCGAAAAAGTCCACTCATAGTGTGGGGGCGAGAAAACGAATTTATTTTTTTCCCAAAAAGTTTTCACCACGTACCCCTACCCATGGTCCGGTAGACAACTTTCGGGCGCTTTTGCCGGCCCCGTATCTCGGTAACCGTGCGTCCGGGAGGTGTGGGACCGAGAGCCAAAAATGACGGGCACGACGAAAACCCCCGAGACCCACGTTCAAATCGCCGACCCCCGCCCTTTCTTCGAAAAACCTACCCCCCCCACAGATATTTCAAAAAATCATAGCTCCTCGGCTGGCCGGAACTAAGCGTCCGGACCAAAGGCTTTCGGCGTGGTCCAGGAGCGCCGAAAAAGTCCAATCATAGTGTTGGCACGAAAAATCGGTTTCGCGCGAAAGCCCCCAAAAAAACCCCCCCATTTGGCCGGAAATGTGTCGCCGGTAACTGTGTTCAGATATGTGTTGCTCTACTACCAGTGGCGGGTTTTGGCACCGGTTTCGATGCAAAGTTCCACGGACACTGCCTATAACCTAACCTAACCATGACCAAGAGCATCCCGACTGGCAAGGTGACAATAAGAACTCGTATTTTAAAAACATCGTACAGTGATGCTATGCTAGCAGCACTCGTCGCTACGCTCCTCGGCGTCGTCGCTCCGCTCCGCAAATCGAAAATATCCCCCGACTTGCTGTGCAACACCTCCCAAGTGGGTCACAGGGTTAAGAAAATTGCATTTTGAGAAAACATCGTATTGAGGCAATAAGACGACAGGTTGAAAAAAGGTCTTATTGTCCTTTTCCCATCCCGACTATGGCGGGGGGTACAGCGATTTTCAAAAAATCATAACCCATGAACCATTAAATTGCAAGAACCAAGACCAATGCCAATCGATAGAGCGTCACTCTCCCTAACATATACGATGCCTAAAACAACTAACCTAACCGAAAACCGAGGAGCTAGTGCGGAAAAACTGTAAAAATGATGAAACAATACATAATTTTCCGACATTCGGACGGCCCCCACTACTCAGCCGATTGACTTAGCGCTTCGAAACCAAAACCGACGGATGCGCATAATTGTCCTCCACGGATACAAAGTGCTAAATCGACTAACCTCATGGAAAACCGCGAAGCTTGGGCCGGGAAACCGAAAAAAAAACTACCCCAGGACGGAATCTCTTTTGTCCTGGTTATCCGGCCGTAGCTCACGAGTTTTTCGTGAGGTTAACTGATTTAGCCCCTGACATCGATTTGGCACTAAATTCCCTATCCGGGGGTGTGACGATCAACCCCCTGACGCGAATACCGCCCGAGCTGTGGCCGATCAAATGTCAAAATTTTCACAAAAAAACACCAAAATAATCGGTTTTCCCCCGATGTCGCCGACTTTGAAAATTCATATCTCTGCAACCAATTGAGATAACCTAGATCTGCCAACGTGGCTCGATGCGTCTGCCCGTCCTTTATCAGACCCCAAAGTTTGAGAGCTAACCTCCTTCGGCGCACCCCCTAACCTAACCTAACCTAACATCTACAATAACACCCCACTAAGATATACTTAACCCGAAAAAAGGGGGGGGTTAATTTTTCAAATTTGGCTGGGAGGTGGTTTGGCCTACCGGAATGGTGGAGGGGGGAATATTTTGGGGCATGACTACCACTTTTGCCGAAAAACTTGACGCACTACCTAATATCCCCACCGTAATATACCCAATTGAAGTTTCGAATATTGAAGGGGGGAATATGTCCCAGATGGAGCAATTTTTAAAAAATCGTAACCCATGAACCATTTAATTGCAAGAACCGAGATTGATGCCAATCGATAGAGCGTCACCCCCCCCCCCCCTATGACATGCGTCGCCTAAAACAGCTAACCCCACGGAAAAATCATGCGGGGAGGGGCAAAAACCTAAAATATACCTGAAAAAACACCATTTTCGCCAACTCCGGCGAGCCCTTCCTCACGAACCATTTGACTTAGGGGTTCGGGAACGAAACCATTCGATCCGTAGTGACCTCCTCTGTGATCCTCAAACGATAAAACCGCTAACCTAACCGGAAAACTCGCCCCATAGGGAGCAAAAACCCTAAATATTGCATCACCCCAAGCTATTTAATTTTTTTCAATCTCCCCCCTCTAGGGCCGGATTTTTTAGTGAGGTTAGATGTTTTCTTGGTCTCTATAGAAGCAGTACTAAATTTCCTATCAGTTGGTGCAATCACCAAGCCCCTAAACCGAATAGGGGCAGAGTTACGACCCTTTTTTTTTCCTAAATTTCAGTAAAATTTAAGAAAAAAACCATTTTTTTGGAAAAAGATACTGACTTTGAAAATTCATATCTCTGCAACCAATTGAGATAACCTAGAACTGCCAACGTGGCTCGATGCGTCTGCCCGTCCTTTATCAGACCCAAAAGTTTGAGAGCTAACCTCCTTCCGCGCACCCCCTAACCTAACCTAACCTAACCGCTAACCTAACCTAACCTAACGCGGTAAAGCCTTACAACAGTTATAATCGAAAACCATATACGGGCATCATGCAGCAAACGATATTTCATGTGACATACAATAACTCCGGAACCAAAAGTCAACCACACTCAAAACCAATACCAAATGAAGCACCGTACTCAGAACTATAAGCACGGTAAGTGTAAGAGTTAACCTCCTGTCAACACCGGAACCAGGGCGAAAAAACTAGAAAAAAAGACTTTTCAACAAAAATCCACTTTCTTTAAGTTCCCATGACCTAGATCCGAACTTTACAAGAGGTCAACTACGAAACCGATCTCAAAAGACAGCTTGATAGTTTCTGAATGCAACGCCGCAAGAACTGGAACGCTAATGTAAAAAGCGACCGAGCAACGACCGATCGAAGGTAAAGTTTAGTCGAAAAAACATGTAAAAAATACGTTTTTTATGCAGAGTATTCAACTTTGGAGGACCATATCTCTGGAACTATTTGAGATAAATTGAATCTGCCAACGTGAGGCGATTCGTCTGCCTGTCCTCTATAACATATCCAAAAATCAGACCTAACCTAACCGTCCGCGCACCCCATAACCTAACCTAACCTAACCAAATGTAAAAGTTCACGAAAAATGTACAATAATATGAAAAAAAGTGTAAATTGGCACCGGATACACACAAAATCGCCCTCCACGAAATTTCAATAAATCGTAGATCCTCTGCCGTCCGGAGCTAACAGACCGGACCGGTGCAGACTGCCGTTGCTCGGGCGCGCCGAAAAAGTCCACTCATAGTGTGGGGGCGAGAAAACGAATTTATTTTTTTCCCAAAAAGTTTTCACCACGTACCCCTACCCATGGTCCGGTAGACAACTTTCGGGCGCTTTTGCCGGCCCCGTATCTCGGTAACCGTGCGTCCGGGAGGTGTGGGACCGAGAGCCAAAAATGACGGGCACGACGAAAACCCCCGAGACCCACGTTCAAATCGCCGACCCCCGCCCTTTCTTCGAAAAACCTACCCCCCCCACAGATATTTCAAAAAATCATAGCTCCTCGGCTGGCCGGAACTAAGCGTCCGGACCAAAGGCTTTCGGCGTGGTCCAGGAGCGCCGAAAAAGTCCAATCATAGTGTTGGCACGAAAAATCGGTTTCGCGCGAAAGCCCCCAAAAAAACCCCCCCATTTGGCCGGAAATGTGTCGCCGGTAACTGTGTTCAGATATGTGTTGCTCTACTACCAGTGGCGGGTTTTGGCACCGGTTTCGATGCAAAGTTCCACGGACACTGCCTATAACCTAACCTAACCATGACCAAGAGCATCCCGACTGGCAAGGTGACAATAAGAACTCGTATTTTAAAAACATCGTACAGTGATGCTATGCTAGCAGCACTCGTCGCTACGCTCCTCGGCGTCGTCGCTCCGCTCCGCAAATCGAAAATATCCCCCGACTTGCTGTGCAACACCTCCCAAGTGGGTCACAGGGTTAAGAAAATTGCATTTTGAGAAAACATCGTATTGAGGCAATAAGACGACAGGTTGAAAAAAGGTCTTATTGTCCTTTTCCCATCCCGACTATGGCGGGGGGTACAGCGATTTTCAAAAAATCATAACCCATGAACCATTAAATTGCAAGAACCAAGACCAATGCCAATCGATAGAGCGTCACTCTCCCTAACATATACGATGCCTAAAACAACTAACCTAACCGAAAACCGAGGAGCTAGTGCGGAAAAACTGTAAAAATGATGAAACAATACATAATTTTCCGACATTCGGACGGCCCCCACTACTCAGCCGATTGACTTAGCGCTTCGAAACCAAAACCGACGGATGCGCATAATTGTCCTCCACGGATACAAAGTGCTAAATCGACTAACCTCATGGAAAACCGCGAAGCTTGGGCCGGGAAACCGAAAAAAAAACTACCCCAGGACGGAATCTCTTTTGTCCTGGTTATCCGGCCGTAGCTCACGAGTTTTTCGTGAGGTTAACTGATTTAGCCCCTGACATCGATTTGGCACTAAATTCCCTATCCGGGGGTGTGACGATCAACCCCCTGACGCGAATACCGCCCGAGCTGTGGCCGATCAAATGTCAAAATTTTCACAAAAAAACACCAAAATAATCGGTTTTCCCCCGATGTCGCCGACTTTGAAAATTCATATCTCTGCAACCAATTGAGATAACCTAGATCTGCCAACGTGGCTCGATGCGTCTGCCCGTCCTTTATCAGACCCCAAAGTTTGAGAGCTAACCTCCTTCGGCGCACCCCCTAACCTAACCTAACCTAACATCTACAATAACACCCCACTAAGATATACTTAACCCGAAAAAAGGGGGGGGTTAATTTTTCAAATTTGGCTGGGAGGTGGTTTGGCCTACCGGAATGGTGGAGGGGGGAATATTTTGGGGCATGACTACCACTTTTGCCGAAAAACTTGACGCACTACCTAATATCCCCACCGTAATATACCCAATTGAAGTTTCGAATATTGAAGGGGGGAATATGTCCCAGATGGAGCAATTTTTAAAAAATCGTAACCCATGAACCATTTAATTGCAAGAACCGAGATTGATGCCAATCGATAGAGCGTCACCCCCCCCCCCCCTATGACATGCGTCGCCTAAAACAGCTAACCCCACGGAAAAATCATGCGGGGAGGGGCAAAAACCTAAAATATACCTGAAAAAACACCATTTTCGCCAACTCCGGCGAGCCCTTCCTCACGAACCATTTGACTTAGGGGTTCGGGAACGAAACCATTCGATCCGTAGTGACCTCCTCTGTGATCCTCAAACGATAAAACCGCTAACCTAACCGGAAAACTCGCCCCATAGGGAGCAAAAACCCTAAATATTGCATCACCCCAAGCTATTTAATTTTTTTCAATCTCCCCCCTCTAGGGCCGGATTTTTTAGTGAGGTTAGATGTTTTCTTGGTCTCTATAGAAGCAGTACTAAATTTCCTATCAGTTGGTGCAATCACCAAGCCCCTAAACCGAATAGGGGCAGAGTTACGACCCTTTTTTTTTCCTAAATTTCAGTAAAATTTAAGAAAAAAACCATTTTTTTGGAAAAAGATACTGACTTTGAAAATTCATATCTCTGCAACCAATTGAGATAACCTAGAACTGCCAACGTGGCTCGATGCGTCTGCCCGTCCTTTATCAGACCCAAAAGTTTGAGAGCTAACCTCCTTCCGCGCACCCCCTAACCTAACCTAACCTAACCGCTAACCTAACCTAACCTAACGCGGTAAAGCCTTACAACAGTTATAATCGAAAACCATATACGGGCATCATGCAGCAAACGATATTTCATGTGACATACAATAACTCCGGAACCAAAAGTCAACCACACTCAAAACCAATACCAAATGAAGCACCGTACTCAGAACTATAAGCACGGTAAGTGTAAGAGTTAACCTCCTGTCAACACCGGAACCAGGGCGAAAAAACTAGAAAAAAAGACTTTTCAACAAAAATCCACTTTCTTTAAGTTCCCATGACCTAGATCCGAACTTTACAAGAGGTCAACTACGAAACCGATCTCAAAAGACAGCTTGATAGTTTCTGAATGCAACGCCGCAAGAACTGGAACGCTAATGTAAAAAGCGACCGAGCAACGACCGATCGAAGGTAAAGTTTAGTCGAAAAAACATGTAAAAAATACGTTTTTTATGCAGAGTATTCAACTTTGGAGGACCATATCTCTGGAACTATTTGAGATAAATTGAATCTGCCAACGTGAGGCGATTCGTCTGCCTGTCCTCTATAACATATCCAAAAATCAGACCTAACCTAACCGTCCGCGCACCCCATAACCTAACCTAACCTAACCAAATGTAAAAGTTCACGAAAAATGTACAATAATATGAAAAAAAGTGTAAATTGGCACCGGATACACACAAAATCGCCCTCCACGAAATTTCAATAAATCGTAGATCCTCTGCCGTCCGGAGCTAACAGACCGGACCGGTGCAGACTGCCGTTGCTCGGGCGCGCCGAAAAAGTCCACTCATAGTGTGGGGGCGAGAAAACGAATTTATTTTTTTCCCAAAAAGTTTTCACCACGTACCCCTACCCATGGTCCGGTAGACAACTTTCGGGCGCTTTTGCCGGCCCCGTATCTCGGTAACCGTGCGTCCGGGAGGTGTGGGACCGAGAGCCAAAAATGACGGGCACGACGAAAACCCCCGAGACCCACGTTCAAATCGCCGACCCCCGCCCTTTCTTCGAAAAACCTACCCCCCCCACAGATATTTCAAAAAATCATAGCTCCTCGGCTGGCCGGAACTAAGCGTCCGGACCAAAGGCTTTCGGCGTGGTCCAGGAGCGCCGAAAAAGTCCAATCATAGTGTTGGCACGAAAAATCGGTTTCGCGCGAAAGCCCCCAAAAAAACCCCCCCATTTGGCCGGAAATGTGTCGCCGGTAACTGTGTTCAGATATGTGTTGCTCTACTACCAGTGGCGGGTTTTGGCACCGGTTTCGATGCAAAGTTCCACGGACACTGCCTATAACCTAACCTAACCATGACCAAGAGCATCCCGACTGGCAAGGTGACAATAAGAACTCGTATTTTAAAAACATCGTACAGTGATGCTATGCTAGCAGCACTCGTCGCTACGCTCCTCGGCGTCGTCGCTCCGCTCCGCAAATCGAAAATATCCCCCGACTTGCTGTGCAACACCTCCCAAGTGGGTCACAGGGTTAAGAAAATTGCATTTTGAGAAAACATCGTATTGAGGCAATAAGACGACAGGTTGAAAAAAGGTCTTATTGTCCTTTTCCCATCCCGACTATGGCGGGGGGTACAGCGATTTTCAAAAAATCATAACCCATGAACCATTAAATTGCAAGAACCAAGACCAATGCCAATCGATAGAGCGTCACTCTCCCTAACATATACGATGCCTAAAACAACTAACCTAACCGAAAACCGAGGAGCTAGTGCGGAAAAACTGTAAAAATGATGAAACAATACATAATTTTCCGACATTCGGACGGCCCCCACTACTCAGCCGATTGACTTAGCGCTTCGAAACCAAAACCGACGGATGCGCATAATTGTCCTCCACGGATACAAAGTGCTAAATCGACTAACCTCATGGAAAACCGCGAAGCTTGGGCCGGGAAACCGAAAAAAAAACTACCCCAGGACGGAATCTCTTTTGTCCTGGTTATCCGGCCGTAGCTCACGAGTTTTTCGTGAGGTTAACTGATTTAGCCCCTGACATCGATTTGGCACTAAATTCCCTATCCGGGGGTGTGACGATCAACCCCCTGACGCGAATACCGCCCGAGCTGTGGCCGATCAAATGTCAAAATTTTCACAAAAAAACACCAAAATAATCGGTTTTCCCCCGATGTCGCCGACTTTGAAAATTCATATCTCTGCAACCAATTGAGATAACCTAGATCTGCCAACGTGGCTCGATGCGTCTGCCCGTCCTTTATCAGACCCCAAAGTTTGAGAGCTAACCTCCTTCGGCGCACCCCCTAACCTAACCTAACCTAACATCTACAATAACACCCCACTAAGATATACTTAACCCGAAAAAAGGGGGGGGTTAATTTTTCAAATTTGGCTGGGAGGTGGTTTGGCCTACCGGAATGGTGGAGGGGGGAATATTTTGGGGCATGACTACCACTTTTGCCGAAAAACTTGACGCACTACCTAATATCCCCACCGTAATATACCCAATTGAAGTTTCGAATATTGAAGGGGGGAATATGTCCCAGATGGAGCAATTTTTAAAAAATCGTAACCCATGAACCATTTAATTGCAAGAACCGAGATTGATGCCAATCGATAGAGCGTCACCCCCCCCCCCCCTATGACATGCGTCGCCTAAAACAGCTAACCCCACGGAAAAATCATGCGGGGAGGGGCAAAAACCTAAAATATACCTGAAAAAACACCATTTTCGCCAACTCCGGCGAGCCCTTCCTCACGAACCATTTGACTTAGGGGTTCGGGAACGAAACCATTCGATCCGTAGTGACCTCCTCTGTGATCCTCAAACGATAAAACCGCTAACCTAACCGGAAAACTCGCCCCATAGGGAGCAAAAACCCTAAATATTGCATCACCCCAAGCTATTTAATTTTTTTCAATCTCCCCCCTCTAGGGCCGGATTTTTTAGTGAGGTTAGATGTTTTCTTGGTCTCTATAGAAGCAGTACTAAATTTCCTATCAGTTGGTGCAATCACCAAGCCCCTAAACCGAATAGGGGCAGAGTTACGACCCTTTTTTTTTCCTAAATTTCAGTAAAATTTAAGAAAAAAACCATTTTTTTGGAAAAAGATACTGACTTTGAAAATTCATATCTCTGCAACCAATTGAGATAACCTAGAACTGCCAACGTGGCTCGATGCGTCTGCCCGTCCTTTATCAGACCCAAAAGTTTGAGAGCTAACCTCCTTCCGCGCACCCCCTAACCTAACCTAACCTAACCGCTAACCTAACCTAACCTAACGCGGTAAAGCCTTACAACAGTTATAATCGAAAACCATATACGGGCATCATGCAGCAAACGATATTTCATGTGACATACAATAACTCCGGAACCAAAAGTCAACCACACTCAAAACCAATACCAAATGAAGCACCGTACTCAGAACTATAAGCACGGTAAGTGTAAGAGTTAACCTCCTGTCAACACCGGAACCAGGGCGAAAAAACTAGAAAAAAAGACTTTTCAACAAAAATCCACTTTCTTTAAGTTCCCATGACCTAGATCCGAACTTTACAAGAGGTCAACTACGAAACCGATCTCAAAAGACAGCTTGATAGTTTCTGAATGCAACGCCGCAAGAACTGGAACGCTAATGTAAAAAGCGACCGAGCAACGACCGATCGAAGGTAAAGTTTAGTCGAAAAAACATGTAAAAAATACGTTTTTTATGCAGAGTATTCAACTTTGGAGGACCATATCTCTGGAACTATTTGAGATAAATTGAATCTGCCAACGTGAGGCGATTCGTCTGCCTGTCCTCTATAACATATCCAAAAATCAGACCTAACCTAACCGTCCGCGCACCCCATAACCTAACCTAACCTAACCAAATGTAAAAGTTCACGAAAAATGTACAATAATATGAAAAAAAGTGTAAATTGGCACCGGATACACACAAAATCGCCCTCCACGAAATTTCAATAAATCGTAGATCCTCTGCCGTCCGGAGCTAACAGACCGGACCGGTGCAGACTGCCGTTGCTCGGGCGCGCCGAAAAAGTCCACTCATAGTGTGGGGGCGAGAAAACGAATTTATTTTTTTCCCAAAAAGTTTTCACCACGTACCCCTACCCATGGTCCGGTAGACAACTTTCGGGCGCTTTTGCCGGCCCCGTATCTCGGTAACCGTGCGTCCGGGAGGTGTGGGACCGAGAGCCAAAAATGACGGGCACGACGAAAACCCCCGAGACCCACGTTCAAATCGCCGACCCCCGCCCTTTCTTCGAAAAACCTACCCCCCCCACAGATATTTCAAAAAATCATAGCTCCTCGGCTGGCCGGAACTAAGCGTCCGGACCAAAGGCTTTCGGCGTGGTCCAGGAGCGCCGAAAAAGTCCAATCATAGTGTTGGCACGAAAAATCGGTTTCGCGCGAAAGCCCCCAAAAAAACCCCCCCATTTGGCCGGAAATGTGTCGCCGGTAACTGTGTTCAGATATGTGTTGCTCTACTACCAGTGGCGGGTTTTGGCACCGGTTTCGATGCAAAGTTCCACGGACACTGCCTATAACCTAACCTAACCATGACCAAGAGCATCCCGACTGGCAAGGTGACAATAAGAACTCGTATTTTAAAAACATCGTACAGTGATGCTATGCTAGCAGCACTCGTCGCTACGCTCCTCGGCGTCGTCGCTCCGCTCCGCAAATCGAAAATATCCCCCGACTTGCTGTGCAACACCTCCCAAGTGGGTCACAGGGTTAAGAAAATTGCATTTTGAGAAAACATCGTATTGAGGCAATAAGACGACAGGTTGAAAAAAGGTCTTATTGTCCTTTTCCCATCCCGACTATGGCGGGGGGTACAGCGATTTTCAAAAAATCATAACCCATGAACCATTAAATTGCAAGAACCAAGACCAATGCCAATCGATAGAGCGTCACTCTCCCTAACATATACGATGCCTAAAACAACTAACCTAACCGAAAACCGAGGAGCTAGTGCGGAAAAACTGTAAAAATGATGAAACAATACATAATTTTCCGACATTCGGACGGCCCCCACTACTCAGCCGATTGACTTAGCGCTTCGAAACCAAAACCGACGGATGCGCATAATTGTCCTCCACGGATACAAAGTGCTAAATCGACTAACCTCATGGAAAACCGCGAAGCTTGGGCCGGGAAACCGAAAAAAAAACTACCCCAGGACGGAATCTCTTTTGTCCTGGTTATCCGGCCGTAGCTCACGAGTTTTTCGTGAGGTTAACTGATTTAGCCCCTGACATCGATTTGGCACTAAATTCCCTATCCGGGGGTGTGACGATCAACCCCCTGACGCGAATACCGCCCGAGCTGTGGCCGATCAAATGTCAAAATTTTCACAAAAAAACACCAAAATAATCGGTTTTCCCCCGATGTCGCCGACTTTGAAAATTCATATCTCTGCAACCAATTGAGATAACCTAGATCTGCCAACGTGGCTCGATGCGTCTGCCCGTCCTTTATCAGACCCCAAAGTTTGAGAGCTAACCTCCTTCGGCGCACCCCCTAACCTAACCTAACCTAACATCTACAATAACACCCCACTAAGATATACTTAACCCGAAAAAAGGGGGGGGTTAATTTTTCAAATTTGGCTGGGAGGTGGTTTGGCCTACCGGAATGGTGGAGGGGGGAATATTTTGGGGCATGACTACCACTTTTGCCGAAAAACTTGACGCACTACCTAATATCCCCACCGTAATATACCCAATTGAAGTTTCGAATATTGAAGGGGGGAATATGTCCCAGATGGAGCAATTTTTAAAAAATCGTAACCCATGAACCATTTAATTGCAAGAACCGAGATTGATGCCAATCGATAGAGCGTCACCCCCCCCCCCCCTATGACATGCGTCGCCTAAAACAGCTAACCCCACGGAAAAATCATGCGGGGAGGGGCAAAAACCTAAAATATACCTGAAAAAACACCATTTTCGCCAACTCCGGCGAGCCCTTCCTCACGAACCATTTGACTTAGGGGTTCGGGAACGAAACCATTCGATCCGTAGTGACCTCCTCTGTGATCCTCAAACGATAAAACCGCTAACCTAACCGGAAAACTCGCCCCATAGGGAGCAAAAACCCTAAATATTGCATCACCCCAAGCTATTTAATTTTTTTCAATCTCCCCCCTCTAGGGCCGGATTTTTTAGTGAGGTTAGATGTTTTCTTGGTCTCTATAGAAGCAGTACTAAATTTCCTATCAGTTGGTGCAATCACCAAGCCCCTAAACCGAATAGGGGCAGAGTTACGACCCTTTTTTTTTCCTAAATTTCAGTAAAATTTAAGAAAAAAACCATTTTTTTGGAAAAAGATACTGACTTTGAAAATTCATATCTCTGCAACCAATTGAGATAACCTAGAACTGCCAACGTGGCTCGATGCGTCTGCCCGTCCTTTATCAGACCCAAAAGTTTGAGAGCTAACCTCCTTCCGCGCACCCCCTAACCTAACCTAACCTAACCGCTAACCTAACCTAACCTAACGCGGTAAAGCCTTACAACAGTTATAATCGAAAACCATATACGGGCATCATGCAGCAAACGATATTTCATGTGACATACAATAACTCCGGAACCAAAAGTCAACCACACTCAAAACCAATACCAAATGAAGCACCGTACTCAGAACTATAAGCACGGTAAGTGTAAGAGTTAACCTCCTGTCAACACCGGAACCAGGGCGAAAAAACTAGAAAAAAAGACTTTTCAACAAAAATCCACTTTCTTTAAGTTCCCATGACCTAGATCCGAACTTTACAAGAGGTCAACTACGAAACCGATCTCAAAAGACAGCTTGATAGTTTCTGAATGCAACGCCGCAAGAACTGGAACGCTAATGTAAAAAGCGACCGAGCAACGACCGATCGAAGGTAAAGTTTAGTCGAAAAAACATGTAAAAAATACGTTTTTTATGCAGAGTATTCAACTTTGGAGGACCATATCTCTGGAACTATTTGAGATAAATTGAATCTGCCAACGTGAGGCGATTCGTCTGCCTGTCCTCTATAACATATCCAAAAATCAGACCTAACCTAACCGTCCGCGCACCCCATAACCTAACCTAACCTAACCAAATGTAAAAGTTCACGAAAAATGTACAATAATATGAAAAAAAGTGTAAATTGGCACCGGATACACACAAAATCGCCCTCCACGAAATTTCAATAAATCGTAGATCCTCTGCCGTCCGGAGCTAACAGACCGGACCGGTGCAGACTGCCGTTGCTCGGGCGCGCCGAAAAAGTCCACTCATAGTGTGGGGGCGAGAAAACGAATTTATTTTTTTCCCAAAAAGTTTTCACCACGTACCCCTACCCATGGTCCGGTAGACAACTTTCGGGCGCTTTTGCCGGCCCCGTATCTCGGTAACCGTGCGTCCGGGAGGTGTGGGACCGAGAGCCAAAAATGACGGGCACGACGAAAACCCCCGAGACCCACGTTCAAATCGCCGACCCCCGCCCTTTCTTCGAAAAACCTACCCCCCCCACAGATATTTCAAAAAATCATAGCTCCTCGGCTGGCCGGAACTAAGCGTCCGGACCAAAGGCTTTCGGCGTGGTCCAGGAGCGCCGAAAAAGTCCAATCATAGTGTTGGCACGAAAAATCGGTTTCGCGCGAAAGCCCCCAAAAAAACCCCCCCATTTGGCCGGAAATGTGTCGCCGGTAACTGTGTTCAGATATGTGTTGCTCTACTACCAGTGGCGGGTTTTGGCACCGGTTTCGATGCAAAGTTCCACGGACACTGCCTATAACCTAACCTAACCATGACCAAGAGCATCCCGACTGGCAAGGTGACAATAAGAACTCGTATTTTAAAAACATCGTACAGTGATGCTATGCTAGCAGCACTCGTCGCTACGCTCCTCGGCGTCGTCGCTCCGCTCCGCAAATCGAAAATATCCCCCGACTTGCTGTGCAACACCTCCCAAGTGGGTCACAGGGTTAAGAAAATTGCATTTTGAGAAAACATCGTATTGAGGCAATAAGACGACAGGTTGAAAAAAGGTCTTATTGTCCTTTTCCCATCCCGACTATGGCGGGGGGTACAGCGATTTTCAAAAAATCATAACCCATGAACCATTAAATTGCAAGAACCAAGACCAATGCCAATCGATAGAGCGTCACTCTCCCTAACATATACGATGCCTAAAACAACTAACCTAACCGAAAACCGAGGAGCTAGTGCGGAAAAACTGTAAAAATGATGAAACAATACATAATTTTCCGACATTCGGACGGCCCCCACTACTCAGCCGATTGACTTAGCGCTTCGAAACCAAAACCGACGGATGCGCATAATTGTCCTCCACGGATACAAAGTGCTAAATCGACTAACCTCATGGAAAACCGCGAAGCTTGGGCCGGGAAACCGAAAAAAAAACTACCCCAGGACGGAATCTCTTTTGTCCTGGTTATCCGGCCGTAGCTCACGAGTTTTTCGTGAGGTTAACTGATTTAGCCCCTGACATCGATTTGGCACTAAATTCCCTATCCGGGGGTGTGACGATCAACCCCCTGACGCGAATACCGCCCGAGCTGTGGCCGATCAAATGTCAAAATTTTCACAAAAAAACACCAAAATAATCGGTTTTCCCCCGATGTCGCCGACTTTGAAAATTCATATCTCTGCAACCAATTGAGATAACCTAGATCTGCCAACGTGGCTCGATGCGTCTGCCCGTCCTTTATCAGACCCCAAAGTTTGAGAGCTAACCTCCTTCGGCGCACCCCCTAACCTAACCTAACCTAACATCTACAATAACACCCCACTAAGATATACTTAACCCGAAAAAAGGGGGGGGTTAATTTTTCAAATTTGGCTGGGAGGTGGTTTGGCCTACCGGAATGGTGGAGGGGGGAATATTTTGGGGCATGACTACCACTTTTGCCGAAAAACTTGACGCACTACCTAATATCCCCACCGTAATATACCCAATTGAAGTTTCGAATATTGAAGGGGGGAATATGTCCCAGATGGAGCAATTTTTAAAAAATCGTAACCCATGAACCATTTAATTGCAAGAACCGAGATTGATGCCAATCGATAGAGCGTCACCCCCCCCCCCCCCTATGACATGCGTCGCCTAAAACAGCTAACCCCACGGAAAAATCATGCGGGGAGGGGCAAAAACCTAAAATATACCTGAAAAAACACCATTTTCGCCAACTCCGGCGAGCCCTTCCTCACGAACCATTTGACTTAGGGGTTCGGGAACGAAACCATTCGATCCGTAGTGACCTCCTCTGTGATCCTCAAACGATAAAACCGCTAACCTAACCGGAAAACTCGCCCCATAGGGAGCAAAAACCCTAAATATTGCATCACCCCAAGCTATTTAATTTTTTTCAATCTCCCCCCTCTAGGGCCGGATTTTTTAGTGAGGTTAGATGTTTTCTTGGTCTCTATAGAAGCAGTACTAAATTTCCTATCAGTTGGTGCAATCACCAAGCCCCTAAACCGAATAGGGGCAGAGTTACGACCCTTTTTTTTTCCTAAATTTCAGTAAAATTTAAGAAAAAAACCATTTTTTTGGAAAAAGATACTGACTTTGAAAATTCATATCTCTGCAACCAATTGAGATAACCTAGAACTGCCAACGTGGCTCGATGCGTCTGCCCGTCCTTTATCAGACCCAAAAGTTTGAGAGCTAACCTCCTTCCGCGCACCCCCTAACCTAACCTAACCTAACCGCTAACCTAACCTAACCTAACGCGGTAAAGCCTTACAACAGTTATAATCGAAAACCATATACGGGCATCATGCAGCAAACGATATTTCATGTGACATACAATAACTCCGGAACCAAAAGTCAACCACACTCAAAACCAATACCAAATGAAGCACCGTACTCAGAACTATAAGCACGGTAAGTGTAAGAGTTAACCTCCTGTCAACACCGGAACCAGGGCGAAAAAACTAGAAAAAAAGACTTTTCAACAAAAATCCACTTTCTTTAAGTTCCCATGACCTAGATCCGAACTTTACAAGAGGTCAACTACGAAACCGATCTCAAAAGACAGCTTGATAGTTTCTGAATGCAACGCCGCAAGAACTGGAACGCTAATGTAAAAAGCGACCGAGCAACGACCGATCGAAGGTAAAGTTTAGTCGAAAAAACATGTAAAAAATACGTTTTTTATGCAGAGTATTCAACTTTGGAGGACCATATCTCTGGAACTATTTGAGATAAATTGAATCTGCCAACGTGAGGCGATTCGTCTGCCTGTCCTCTATAACATATCCAAAAATCAGACCTAACCTAACCGTCCGCGCACCCCATAACCTAACCTAACCTAACCAAATGTAAAAGTTCACGAAAAATGTACAATAATATGAAAAAAAGTGTAAATTGGCACCGGATACACACAAAATCGCCCTCCACGAAATTTCAATAAATCGTAGATCCTCTGCCGTCCGGAGCTAACAGACCGGACCGGTGCAGACTGCCGTTGCTCGGGCGCGCCGAAAAAGTCCACTCATAGTGTGGGGGCGAGAAAACGAATTTATTTTTTTCCCAAAAAGTTTTCACCACGTACCCCTACCCATGGTCCGGTAGACAACTTTCGGGCGCTTTTGCCGGCCCCGTATCTCGGTAACCGTGCGTCCGGGAGGTGTGGGACCGAGAGCCAAAAATGACGGGCACGACGAAAACCCCCGAGACCCACGTTCAAATCGCCGACCCCCGCCCTTTCTTCGAAAAACCTACCCCCCCCACAGATATTTCAAAAAATCATAGCTCCTCGGCTGGCCGGAACTAAGCGTCCGGACCAAAGGCTTTCGGCGTGGTCCAGGAGCGCCGAAAAAGTCCAATCATAGTGTTGGCACGAAAAATCGGTTTCGCGCGAAAGCCCCCAAAAAAACCCCCCCATTTGGCCGGAAATGTGTCGCCGGTAACTGTGTTCAGATATGTGTTGCTCTACTACCAGTGGCGGGTTTTGGCACCGGTTTCGATGCAAAGTTCCACGGACACTGCCTATAACCTAACCTAACCATGACCAAGAGCATCCCGACTGGCAAGGTGACAATAAGAACTCGTATTTTAAAAACATCGTACAGTGATGCTATGCTAGCAGCACTCGTCGCTACGCTCCTCGGCGTCGTCGCTCCGCTCCGCAAATCGAAAATATCCCCCGACTTGCTGTGCAACACCTCCCAAGTGGGTCACAGGGTTAAGAAAATTGCATTTTGAGAAAACATCGTATTGAGGCAATAAGACGACAGGTTGAAAAAAGGTCTTATTGTCCTTTTCCCATCCCGACTATGGCGGGGGGTACAGCGATTTTCAAAAAATCATAACCCATGAACCATTAAATTGCAAGAACCAAGACCAATGCCAATCGATAGAGCGTCACTCTCCCTAACATATACGATGCCTAAAACAACTAACCTAACCGAAAACCGAGGAGCTAGTGCGGAAAAACTGTAAAAATGATGAAACAATACATAATTTTCCGACATTCGGACGGCCCCCACTACTCAGCCGATTGACTTAGCGCTTCGAAACCAAAACCGACGGATGCGCATAATTGTCCTCCACGGATACAAAGTGCTAAATCGACTAACCTCATGGAAAACCGCGAAGCTTGGGCCGGGAAACCGAAAAAAAAACTACCCCAGGACGGAATCTCTTTTGTCCTGGTTATCCGGCCGTAGCTCACGAGTTTTTCGTGAGGTTAACTGATTTAGCCCCTGACATCGATTTGGCACTAAATTCCCTATCCGGGGGTGTGACGATCAACCCCCTGACGCGAATACCGCCCGAGCTGTGGCCGATCAAATGTCAAAATTTTCACAAAAAAACACCAAAATAATCGGTTTTCCCCCGATGTCGCCGACTTTGAAAATTCATATCTCTGCAACCAATTGAGATAACCTAGATCTGCCAACGTGGCTCGATGCGTCTGCCCGTCCTTTATCAGACCCCAAAGTTTGAGAGCTAACCTCCTTCGGCGCACCCCCTAACCTAACCTAACCTAACATCTACAATAACACCCCACTAAGATATACTTAACCCGAAAAAAGGGGGGGGTTAATTTTTCAAATTTGGCTGGGAGGTGGTTTGGCCTACCGGAATGGTGGAGGGGGGAATATTTTGGGGCATGACTACCACTTTTGCCGAAAAACTTGACGCACTACCTAATATCCCCACCGTAATATACCCAATTGAAGTTTCGAATATTGAAGGGGGGAATATGTCCCAGATGGAGCAATTTTTAAAAAATCGTAACCCATGAACCATTTAATTGCAAGAACCGAGATTGATGCCAATCGATAGAGCGTCACCCCCCCCCCCCCTATGACATGCGTCGCCTAAAACAGCTAACCCCACGGAAAAATCATGCGGGGAGGGGCAAAAACCTAAAATATACCTGAAAAAACACCATTTTCGCCAACTCCGGCGAGCCCTTCCTCACGAACCATTTGACTTAGGGGTTCGGGAACGAAACCATTCGATCCGTAGTGACCTCCTCTGTGATCCTCAAACGATAAAACCGCTAACCTAACCGGAAAACTCGCCCCATAGGGAGCAAAAACCCTAAATATTGCATCACCCCAAGCTATTTAATTTTTTTCAATCTCCCCCCTCTAGGGCCGGATTTTTTAGTGAGGTTAGATGTTTTCTTGGTCTCTATAGAAGCAGTACTAAATTTCCTATCAGTTGGTGCAATCACCAAGCCCCTAAACCGAATAGGGGCAGAGTTACGACCCTTTTTTTTTCCTAAATTTCAGTAAAATTTAAGAAAAAAACCATTTTTTTGGAAAAAGATACTGACTTTGAAAATTCATATCTCTGCAACCAATTGAGATAACCTAGAACTGCCAACGTGGCTCGATGCGTCTGCCCGTCCTTTATCAGACCCAAAAGTTTGAGAGCTAACCTCCTTCCGCGCACCCCCTAACCTAACCTAACCTAACCGCTAACCTAACCTAACCTAACGCGGTAAAGCCTTACAACAGTTATAATCGAAAACCATATACGGGCATCATGCAGCAAACGATATTTCATGTGACATACAATAACTCCGGAACCAAAAGTCAACCACACTCAAAACCAATACCAAATGAAGCACCGTACTCAGAACTATAAGCACGGTAAGTGTAAGAGTTAACCTCCTGTCAACACCGGAACCAGGGCGAAAAAACTAGAAAAAAAGACTTTTCAACAAAAATCCACTTTCTTTAAGTTCCCATGACCTAGATCCGAACTTTACAAGAGGTCAACTACGAAACCGATCTCAAAAGACAGCTTGATAGTTTCTGAATGCAACGCCGCAAGAACTGGAACGCTAATGTAAAAAGCGACCGAGCAACGACCGATCGAAGGTAAAGTTTAGTCGAAAAAACATGTAAAAAATACGTTTTTTATGCAGAGTATTCAACTTTGGAGGACCATATCTCTGGAACTATTTGAGATAAATTGAATCTGCCAACGTGAGGCGATTCGTCTGCCTGTCCTCTATAACATATCCAAAAATCAGACCTAACCTAACCGTCCGCGCACCCCATAACCTAACCTAACCTAACCAAATGTAAAAGTTCACGAAAAATGTACAATAATATGAAAAAAAGTGTAAATTGGCACCGGATACACACAAAATCGCCCTCCACGAAATTTCAATAAATCGTAGATCCTCTGCCGTCCGGAGCTAACAGACCGGACCGGTGCAGACTGCCGTTGCTCGGGCGCGCCGAAAAAGTCCACTCATAGTGTGGGGGCGAGAAAACGAATTTATTTTTTTCCCAAAAAGTTTTCACCACGTACCCCTACCCATGGTCCGGTAGACAACTTTCGGGCGCTTTTGCCGGCCCCGTATCTCGGTAACCGTGCGTCCGGGAGGTGTGGGACCGAGAGCCAAAAATGACGGGCACGACGAAAACCCCCGAGACCCACGTTCAAATCGCCGACCCCCGCCCTTTCTTCGAAAAACCTACCCCCCCCACAGATATTTCAAAAAATCATAGCTCCTCGGCTGGCCGGAACTAAGCGTCCGGACCAAAGGCTTTCGGCGTGGTCCAGGAGCGCCGAAAAAGTCCAATCATAGTGTTGGCACGAAAAATCGGTTTCGCGCGAAAGCCCCCAAAAAAACCCCCCCATTTGGCCGGAAATGTGTCGCCGGTAACTGTGTTCAGATATGTGTTGCTCTACTACCAGTGGCGGGTTTTGGCACCGGTTTCGATGCAAAGTTCCACGGACACTGCCTATAACCTAACCTAACCATGACCAAGAGCATCCCGACTGGCAAGGTGACAATAAGAACTCGTATTTTAAAAACATCGTACAGTGATGCTATGCTAGCAGCACTCGTCGCTACGCTCCTCGGCGTCGTCGCTCCGCTCCGCAAATCGAAAATATCCCCCGACTTGCTGTGCAACACCTCCCAAGTGGGTCACAGGGTTAAGAAAATTGCATTTTGAGAAAACATCGTATTGAGGCAATAAGACGACAGGTTGAAAAAAGGTCTTATTGTCCTTTTCCCATCCCGACTATGGCGGGGGGTACAGCGATTTTCAAAAAATCATAACCCATGAACCATTAAATTGCAAGAACCAAGACCAATGCCAATCGATAGAGCGTCACTCTCCCTAACATATACGATGCCTAAAACAACTAACCTAACCGAAAACCGAGGAGCTAGTGCGGAAAAACTGTAAAAATGATGAAACAATACATAATTTTCCGACATTCGGACGGCCCCCACTACTCAGCCGATTGACTTAGCGCTTCGAAACCAAAACCGACGGATGCGCATAATTGTCCTCCACGGATACAAAGTGCTAAATCGACTAACCTCATGGAAAACCGCGAAGCTTGGGCCGGGAAACCGAAAAAAAAAACTACCCCAGGACGGAATCTCTTTTGTCCTGGTTATCCGGCCGTAGCTCACGAGTTTTTCGTGAGGTTAACTGATTTAGCCCCTGACATCGATTTGGCACTAAATTCCCTATCCGGGGGTGTGACGATCAACCCCCTGACGCGAATACCGCCCGAGCTGTGGCCGATCAAATGTCAAAATTTTCACAAAAAAACACCAAAATAATCGGTTTTCCCCCGATGTCGCCGACTTTGAAAATTCATATCTCTGCAACCAATTGAGATAACCTAGATCTGCCAACGTGGCTCGATGCGTCTGCCCGTCCTTTATCAGACCCCAAAGTTTGAGAGCTAACCTCCTTCGGCGCACCCCCTAACCTAACCTAACCTAACATCTACAATAACACCCCACTAAGATATACTTAACCCGAAAAAAGGGGGGGGTTAATTTTTCAAATTTGGCTGGGAGGTGGTTTGGCCTACCGGAATGGTGGAGGGGGGAATATTTTGGGGCATGACTACCACTTTTGCCGAAAAACTTGACGCACTACCTAATATCCCCACCGTAATATACCCAATTGAAGTTTCGAATATTGAAGGGGGGAATATGTCCCAGATGGAGCAATTTTTAAAAAATCGTAACCCATGAACCATTTAATTGCAAGAACCGAGATTGATGCCAATCGATAGAGCGTCACCCCCCCCCCCCCCTATGACATGCGTCGCCTAAAACAGCTAACCCCACGGAAAAATCATGCGGGGAGGGGCAAAAACCTAAAATATACCTGAAAAAACACCATTTTCGCCAACTCCGGCGAGCCCTTCCTCACGAACCATTTGACTTAGGGGTTCGGGAACGAAACCATTCGATCCGTAGTGACCTCCTCTGTGATCCTCAAACGATAAAACCGCTAACCTAACCGGAAAACTCGCCCCATAGGGAGCAAAAACCCTAAATATTGCATCACCCCAAGCTATTTAATTTTTTTCAATCTCCCCCCTCTAGGGCCGGATTTTTTAGTGAGGTTAGATGTTTTCTTGGTCTCTATAGAAGCAGTACTAAATTTCCTATCAGTTGGTGCAATCACCAAGCCCCTAAACCGAATAGGGGCAGAGTTACGACCCTTTTTTTTTCCTAAATTTCAGTAAAATTTAAGAAAAAAACCATTTTTTTGGAAAAAGATACTGACTTTGAAAATTCATATCTCTGCAACCAATTGAGATAACCTAGAACTGCCAACGTGGCTCGATGCGTCTGCCCGTCCTTTATCAGACCCAAAAGTTTGAGAGCTAACCTCCTTCCGCGCACCCCCTAACCTAACCTAACCTAACCGCTAACCTAACCTAACCTAACGCGGTAAAGCCTTACAACAGTTATAATCGAAAACCATATACGGGCATCATGCAGCAAACGATATTTCATGTGACATACAATAACTCCGGAACCAAAAGTCAACCACACTCAAAACCAATACCAAATGAAGCACCGTACTCAGAACTATAAGCACGGTAAGTGTAAGAGTTAACCTCCTGTCAACACCGGAACCAGGGCGAAAAAACTAGAAAAAAAGACTTTTCAACAAAAATCCACTTTCTTTAAGTTCCCATGACCTAGATCCGAACTTTACAAGAGGTCAACTACGAAACCGATCTCAAAAGACAGCTTGATAGTTTCTGAATGCAACGCCGCAAGAACTGGAACGCTAATGTAAAAAGCGACCGAGCAACGACCGATCGAAGGTAGTTTAGTCGAAAAAACATGTAAAAAATACGTTTTTTATGCAGAGTATTCAACTTTGGAGGACCATATCTCTGGAACTATTTGAGATAAATTGAATCTGCCAACGTGAGGCGATTCGTCTGCCTGTCCTCTATAACATATCCAAAAATCAGACCTAACCTAACCGTCCGCGCACCCCATAACCTAACCTAACCTAACCAAATGTAAAAGTTCACGAAAAATGTACAATAATATGAAAAAAAGTGTAAATTGGCACCGGATACACACAAAATCGCCCTCCACGAAATTTCAATAAATCGTAGATCCTCTGCCGTCCGGAGCTAACAGACCGGACCGGTGCAGACTGCCGTTGCTCGGGCGCGCCGAAAAAGTCCACTCATAGTGTGGGGGCGAGAAAACGAATTTATTTTTTTCCCAAAAAGTTTTCACCACGTACCCCTACCCATGGTCCGGTAGACAACTTTCGGGCGCTTTTGCCGGCCCCGTATCTCGGTAACCGTGCGTCCGGGAGGTGTGGGACCGAGAGCCAAAAATGACGGGCACGACGAAAACCCCCGAGACCCACGTTCAAATCGCCGACCCCCGCCCTTTCTTCGAAAAACCTACCCCCCCCACAGATATTTCAAAAAATCATAGCTCCTCGGCTGGCCGGAACTAAGCGTCCGGACCAAAGGCTTTCGGCGTGGTCCAGGAGCGCCGAAAAAGTCCAATCATAGTGTTGGCACGAAAAATCGGTTTCGCGCGAAAGCCCCCAAAAAAACCCCCCCATTTGGCCGGAAATGTGTCGCCGGTAACTGTGTTCAGATATGTGTTGCTCTACTACCAGTGGCGGGTTTTGGCACCGGTTTCGATGCAAAGTTCCACGGACACTGCCTATAACCTAACCTAACCATGACCAAGAGCATCCCGACTGGCAAGGTGACAATAAGAACTCGTATTTTAAAAACATCGTACAGTGATGCTATGCTAGCAGCACTCGTCGCTACGCTCCTCGGCGTCGTCGCTCCGCTCCGCAAATCGAAAATATCCCCCGACTTGCTGTGCAACACCTCCCAAGTGGGTCACAGGGTTAAGAAAATTGCATTTTGAGAAAACATCGTATTGAGGCAATAAGACGACAGGTTGAAAAAAGGTCTTATTGTCCTTTTCCCATCCCGACTATGGCGGGGGGTACAGCGATTTTCAAAAAATCATAACCCATGAACCATTAAATTGCAAGAACCAAGACCAATGCCAATCGATAGAGCGTCACTCTCCCTAACATATACGATGCCTAAAACAACTAACCTAACCGAAAACCGAGGAGCTAGTGCGGAAAAACTGTAAAAATGATGAAACAATACATAATTTTCCGACATTCGGACGGCCCCCACTACTCAGCCGATTGACTTAGCGCTTCGAAACCAAAACCGACGGATGCGCATAATTGTCCTCCACGGATACAAAGTGCTAAATCGACTAACCTCATGGAAAACCGCGAAGCTTGGGCCGGGAAACCGAAAAAAAAACTACCCCAGGACGGAATCTCTTTTGTCCTGGTTATCCGGCCGTAGCTCACGAGTTTTTCGTGAGGTTAACTGATTTAGCCCCTGACATCGATTTGGCACTAAATTCCCTATCCGGGGGTGTGACGATCAACCCCCTGACGCGAATACCGCCCGAGCTGTGGCCGATCAAATGTCAAAATTTTCACAAAAAAACACCAAAATAATCGGTTTTCCCCCGATGTCGCCGACTTTGAAAATTCATATCTCTGCAACCAATTGAGATAACCTAGATCTGCCAACGTGGCTCGATGCGTCTGCCCGTCCTTTATCAGACCCCAAAGTTTGAGAGCTAACCTCCTTCGGCGCACCCCCTAACCTAACCTAACCTAACATCTACAATAACACCCCACTAAGATATACTTAACCCGAAAAAAGGGGGGGGTTAATTTTTCAAATTTGGCTGGGAGGTGGTTTGGCCTACCGGAATGGTGGAGGGGGGAATATTTTGGGGCATGACTACCACTTTTGCCGAAAAACTTGACGCACTACCTAATATCCCCACCGTAATATACCCAATTGAAGTTTCGAATATTGAAGGGGGGAATATGTCCCAGATGGAGCAATTTTTAAAAAATCGTAACCCATGAACCATTTAATTGCAAGAACCGAGATTGATGCCAATCGATAGAGCGTCACCCCCCCCCCCCCTATGACATGCGTCGCCTAAAACAGCTAACCCCACGGAAAAATCATGCGGGGAGGGGCAAAAACCTAAAATATACCTGAAAAAACACCATTTTCGCCAACTCCGGCGAGCCCTTCCTCACGAACCATTTGACTTAGGGGTTCGGGAACGAAACCATTCGATCCGTAGTGACCTCCTCTGTGATCCTCAAACGATAAAACCGCTAACCTAACCGGAAAACTCGCCCCATAGGGAGCAAAAACCCTAAATATTGCATCACCCCAAGCTATTTAATTTTTTTCAATCTCCCCCCTCTAGGGCCGGATTTTTTAGTGAGGTTAGATGTTTTCTTGGTCTCTATAGAAGCAGTACTAAATTTCCTATCAGTTGGTGCAATCACCAAGCCCCTAAACCGAATAGGGGCAGAGTTACGACCCTTTTTTTTTCCTAAATTTCAGTAAAATTTAAGAAAAAAACCATTTTTTTGGAAAAAGATACTGACTTTGAAAATTCATATCTCTGCAACCAATTGAGATAACCTAGAACTGCCAACGTGGCTCGATGCGTCTGCCCGTCCTTTATCAGACCCAAAAGTTTGAGAGCTAACCTCCTTCCGCGCACCCCCTAACCTAACCTAACCTAACCGCTAACCTAACCTAACCTAACGCGGTAAAGCCTTACAACAGTTATAATCGAAAACCATATACGGGCATCATGCAGCAAACGATATTTCATGTGACATACAATAACTCCGGAACCAAAAGTCAACCACACTCAAAACCAATACCAAATGAAGCACCGTACTCAGAACTATAAGCACGGTAAGTGTAAGAGTTAACCTCCTGTCAACACCGGAACCAGGGCGAAAAAACTAGAAAAAAAGACTTTTCAACAAAAATCCACTTTCTTTAAGTTCCCATGACCTAGATCCGAACTTTACAAGAGGTCAACTACGAAACCGATCTCAAAAGACAGCTTGATAGTTTCTGAATGCAACGCCGCAAGAACTGGAACGCTAATGTAAAAAGCGACCGAGCAACGACCGATCGAAGGTAGTTTAGTCGAAAAAACATGTAAAAAATACGTTTTTTATGCAGAGTATTCAACTTTGGAGGACCATATCTCTGGAACTATTTGAGATAAATTGAATCTGCCAACGTGAGGCGATTCGTCTGCCTGTCCTCTATAACATATCCAAAAATCAGACCTAACCTAACCGTCCGCGCACCCCATAACCTAACCTAACCTAACCAAATGTAAAAGTTCACGAAAAATGTACAATAATATGAAAAAAAGTGTAAATTGGCACCGGATACACACAAAATCGCCCTCCACGAAATTTCAATAAATCGTAGATCCTCTGCCGTCCGGAGCTAACAGACCGGACCGGTGCAGACTGCCGTTGCTCGGGCGCGCCGAAAAAGTCCACTCATAGTGTGGGGGCGAGAAAACGAATTTATTTTTTTCCCAAAAAGTTTTCACCACGTACCCCTACCCATGGTCCGGTAGACAACTTTCGGGCGCTTTTGCCGGCCCCGTATCTCGGTAACCGTGCGTCCGGGAGGTGTGGGACCGAGAGCCAAAA
Organism: Macrosiphum euphorbiae; assembly: GCA_949089665.1. Taxonomy (NCBI): domain Eukaryota; kingdom Metazoa; phylum Arthropoda; class Insecta; order Hemiptera; family Aphididae; genus Macrosiphum; species Macrosiphum euphorbiae. The sequence continues at coordinate 40,832 of CARXXK010000417.1, read as the reverse complement.
ATGACGGGCACGACGAAAACCCCCGAGACCCACGTTCAAATCGCCGACCCCCGCCCTTTCTTCGAAAAACCTACCCCCCCCACAGATATTTCAAAAAATCATAGCTCCTCGGCTGGCCGGAACTAAGCGTCCGGACCAAAGGCTTTCGGCGTGGTCCAGGAGCGCCGAAAAAGTCCAATCATAGTGTTGGCACGAAAAATCGGTTTCGCGCGAAAGCCCCCAAAAAAACCCCCCCATTTGGCCGGAAATGTGTCGCCGGTAACTGTGTTCAGATATGTGTTGCTCTACTACCAGTGGCGGGTTTTGGCACCGGTTTCGATGCAAAGTTCCACGGACACTGCCTATAACCTAACCTAACCATGACCAAGAGCATCCCGACTGGCAAGGTGACAATAAGAACTCGTATTTTAAAAACATCGTACAGTGATGCTATGCTAGCAGCACTCGTCGCTACGCTCCTCGGCGTCGTCGCTCCGCTCCGCAAATCGAAAATATCCCCCGACTTGCTGTGCAACACCTCCCAAGTGGGTCACAGGGTTAAGAAAATTGCATTTTGAGAAAACATCGTATTGAGGCAATAAGACGACAGGTTGAAAAAAGGTCTTATTGTCCTTTTCCCATCCCGACTATGGCGGGGGGTACAGCGATTTTCAAAAAATCATAACCCATGAACCATTAAATTGCAAGAACCAAGACCAATGCCAATCGATAGAGCGTCACTCTCCCTAACATATACGATGCCTAAAACAACTAACCTAACCGAAAACCGAGGAGCTAGTGCGGAAAAACTGTAAAAATGATGAAACAATACATAATTTTCCGACATTCGGACGGCCCCCACTACTCAGCCGATTGACTTAGCGCTTCGAAACCAAAACCGACGGATGCGCATAATTGTCCTCCACGGATACAAAGTGCTAAATCGACTAACCTCATGGAAAACCGCGAAGCTTGGGCCGGGAAACCGAAAAAAAAACTACCCCAGGACGGAATCTCTTTTGTCCTGGTTATCCGGCCGTAGCTCACGAGTTTTTCGTGAGGTTAACTGATTTAGCCCCTGACATCGATTTGGCACTAAATTCCCTATCCGGGGGTGTGACGATCAACCCCCTGACGCGAATACCGCCCGAGCTGTGGCCGATCAAATGTCAAAATTTTCACAAAAAAACACCAAAATAATCGGTTTTCCCCCGATGTCGCCGACTTTGAAAATTCATATCTCTGCAACCAATTGAGATAACCTAGATCTGCCAACGTGGCTCGATGCGTCTGCCCGTCCTTTATCAGACCCCAAAGTTTGAGAGCTAACCTCCTTCGGCGCACCCCCTAACCTAACCTAACCTAACATCTACAATAACACCCCACTAAGATATACTTAACCCGAAAAAAGGGGGGGGTTAATTTTTCAAATTTGGCTGGGAGGTGGTTTGGCCTACCGGAATGGTGGAGGGGGGAATATTTTGGGGCATGACTACCACTTTTGCCGAAAAACTTGACGCACTACCTAATATCCCCACCGTAATATACCCAATTGAAGTTTCGAATATTGAAGGGGGGAATATGTCCCAGATGGAGCAATTTTTAAAAAATCGTAACCCATGAACCATTTAATTGCAAGAACCGAGATTGATGCCAATCGATAGAGCGTCACCCCCCCCCCCCCTATGACATGCGTCGCCTAAAACAGCTAACCCCACGGAAAAATCATGCGGGGAGGGGCAAAAACCTAAAATATACCTGAAAAAACACCATTTTCGCCAACTCCGGCGAGCCCTTCCTCACGAACCATTTGACTTAGGGGTTCGGGAACGAAACCATTCGATCCGTAGTGACCTCCTCTGTGATCCTCAAACGATAAAACCGCTAACCTAACCGGAAAACTCGCCCCATAGGGAGCAAAAACCCTAAATATTGCATCACCCCAAGCTATTTAATTTTTTTCAATCTCCCCCCTCTAGGGCCGGATTTTTTAGTGAGGTTAGATGTTTTCTTGGTCTCTATAGAAGCAGTACTAAATTTCCTATCAGTTGGTGCAATCACCAAGCCCCTAAACCGAATAGGGGCAGAGTTACGACCCTTTTTTTTTCCTAAATTTCAGTAAAATTTAAGAAAAAAACCATTTTTTTGGAAAAAGATACTGACTTTGAAAATTCATATCTCTGCAACCAATTGAGATAACCTAGAACTGCCAACGTGGCTCGATGCGTCTGCCCGTCCTTTATCAGACCCAAAAGTTTGAGAGCTAACCTCCTTCCGCGCACCCCCTAACCTAACCTAACCTAACCGCTAACCTAACCTAACCTAACGCGGTAAAGCCTTACAACAGTTATAATCGAAAACCATATACGGGCATCATGCAGCAAACGATATTTCATGTGACATACAATAACTCCGGAACCAAAAGTCAACCACACTCAAAACCAATACCAAATGAAGCACCGTACTCAGAACTATAAGCACGGTAAGTGTAAGAGTTAACCTCCTGTCAACACCGGAACCAGGGCGAAAAAACTAGAAAAAAAGACTTTTCAACAAAAATCCACTTTCTTTAAGTTCCCATGACCTAGATCCGAACTTTACAAGAGGTCAACTACGAAACCGATCTCAAAAGACAGCTTGATAGTTTCTGAATGCAACGCCGCAAGAACTGGAACGCTAATGTAAAAAGCGACCGAGCAACGACCGATCGAAGGTAGTTTAGTCGAAAAAACATGTAAAAAATACGTTTTTTATGCAGAGTATTCAACTTTGGAGGACCATATCTCTGGAACTATTTGAGATAAATTGAATCTGCCAACGTGAGGCGATTCGTCTGCCTGTCCTCTATAACATATCCAAAAATCAGACCTAACCTAACCGTCCGCGCACCCCATAACCTAACCTAACCTAACCAAATGTAAAAGTTCACGAAAAATGTACAATAATATGAAAAAAAGTGTAAATTGGCACCGGATACACACAAAATCGCCCTCCACGAAATTTCAATAAATCGTAGATCCTCTGCCGTCCGGAGCTAACAGACCGGACCGGTGCAGACTGCCGTTGCTCGGGCGCGCCGAAAAAGTCCACTCATAGTGTGGGGGCGAGAAAACGAATTTATTTTTTTCCCAAAAAGTTTTCACCACGTACCCCTACCCATGGTCCGGTAGACAACTTTCGGGCGCTTTTGCCGGCCCCGTATCTCGGTAACCGTGCGTCCGGGAGGTGTGGGACCGAGAGCCAAAAATGACGGGCACGACGAAAACCCCCGAGACCCACGTTCAAATCGCCGACCCCCGCCCTTTCTTCGAAAAACCTACCCCCCCCACAGATATTTCAAAAAATCATAGCTCCTCGGCTGGCCGGAACTAAGCGTCCGGACCAAAGGCTTTCGGCGTGGTCCAGGAGCGCCGAAAAAGTCCAATCATAGTGTTGGCACGAAAAATCGGTTTCGCGCGAAAGCCCCCAAAAAAACCCCCCCATTTGGCCGGAAATGTGTCGCCGGTAACTGTGTTCAGATATGTGTTGCTCTACTACCAGTGGCGGGTTTTGGCACCGGTTTCGATGCAAAGTTCCACGGACACTGCCTATAACCTAACCTAACCATGACCAAGAGCATCCCGACTGGCAAGGTGACAATAAGAACTCGTATTTTAAAAACATCGTACAGTGATGCTATGCTAGCAGCACTCGTCGCTACGCTCCTCGGCGTCGTCGCTCCGCTCCGCAAATCGAAAATATCCCCCGACTTGCTGTGCAACACCTCCCAAGTGGGTCACAGGGTTAAGAAAATTGCATTTTGAGAAAACATCGTATTGAGGCAATAAGACGACAGGTTGAAAAAAGGTCTTATTGTCCTTTTCCCATCCCGACTATGGCGGGGGGTACAGCGATTTTCAAAAAATCATAACCCATGAACCATTAAATTGCAAGAACCAAGACCAATGCCAATCGATAGAGCGTCACTCTCCCTAACATATACGATGCCTAAAACAACTAACCTAACCGAAAACCGAGGAGCTAGTGCGGAAAAACTGTAAAAATGATGAAACAATACATAATTTTCCGACATTCGGACGGCCCCCACTACTCAGCCGATTGACTTAGCGCTTCGAAACCAAAACCGACGGATGCGCATAATTGTCCTCCACGGATACAAAGTGCTAAATCGACTAACCTCATGGAAAACCGCGAAGCTTGGGCCGGGAAACCGAAAAAAAAACTACCCCAGGACGGAATCTCTTTTGTCCTGGTTATCCGGCCGTAGCTCACGAGTTTTTCGTGAGGTTAACTGATTTAGCCCCTGACATCGATTTGGCACTAAATTCCCTATCCGGGGGTGTGACGATCAACCCCCTGACGCGAATACCGCCCGAGCTGTGGCCGATCAAATGTCAAAATTTTCACAAAAAAACACCAAAATAATCGGTTTTCCCCCGATGTCGCCGACTTTGAAAATTCATATCTCTGCAACCAATTGAGATAACCTAGATCTGCCAACGTGGCTCGATGCGTCTGCCCGTCCTTTATCAGACCCCAAAGTTTGAGAGCTAACCTCCTTCGGCGCACCCCCTAACCTAACCTAACCTAACATCTACAATAACACCCCACTAAGATATACTTAACCCGAAAAAAGGGGGGGGTTAATTTTTCAAATTTGGCTGGGAGGTGGTTTGGCCTACCGGAATGGTGGAGGGGGGAATATTTTGGGGCATGACTACCACTTTTGCCGAAAAACTTGACGCACTACCTAATATCCCCACCGTAATATACCCAATTGAAGTTTCGAATATTGAAGGGGGGAATATGTCCCAGATGGAGCAATTTTTAAAAAATCGTAACCCATGAACCATTTAATTGCAAGAACCGAGATTGATGCCAATCGATAGAGCGTCACCCCCCCCCCCCCCTATGACATGCGTCGCCTAAAACAGCTAACCCCACGGAAAAATCATGCGGGGAGGGGCAAAAACCTAAAATATACCTGAAAAAACACCATTTTCGCCAACTCCGGCGAGCCCTTCCTCACGAACCATTTGACTTAGGGGTTCGGGAACGAAACCATTCGATCCGTAGTGACCTCCTCTGTGATCCTCAAACGATAAAACCGCTAACCTAACCGGAAAACTCGCCCCATAGGGAGCAAAAACCCTAAATATTGCATCACCCCAAGCTATTTAATTTTTTTCAATCTCCCCCCTCTAGGGCCGGATTTTTTAGTGAGGTTAGATGTTTTCTTGGTCTCTATAGAAGCAGTACTAAATTTCCTATCAGTTGGTGCAATCACCAAGCCCCTAAACCGAATAGGGGCAGAGTTACGACCCTTTTTTTTTCCTAAATTTCAGTAAAATTTAAGAAAAAAACCATTTTTTTGGAAAAAGATACTGACTTTGAAAATTCATATCTCTGCAACCAATTGAGATAACCTAGAACTGCCAACGTGGCTCGATGCGTCTGCCCGTCCTTTATCAGACCCAAAAGTTTGAGAGCTAACCTCCTTCCGCGCACCCCCTAACCTAACCTAACCTAACCGCTAACCTAACCTAACCTAACGCGGTAAAGCCTTACAACAGTTATAATCGAAAACCATATACGGGCATCATGCAGCAAACGATATTTCATGTGACATACAATAACTCCGGAACCAAAAGTCAACCACACTCAAAACCAATACCAAATGAAGCACCGTACTCAGAACTATAAGCACGGTAAGTGTAAGAGTTAACCTCCTGTCAACACCGGAACCAGGGCGAAAAAACTAGAAAAAAAGACTTTTCAACAAAAATCCACTTTCTTTAAGTTCCCATGACCTAGATCCGAACTTTACAAGAGGTCAACTACGAAACCGATCTCAAAAGACAGCTTGATAGTTTCTGAATGCAACGCCGCAAGAACTGGAACGCTAATGTAAAAAGCGACCGAGCAACGACCGATCGAAGGTAGTTTAGTCGAAAAAACATGTAAAAAATACGTTTTTTATGCAGAGTATTCAACTTTGGAGGACCATATCTCTGGAACTATTTGAGATAAATTGAATCTGCCAACGTGAGGCGATTCGTCTGCCTGTCCTCTATAACATATCCAAAAATCAGACCTAACCTAACCGTCCGCGCACCCCATAACCTAACCTAACCTAACCAAATGTAAAAGTTCACGAAAAATGTACAATAATATGAAAAAAAGTGTAAATTGGCACCGGATACACACAAAATCGCCCTCCACGAAATTTCAATAAATCGTAGATCCTCTGCCGTCCGGAGCTAACAGACCGGACCGGTGCAGACTGCCGTTGCTCGGGCGCGCCGAAAAAGTCCACTCATAGTGTGGGGGCGAGAAAACGAATTTATTTTTTTCCCAAAAAGTTTTCACCACGTACCCCTACCCATGGTCCGGTAGACAACTTTCGGGCGCTTTTGCCGGCCCCGTATCTCGGTAACCGTGCGTCCGGGAGGTGTGGGACCGAGAGCCAAAAATGACGGGCACGACGAAAACCCCCGAGACCCACGTTCAAATCGCCGACCCCCGCCCTTTCTTCGAAAAACCTACCCCCCCCACAGATATTTCAAAAAATCATAGCTCCTCGGCTGGCCGGAACTAAGCGTCCGGACCAAAGGCTTTCGGCGTGGTCCAGGAGCGCCGAAAAAGTCCAATCATAGTGTTGGCACGAAAAATCGGTTTCGCGCGAAAGCCCCCAAAAAAACCCCCCCATTTGGCCGGAAATGTGTCGCCGGTAACTGTGTTCAGATATGTGTTGCTCTACTACCAGTGGCGGGTTTTGGCACCGGTTTCGATGCAAAGTTCCACGGACACTGCCTATAACCTAACCTAACCATGACCAAGAGCATCCCGACTGGCAAGGTGACAATAAGAACTCGTATTTTAAAAACATCGTACAGTGATGCTATGCTAGCAGCACTCGTCGCTACGCTCCTCGGCGTCGTCGCTCCGCTCCGCAAATCGAAAATATCCCCCGACTTGCTGTGCAACACCTCCCAAGTGGGTCACAGGGTTAAGAAAATTGCATTTTGAGAAAACATCGTATTGAGGCAATAAGACGACAGGTTGAAAAAAGGTCTTATTGTCCTTTTCCCATCCCGACTATGGCGGGGGGTACAGCGATTTTCAAAAAATCATAACCCATGAACCATTAAATTGCAAGAACCAAGACCAATGCCAATCGATAGAGCGTCACTCTCCCTAACATATACGATGCCTAAAACAACTAACCTAACCGAAAACCGAGGAGCTAGTGCGGAAAAACTGTAAAAATGATGAAACAATACATAATTTTCCGACATTCGGACGGCCCCCACTACTCAGCCGATTGACTTAGCGCTTCGAAACCAAAACCGACGGATGCGCATAATTGTCCTCCACGGATACAAAGTGCTAAATCGACTAACCTCATGGAAAACCGCGAAGCTTGGGCCGGGAAACCGAAAAAAAAACTACCCCAGGACGGAATCTCTTTTGTCCTGGTTATCCGGCCGTAGCTCACGAGTTTTTCGTGAGGTTAACTGATTTAGCCCCTGACATCGATTTGGCACTAAATTCCCTATCCGGGGGTGTGACGATCAACCCCCTGACGCGAATACCGCCCGAGCTGTGGCCGATCAAATGTCAAAATTTTCACAAAAAAACACCAAAATAATCGGTTTTCCCCCGATGTCGCCGACTTTGAAAATTCATATCTCTGCAACCAATTGAGATAACCTAGATCTGCCAACGTGGCTCGATGCGTCTGCCCGTCCTTTATCAGACCCCAAAGTTTGAGAGCTAACCTCCTTCGGCGCACCCCCTAACCTAACCTAACCTAACATCTACAATAACACCCCACTAAGATATACTTAACCCGAAAAAAGGGGGGGGTTAATTTTTCAAATTTGGCTGGGAGGTGGTTTGGCCTACCGGAATGGTGGAGGGGGGAATATTTTGGGGCATGACTACCACTTTTGCCGAAAAACTTGACGCACTACCTAATATCCCCACCGTAATATACCCAATTGAAGTTTCGAATATTGAAGGGGGGAATATGTCCCAGATGGAGCAATTTTTAAAAAATCGTAACCCATGAACCATTTAATTGCAAGAACCGAGATTGATGCCAATCGATAGAGCGTCACCCCCCCCCCCCCTATGACATGCGTCGCCTAAAACAGCTAACCCCACGGAAAAATCATGCGGGGAGGGGCAAAAACCTAAAATATACCTGAAAAAACACCATTTTCGCCAACTCCGGCGAGCCCTTCCTCACGAACCATTTGACTTAGGGGTTCGGGAACGAAACCATTCGATCCGTAGTGACCTCCTCTGTGATCCTCAAACGATAAAACCGCTAACCTAACCGGAAAACTCGCCCCATAGGGAGCAAAAACCCTAAATATTGCATCACCCCAAGCTATTTAATTTTTTTCAATCTCCCCCCTCTAGGGCCGGATTTTTTAGTGAGGTTAGATGTTTTCTTGGTCTCTATAGAAGCAGTACTAAATTTCCTATCAGTTGGTGCAATCACCAAGCCCCTAAACCGAATAGGGGCAGAGTTACGACCCTTTTTTTTTCCTAAATTTCAGTAAAATTTAAGAAAAAAACCATTTTTTTGGAAAAAGATACTGACTTTGAAAATTCATATCTCTGCAACCAATTGAGATAACCTAGAACTGCCAACGTGGCTCGATGCGTCTGCCCGTCCTTTATCAGACCCAAAAGTTTGAGAGCTAACCTCCTTCCGCGCACCCCCTAACCTAACCTAACCTAACCTACCTAACCTAACCTAACCTAACCTAACCTAACCTAACCTAACCTAACCTAACCTAACCTAACCTAACCTAACCTAACCTAACCTAACCTAACCTAACCTAACCTAACCTAACCTAACCTAACCTAACCTAACCTAACCTAACCTAACCTAACCTAACCTAACCTAACCTAACCTAACCTAACCTAACCTAACCTAACCTAACCTAACCTAACCTAACCTAACCTAACCTAACCTAACCTAACCTAACCTTGATGCGGTCACAGGCGACGCACAGGTCCGCACCCTCGGTGCATGTGGCCTCGGTGTGTCCGTTCTGTCCGCATCTTCGGCAGGCGTGGGAGAGGTCGGTGCCGGTGCACTGCCGCGTGGCGTGTCCGTAGCCGTGGCAGCGGTAGCACTTTGCCGGCTCCGGTCTGCGCGGGCGGACCCGGCACTGAGTCCAGCCGACGCGGACGGATGTCAGACTCCGACCGATGGCGATGGGCACTGTTGCAGTGGCCATTTGACGGCTGTCCCGCGTGGCCCACAGGCCGGTTACCTTGACCTCATCTTCAGAGAGGGGTTGGCCGTCCGGCGCGCTCTTCAGAATCGCGGCGAGGACCTCTTCTCTGGTGGTGACCTCGTCGAGGTCGGTTATTTCAATTTCGGCGGTGTGCCGGAGCCTGGTGACCACGGCTCCTGCCATGTTTTCGGCGAGCTTGTCGCGGATGGCTGAGGTGGCGGCAGTGGCCTTTGCGCCCTTGGTCAGCTCGACGAGCAGGTCGCCTTTGAGCGTTCTCCTCATTGAAGTCACGTGGGTTCCGAGGCCTTCGAAGTCTATTTCGGTGCCCCTAACTTGGCGCAGGGTGTCTGCGTAGGACTTGCCTTCGGGGACCTTGACGAGCACGGCGGCTGGTCTCTGGACGATTTTCCTGATTTGCTGCGGTCTCGGGGCAGGCGGCTTCTTGGTTACCTTCTGGACCAGAGTGAAGGGGACTTCTTCATGTTCGACAGATCGGTTTCCTGAGTGTTCGGGTTGATCGGTTGGCGGGACTTCAGGGACTTCGTTCCTCTGAGCCGGAGGTTTGGCCATGGGGGTCCTTGCGTCCAGCTTGGGTTTTTTGTTATTCCTCCTTCGACGACCGTTGCCGTTGGCCGTTTGGCCGGTTTTTCCGGCGGGCTGGGAGGAAGTCGTGGGCTTCGGTGCGTTGGTGGCAGGAATGTCGATGTTGGGATCGGTGGCGGTGGAGGCATCTTTTTGGCCGGGTGGCGGCCGTTGGTCCTTGTCGAGCAGTTTCAGAGCTTTGCAAACTTGCTCGAGTGCTCTGGTGACTTTTGACAGGCAGGGGCCGATGTAATCCTCGGAGTAGAACTCGTCCGCGAGGCTCTGTACGAGATCACAGGCATATTCCGTGGCTCTGGTGGCTGCGATGAGCGCGTTGCCGGAGTCTGAGGTGGTCGGTGTTTTGGTTGTTGTCGAAGTAGCGGTGTTGGGCGTCTTCTTCTTCTTCGTCTTCTGGACCTGGGAGTCTGCGGCCGGGGAGCTGGCTTGCTTCCTCTTGTGATGAGGGCCGTGGTCGGAGAAGGCGTCCATTTCCCAGTCGTCTGGGACGGAGGACGGCATGGCTGACTATCCTGAAAAAACGGGGTCGCGAGGGCCAAGGGAAAAAAAAAAAAAAAAAAAAAAAAAAAAAAAAAAAAAAAAAAAAAAAAAATTTGGGGGGGGATTTTCGGTTTTTTTCCGTTGGGGGGACCTCGTCCGAGAGGTGCCTCTGGGCCTTGTGCCCGAGTCCTGAGGTCGTGGGACCTTTGTGGCCGGAGTTATTGGCGTTTTAAGAAAACGGGGTGAGGGGAAAACTTTCGCGTGGGGGTGGGGGCCGCTGCCCCAGCCACGTGGCTGTTTTCCGCAGCGCTCTCCGAGCGCTGGTTCTCGCACACCGGCGTTTTCAAATTTCCGATTTTTTCCGTGACCAAGTGACGTTCGCGTCCCGAGTCGTTCGCGTCGCGTTGACGTTAGAACGAATGTCGCGGATTTGCGACCGGCCCGATGGCAGTGGCAAAATCCGTTATCACGGGGATCGGAGCCGCGTGATAGTACGGGCGGCCGTGTTAACCTTATGGGGTGAATTAATAGTTAACTCACCTGGGCCCTATTGAACGGATTGGCCCGCTCGATGTATTGTACGTTGGAGCTCAGCAAGGCGGACCGAAACAGCTGATGGGCCTAGACGTGGGTCGTCTGGTCGTCGCTGGGTGGTCGCTTTTGTCAGCCGATATTGTACTTAGCAGTAGTTGGTCTGGAGGGCTGGTTTCTACAGCAAAACTGACGTTCGCACTCGCGTTGTGACCGGACTGTCACCGTACACTTAACGCGCGATCCGGATTTTGCGATTGGGTTCGCGGGCGTCGGATTCGGCGAACTCGGTGCGGCTGCGTAATTCGGTAGCGATTTTTCGCGGAGGCGTCACAAAGCGGCGTCGGCTTTTGCCGGGCGGCCAGCTACGGGCCCGCTGAGTACACCAAAAGATGCGCACGGGCGGTGCGGATTTTTTGGTGGTTCGAACGGGTGCGTGCGGTGTTTGGGTGGTGAGCACCAGCGGATCTGGTGTTGCCGTGAGGTCGGGCGGCCGAGCGCGGTGCACTTAGGTCGCCGTATCTCACTGAGTTTAAGACCTACGATCGCGCGCGATGGCTTTTTCACTTAGTGGCGGGCAGCTGAAGCGATTGAGCCATGAAACGGCCGAATCGGAGGTACTTTTTGGTCGAACTTTTTATCGGCGGCGGGCGGCGGAATTTCACGCACTGTTTTCGCGATTTCTCGGGCGCGGCTGGGCCGATTTCGACGCGCGATGTCTTGGCGTGACGGCGGAGTCGAGACGAATCGATAGGTACCTGAATCGATCGGATCGGTTCGAAGTTTTCGGTGAAAACAAAAAACTCGTCGGGAGCGATACGGAGGTGCGTGCGATCGGTTTCGTGGTCGGAGCCAGACTAACCTAACCTAACCTAACCTAACCTAACCTAACCTAACCTAACCTAACCTAACCTAACCTAACCTAACCTAACCTAACCTAACCTAACCTAACCTAACCTAACCTAACCTAACCTAACCTAACCTAACCTAACCTTTTTTTTTTTTTTTTTTTTCGAGTTGAATCGAGGGCCGGAGGCGGAACCGCGTTAGCATTACTTCACCTCCGGCCCCCATCGTTTATTGATACAAAACACATATTAGGTAATACATCAATAACATACAAAATAGTCCCCGACCTGGGACCACCGACAAACGTTCCTCAGCTATTGCTGGTGTGATACTAGTCTGTCGGTGGACCAGGCCCGGGGGGACGTACAGAAAATTTACATACTGAATACATAGAGAAACGGTGTTGAGGTGTGTCAGCTCGTACGGCTTTCACCTCTTGCAGGGCTCTGCTCGACTGGTGTGCGCTGCTGGGCTGGCTCTGCGGACTCCTCTCGTGACTGATGACCGACGGCCGGGTGGGCGCACGTCCGTGGACCTCGTCCGGGCGTCAGATTCGCACATTCGACTTACGTTTTTTTGGAAAACTTGCGTTTTTCACGTTTTTTGGACGTATCTCGGCCGGTATTTGTCTGAGGGCTTCGGGAGTGCCGAAAACCCCCCCTTACATCCCCCTGTCAGCTGGGGTGACGACGGACCTGGTGCAGCAGACCCGACCCTCCTACCCCAGAAGGGGGCGGAGGAATCGGACTTTGAAATTGCGTACTTCGGACTACTTGCATCTTACATGCGTGGGTGCTGCTGGGCTGGCTCTGCGGGCTCCTCTCGTGACTGATGACCGACGGCCGGGTAGGCACACGTCCGTGGACCACTTCCCGGCGTCGAAATCGCACATCGGACTTACGTTTTTTTGGAAAACTTGCGTTTTTCACGTTTTTTGGACGTATCTCGGCCGGTATTTGTCTGAGGGCTTCGGGAGTGCCGAAAACCCCCCCTTACATCCCCCTGTCAGCTGGGGTGACGACGGACCTGGTGCAGCAGACCCGACCCTCCTAGCCCAAAAGGGGGCGGAGGAATCGGACTTTGAAGTTGCGTACTTCGGACTACTTGCATCTTACATGCGCGGGTGCTGCTGGGCTGGCTCTGCGGGCTCCTCTCGTGACTGATGACCGACGGCCGGGTAGGCACACGTCCGTGGACCACTTCCCGGCGTCGAAATCGCACATCGGACTTACGTTTTTTTGGAAAACTTGCGTTTTTCACGTTTTTTGGACGTATCTCGGCCGGTATTTGTCTGAGGGCTTCGGGATTGCCGAAAACCCCCCCTTACATCCCCCTGTCAGCTGGAGTGACAACGGACCTGGTGTCGCAGACCCGACCCTCCTAGCCCAAAAGGGGGCGGAGGAATCGGACTTTGAAATTTCGTACTTAGGATTACTTGCTTCTTTCATGCGTTGCGCGAGGTAGCGATCGGACTTGCGGCCTGCCTCCTGGCGGCGCAAGCGCCCGACCCTGGTTTATGACTAACCTTCGGTAGGCCTGCGAGGTGGCAGGCCAAGCAGCTGTCGTCGGGTTCGGTGCAACTCTTCGAATCGTGGCCGTTCAAGCCGCATCTCCAGCAGGCGCCGGTGCGGTCGACTTCGGAGGTGCACTTTCTCGCGTTGTGGCCAAAAATCTGGCATCGGAAGCATCGCTCTGGTGGGAGTGTCCTCGGTCTTACCCTACACTTTGAATAGCCGACCGAGATGCTGGAGATCTGGGTGGCCAGGTGTCTGGGCATCCTCGCCGAAGCTATCTGCTGCCTTGATTTGGTGGGCCAAATCCTAACGTCACATATCGAGGCGCGATCTGCTGCTAAGGTATTGCTGTCTTCACTGGTGACGGTGTCGCGGAGTGCCTCAAGGACATCGTCCGCGGTGGCGCAGGAGTCTAGGTCCAGGACCTCCACGTCTACGAGGACCCCGAGCTGAGAGATTCTGCCTATGTCGCTACCGAGTCTTACCGAGAAGGCGGCGGCGATTTTTTTCGCGGCCGCTGCGGAATTGTCGCCTCTAGGAAGCTCCATCAGGAGGGACCCGTCCTGGGTCTCCCTCATGACCAAGCTCGATCCCAAATCGGCCATGGTGAGGCCGCATGACCTGACTGCTCTTACCGTGTCGCTGTATGATCTGCCGGCGGCCGGTTTGATCATGATAGCTGGCGGTTTCCTCGGGTATGATTTTTGCTGCTGCCGAGCCACGTGGGTGGACTGCGCCTGGGGAGGATCTGCCGTCGCCTTGTTCCGCGGCCTGGCCTTCTTCCTTGCGACTACGGACCATCTGACGTTTTCCGTTTCCGCGGCAGACTCGGCTGCCGTGTCGACGGTGCCAACTTCGGAGCGATTTTCGATTTCGGTTTCCGAGGCAGACTCAGCTGACGTGACGGCGATGCGTGGTGTTGCCGGCCTCCGGCTGCGCGTGGCGGCGCCCGTCTGGGTAAATCCGTCACTCAACCACCAACTCGGCACGAGGTCCGTGTCGGTTTGAGCGTCGGAGGTGCTAATCGAGGTGGCGAGATCTGTGGTTTGCGTTGAAGCATCCGATGGATCGACGTACTTACGGGCGGCCTTAGCGAAACCCCTCAGCTTGCCTTTGTCGTTCAGGAGCTCTCCGAGGTTGCCTCTGATATGCAAGAGACTGGTGGCGAGATTATTGCAAAACGTTATAACTTGATGGTCTGCGTGACCGACCCGGTTCTCCATAAGATTTGCTGCTAAGTATGCTTCTAAATCCAGGAGGTGCATATTATCCATGATTGCGGTCGCGATGTCTGCGGCGTATTTATCCAGTGCAGAAAAGGGTTTCTCCTTCGTCTTTTGTTTCTTTGGTTCGGGTTGCGATCCCGCGGTGGCTGCGGCGGAGGCCCCGGCCGCGGAGGTCGCGGGGGCGGGGCTGGTCCGGGCGAGGTGTTGCGCGGTGGTGTCCATACTGGCGTCGGACGGGGGGCTGGGCGTCGCGCTGCCCTATACGCGCGGGAAGAGGGAGCTACTCCGGGAGCGCTTCGCCTCGAGAGGGAGCTGCTCCGGGAGCGCTTCGCCTCGCGGGGAGGCGGGTCCTGGCTGGACCGCTGTTCTTGGCTGACTGAGACCGCTGTTCTTGGCTGACTGAACCTAACCTAACCTAACCTAACCTTTTTTTTTTTTTTTTTTTTTTTTTTTCCGGGTTGAATCGAGGGCCGGAGGCGGAACCGCGTTAGCATTACTTCACCTCCGGCCCCCATCGTTTATTGATACAAAACACATATTAGGTAATACATCAATAACCACAAAATAGTCCCCGACCTGGGACCACCGACAAACGTTCCTCAGCTATTGCTGGTGTGATACTAGTCTGTCGGTGGGCCAGGCCCGGGGGGACGAACAGAAAATTTTTTACATACTGAATACATAGAGAAACGGTGTTGAGATGTGTCAGCTCGTACGGCTTTCACCTCTTGCGGGCTCTCCTCGACTGGTGTGTGCTGCTGGGCTGGCTCTGCGGACTCCTCTCGTGACTGATGACCGACGGCCGGGTGGGCACACGTCCGTGGACCACTTCCGGGCGTCGGAATCGCACTTTCGACTTACGATTTTTTCACTTCTTGCGTTTTTGACGTTTTTTGGACGTATCTCGGCCGGTATTTGTCTGAGGGCTTCGGGAGTGCCGAAAACCCCCCCTTACATCCCCCTGTCAGCTGGGGTGACGACGGACCTGGTGCAGCAGACCCGACCCTCCTAGCCCAAAAGGGGGCGGAGGAATCGGACTTTGAAGTTGCGTACTTCGGACTACTTGCATCTTACATGCGTGGGTGCTGCTGGGCTGGCTCTGCGGACTCCTCTCGTGACTGATGACCGACGGCCGGGTGGGCACACGTCCGTGGACCACTTCCCGGCGTCGGAATCGCACTTTCGACTTACGATTTTTTCACTTCTTGCGTTTTTTGACGTTTTTTGGACGTATCTCGGCCGGTATTTGTCTGAGGGCTTCGGGAGTGCCGAAAACCCCCCCTTACATCCCCCTGTCAGCAGGGGTGACGACGGATCTGATTCAGCAGACGAGACCCTCCTAACCCAGAAGGGGGCGGAGGAATCCAACTTTGAACTTTCGTACTGCGGACTTAGGTTGGCCTGCGGGGGCAAGCGTTTCTCGCTACTAGCGTCATTTTTCCCTACTTGCGTGCGTATTTCACAACTTGCGCCGTTTTTTCACTAATTGCGTACTAGCCTGCTGCTGCGTACGGTTTTCGCTACTAGCGTGCGTTTTTCACTTCTTGCGTTGTTTTTCACTACTTGCGTGCGTTTTTTCACTACTAGCGCCGTTTTCACTACTTGCGTACTAGCCTGCTGCTGCGTACGGTTTTTGCTACTAGCGTGCGTTTTTCGCTACTTGCGTCGTTTAATACTACTTGCGTGCGTTTTTCACTACTTGCGCCGTTTTTCACTACTTGCGTACTAGCCTGCTGCTGCGTACGATTTTTCGCTACTAACGTGCGTTTTCCGCTACTTGCGTTGTTTTTTCACTACTTGCGTGCGTTTTTTTAACTACTTGCGCCGTTTTTCACTAATTGCGTACTAGCCTGCTGCTGCGTACGGTTTTCGCTTAGCGTGCGTTTTTTCGCTACTTCGTTGTTTTTTTTTTTTTTTTTTTTTCCCCTACTTGCGTGCGTCTTTCACTTACTTGCGCCGTTTTTCACTAATAGCGTACTAGCCTGCTGCTGCGTACGGTTTCCGCTTAGCGTGCGTTTTTTGCTACTTGCGTTGTTTTTCCCTACTTGCGTGCGTTTATTCACTACTTGCGCCGTTTTTCACTAATTGCGTACTAGCCTGCTGCTGCGTACGGTTTTCGTTACTAGCGTGCGTTTTTTCGCTACTTGCGTTGTTTTTTCACTACTTGCGTGCGTTTTTTTAACTACTTGCGCCGTTTTTCACTAATTGCGTACTAGCCTGCTGCTGCGTACGGTTTTCGCTTAGCGTGCGTTTTTTCGCTACTTCGTTGTTTTTTTTTTTTTTTTTTTTTTCCCCTACTTGCGTGCGTCTTTCACTTACTTGCGCCGTTTTTCACTAATAGCGTACTAGCCTGCTGCTGCGTACGGTTTTCGCTTAGCGTGCGTTTTTTGCTACTTGCGTTGTTTTTCCCTACTTGCGTGCGTTTATTCACTACTTGCGCCGTTTTTCACTAATTGCGTACTAGCCTGCTGCTGCGTACGGTTTTCGTTACTAGCGTGCGTTTTTTCGCTACTTGCGTTGCTTTTCACTACTCTCGTGCGTTTTTTCACTACTAGCGCCGTTTATCACTACTTGCGTACTAGCCTGCTGCTGCGTACGGTTTTTCGCTTAGCGTGCGTTTTTCGCTACTTGCGTGCGTAATTTCGCTACTTGCGCCGTTTTTTCCACAACTTGTGTACTAGCCTGCTGCTGCGTATGGTTTTCGCTGCTTGCGTTTCGCTACTTGCGTTTGGCACCTCTTAGCACCGATCGAAATCGGTGAGCCCCCCCACCACGTCAAGGTGGGTGCCGTCGGGGGGGAACCTAACCTAACCTAACCTAACCTAACCTAACCTAACCTAACCTTTTTTTTTTTTTTTTTTTTTTTTTTTTTTCCGGGTTGAATCGAGGGCCGGAGGCGGAACCGCGTTAGCATTACTTCACCTCCGGCCCCCATCGTTTATTGATACAAAACACATATTAGGTAATACATCAATAACCACAAAATAGTCCCCGACCTGGGACCACCGACAAACGTTCCTCAGCTATTGCTGGTGTGATACTAGTCTGTCGGTGGGCCAGGCCCGGGGGGACGAACAGAAAATTTTTTACATACTGAATACATAGAGAAACGGTGTTGAGATGTGTCAGCTCGTACGGCTTTCACCTCTTGCGGGCTCTCCTCGACTGGTGTGTGCTGCTGGGCTGGCTCTGCGGACTCCTCTCGTGACTGATGACCGACGGCCGGGTGGGCACACGTCCGTGGACCACTTCCGGGCGTCGGAATCGCACTTTCGACTTACGATTTTTTCACTTCTTGCGTTTTTGACGTTTTTTGGACGTATCTCGGCCGGTATTTGTCTGAGGGCTTCGGGAGTGCCGAAAACCCCCCCTTACATCCCCCTGTCAGCTGGGGTGACGACGGACCTGGTGCAGCAGACCCGACCCTCCTAGCCCAAAAGGGGGCGGAGGAATCGGACTTTGAAGTTGCGTACTTCGGACTACTTGCATCTTACATGCGTGGGTGCTGCTGGGCTGGCTCTGCGGACTCCTCTCGTGACTGATGACCGACGGCCGGGTGGGCACACGTCCGTGGACCACTTCCCGGCGTCGGAATCGCACTTTCGACTTACGATTTTTTCACTTCTTGCGTTTTTTGACGTTTTTTGGACGTATCTCGGCCGGTATTTGTCTGAGGGCTTCGGGAGTGCCGAAAACCCCCCCTTACATCCCCCTGTCAGCAGGGGTGACGACGGATCTGATTCAGCAGACGAGACCCTCCTAACCCAGAAGGGGGCGGAGGAATCCAACTTTGAACTTTCGTACTGCGGACTTAGGTTGGCCTGCGGGGGCAAGCGTTTCTCGCTACTAGCGTCATTTTTCCCTACTTGCGTGCGTATTTCACAACTTGCGCCGTTTTTTCACTAATTGCGTACTAGCCTGCTGCTGCGTACGGTTTTCGCTACTAGCGTGCGTTTTTCACTTCTTGCGTTGTTTTTCACTACTTGCGTGCGTTTTTTCACTACTAGCGCCGTTTTCACTACTTGCGTACTAGCCTGCTGCTGCGTACGGTTTTTGCTACTAGCGTGCGTTTTTCGCTACTTGCGTCGTTTAATACTACTTGCGTGCGTTTTTCACTACTTGCGCCGTTTTTCACTACTTGCGTACTAGCCTGCTGCTGCGTACGATTTTTCGCTACTAACGTGCGTTTTCCGCTACTTGCGTTGTTTTTTCACTACTTGCGTGCGTTTTTTTAACTACTTGCGCCGTTTTTCACTAATTGCGTACTAGCCTGCTGCTGCGTACGGTTTTCGCTTAGCGTGCGTTTTTTCGCTACTTCGTTGTTTTTTTTTTTTTTTTTTTTTCCCCTACTTGCGTGCGTCTTTCACTTACTTGCGCCGTTTTTCACTAATAGCGTACTAGCCTGCTGCTGCGTACGGTTTCCGCTTAGCGTGCGTTTTTTGCTACTTGCGTTGTTTTTCCCTACTTGCGTGCGTTTATTCACTACTTGCGCCGTTTTTCACTAATTGCGTACTAGCCTGCTGCTGCGTACGGTTTTCGTTACTAGCGTGCGTTTTTTCGCTACTTGCGTTGTTTTTTCACTACTTGCGTGCGTTTTTTTAACTACTTGCGCCGTTTTTCACTAATTGCGTACTAGCCTGCTGCTGCGTACGGTTTTCGCTTAGCGTGCGTTTTTTCGCTACTTCGTTGTTTTTTTTTTTTTTTTTTTCCCCTACTTGCGTGCGTCTTTCACTTACTTGCGCCGTTTTTCACTAATAGCGTACTAGCCTGCTGCTGCGTACGGTTTTCGCTTAGCGTGCGTTTTTTGCTACTTGCGTTGTTTTTCCCTACTTGCGTGCGTTTATTCACTACTTGCGCCGTTTTTCACTAATTGCGTACTAGCCTGCTGCTGCGTACGGTTTTCGTTACTAGCGTGCGTTTTTTCGCTACTTGCGTTGCTTTTCACTACTCTCGTGCGTTTTTTCACTACTAGCGCCGTTTATCACTACTTGCGTACTAGCCTGCTGCTGCGTACGGTTTTTCGCTTAGCGTGCGTTTTTCGCTACTTGCGTGCGTAATTTCGCTACTTGCGCCGTTTTTTCCACAACTTGTGTACTAGCCTGCTGCTGCGTATGGTTTTCGCTGCTTGCGTTTCGCTACTTGCGTTTGGCACCTCTTAGCACCGATCGAAATCGGTGAGCCCCCCCACCACGTCAAGGTGGGTGCCGTCGGGGGGGAACCTAACCTAACCTAACCTAACCTAACCTAACCTAACCTTTTTTTTTTTTTTTTTTTTTTTTTTTTTTTCCGGGTTGAATCGAGGGCCGGAGGCGGAACCGCGTTAGCATTACTTCACCTCCGGCCCCCATCGTTTATTGATACAAAACACATATTAGGTAATACATCAATAACCACAAAATAGTCCCCGACCTGGGACCACCGACAAACGTTCCTCAGCTATTGCTGGTGTGATACTAGTCTGTCGGTGGGCCAGGCCCGGGGGGACGAACAGAAAATTTTTTACATACTGAATACATAGAGAAACGGTGTTGAGATGTGTCAGCTCGTACGGCTTTCACCTCTTGCGGGCTCTCCTCGACTGGTGTGTGCTGCTGGGCTGGCTCTGCGGACTCCTCTCGTGACTGATGACCGACGGCCGGGTGGGCACACGTCCGTGGACCACTTCCGGGCGTCGGAATCGCACTTTCGACTTACGATTTTTTCACTTCTTGCGTTTTTGACGTTTTTTGGACGTATCTCGGCCGGTATTTGTCTGAGGGCTTCGGGAGTGCCGAAAACCCCCCCTTACATCCCCCTGTCAGCTGGGGTGACGACGGACCTGGTGCAGCAGACCCGACCCTCCTACCCCAGAAGGGGGCGGAGGAATCGGACTTTGAAATTGCGTACTTCGGACTACTTGCATCTTACATGCGTGGGTGCTGCTGGGCTGGCTCTGCGGGCTCCTCTCGTGACTGATGACCGACGGCCGGGTAGGCACACGTCCGTGGACCACTTCCCGGCGTCGAAATCGCACATCGGACTTACGTTTTTTTGGAAAACTTGCGTTTTTCACGTTTTTTGGACGTATCTCGGCCGGTATTTGTCTGAGGGCTTCGGGATTGCCGAAAACCCCCCCTTACATCCCCCTGTCAGCTGGGGTGACGACGGACCTGGTGCAGCAGACCCGACCCTCCTAGCCCAAAAGGGGGCGGAGGAATCGGACTTTGAAGTTGCGTACTTCGGACTACTTGCATCTTACATGCGCGGGTGCTGCTGGGCTGGCTCTGCGGGCTCCTCTCGTGACTGATGACCGACGGCCGGGTAGGCACACGTCCGTGGACCACTTCCCGGCGTCGAAATCGCACATCGGACTTACGTTTTTTTGGAAAACTTGCGTTTTTCACGTTTTTTGGACGTATCTCGGCCGGTATTTGTCTGAGGGCTTCGGGATTGCCGAAAACCCCCCCTTACATCCCCCTGTCAGCTGGAGTGACAACGGACCTGGTGTCGCAGACCCGACCCTCCTAGCCCAAAAGGGGGCGGAGGAATCGGACTTTGAAATTTCGTACTTAGGATTACTTGCTTCTTTCATGCGTTGCGCGAGGTAGCGATCGGACTTGCGGCCTGCCTCCTGGCGGCGCAAGCGCCCGACCCTGGTTTATGACTAACCTTCGGTAGGCCTGCGAGGTGGCAGGCCAAGCAGCTGTCGTCGGGTTCGGTGCAACTCTTCGAATCGTGGCCGTTCAAGCCGCATCTCCAGCAGGCGCCGGTGCGGTCGACTTCGGAGGTGCACTTTCTCGCGTTGTGGCCAAAAATCTGGCATCGGAAGCATCGCTCTGGTGGGAGTGTCCTCGGTCTTACCCTACACTTTGAATAGCCGACCGAGATGCTGGAGATCTGGGTGGCCAGGTGTCTGGGCATCCTCGCCGAAGCTATCTGCTGCCTTGATTTGGTGGGCCAAATCCTAACGTCACATATCGAGGCGCGATCTGCTGCTAAGGTATTGCTGTCTTCACTGGTGACGGTGTCGCGGAGTGCCTCAAGGACATCGTCCGCGGTGGCGCAGGAGTCTAGGTCCAGGACCTCCACGTCTACGAGGACCCCGAGCTGAGAGATTCTGCCTATGTCGCTACCGAGTCTTACCGAGAAGGCGGCGGCGATTTTTTTCGCGGCCGCTGCGGAATTGTCGCCTCTAGGAAGCTCCATCAGGAGGGACCCGTCCTGGGTCTCCCTCATGACCAAGCTCGATCCCAAATCGGCCATGGTGAGGCCGCATGACCTGACTGCTCTTACCGTGTCGCTGTATGATCTGCCGGCGGCCGGTTTGATCATGATAGCTGGCGGTTTCCTCGGGTATGATTTTTGCTGCTGCCGAGCCACGTGGGTGGACTGCGCCTGGGGAGGATCTGCCGTCGCCTTGTTCCGCGGCCTGGCCTTCTTCCTTGCGACTACGGACCATCTGACGTTTTCCGTTTCCGCGGCAGACTCGGCTGCCGTGTCGACGGTGCCAACTTCGGAGCGATTTTCGATTTCGGTTTCCGAGGCAGACTCAGCTGACGTGTCGGCGATGCGTGGTGTTGCCGGCCTCCGGCTGCGCGTGGCGGCGCCCGTCTGGGTAAATCCGTCACTCAACCACCAACTCGGCACGAGGTCCGTGTCGGTTTGAGCGTCGGAGGTGCTAATCGAGGTGGCGAGATCTGTGGTTTGCGTTGAAGCATCCGATGGATCGACGTACTTACGGGCGGCCTTAGCGAAACCCCTCAGCTTGCCTTTGTCGTTCAGGAGCTCTCCGAGGTTGCCTCTGATATGCAAGAGACTGGTGGCGAGATTATTGCAAAACGTTATAACTTGATGGTCTGCGTGACCGACCCGGTTCTCCATAAGATTTGCTGCTAAGTATGCTTCTAAATCCAGGAGGTGCATATTATCCATGATTGCGGTCGCGATGTCTGCGGCGTATTTATCCAGTGCAGAAAAGGGTTTCTCCTTCGTCTTTTGTTTCTTTGGTTCGGGTTGCGATCCCGCGGTGGCTGCGGCGGAGGCCCCGGCCGCGGAGGTCGCGGGGGCGGGGCTGGTCCGGGCGAGGTGTTGCGCGGTGGTGTCCATACTGGCGTCGGACGGGGGGCTGGGCGTCGCGCTGCCCTATACGCGCGGGAAGAGGGAGCTACTCCGGGAGCGCTTCGCCTCGAGAGGGAGCTGCTCCGGGAGCGCTTCGCCTCGCGGGGAGGCGGGTCCTGGCTGGACCGCTGTTCTTGGCTGACTAACCTAACCTAACCTAACCTAACCTAACCTTTTTTTTTTTTTTTTTTTTTTTTTTCCGGGTTGAATCGAGGGCCGGAGGCGGAACCGCGTTAGCATTACTTCACCTCCGGCCCCCATCGTTTATTGATACAAAACACATATTAGGTAATACATCAATAACCACAAAATAGTCCCCGACCTGGGACCACCGACAAACGTTCCTCAGCTATTGCTGGTGTGATACTAGTCTGTCGGTGGGCCAGGCCCGGGGGGACGAACAGAAAATTTTTTACATACTGAATACATAGAGAAACGGTGTTGAGATGTGTCAGCTCGTACGGCTTTCACCTCTTGCGGGCTCTCCTCGACTGGTGTGTGCTGCTGGGCTGGCTCTGCGGACTCCTCTCGTGACTGATGACCGACGGCCGGGTGGGCACACGTCCGTGGACCACTTCCGGGCGTCGGAATCGCACTTTCGACTTACGATTTTTTCACTTCTTGCGTTTTTGACGTTTTTTGGACGTATCTCGGCCGGTATTTGTCTGAGGGCTTCGGGAGTGCCGAAAACCCCCCCTTACATCCCCCTGTCAGCTGGGGTGACGACGGACCTGGTGCAGCAGACCCGACCCTCCTAGCCCAAAAGGGGGCGGAGGAATCGGACTTTGAAGTTGCGTACTTCGGACTACTTGCATCTTACATGCGTGGGTGCTGCTGGGCTGGCTCTGCGGACTCCTCTCGTGACTGATGACCGACGGCCGGGTGGGCACACGTCCGTGGACCACTTCCCGGCGTCGGAATCGCACTTTCGACTTACGATTTTTTCACTTCTTGCGTTTTTTGACGTTTTTTGGACGTATCTCGGCCGGTATTTGTCTGAGGGCTTCGGGAGTGCCGAAAACCCCCCCTTACATCCCCCTGTCAGCAGGGGTGACGACGGATCTGATTCAGCAGACGAGACCCTCCTAACCCAGAAGGGGGCGGAGGAATCCAACTTTGAACTTTCGTACTGCGGACTTAGGTTGGCCTGCGGGGGCAAGCGTTTCTCGCTACTAGCGTCATTTTTCCCTACTTGCGTGCGTATTTCACAACTTGCGCCGTTTTTTCACTAATTGCGTACTAGCCTGCTGCTGCGTACGGTTTTCGCTACTAGCGTGCGTTTTTCACTTCTTGCGTTGTTTTTCACTACTTGCGTGCGTTTTTTCACTACTAGCGCCGTTTTCACTACTTGCGTACTAGCCTGCTGCTGCGTACGGTTTTTGCTACTAGCGTGCGTTTTTCGCTACTTGCGTCGTTTAATACTACTTGCGTGCGTTTTTCACTACTTGCGCCGTTTTTCACTACTTGCGTACTAGCCTGCTGCTGCGTACGATTTTTCGCTACTAACGTGCGTTTTCCGCTACTTGCGTTGTTTTTTCACTACTTGCGTGCGTTTTTTTAACTACTTGCGCCGTTTTTCACTAATTGCGTACTAGCCTGCTGCTGCGTACGGTTTTCGCTTAGCGTGCGTTTTTTCGCTACTTCGTTGTTTTTTTTTTTTTTTTTTTTTTTCCCCTACTTGCGTGCGTCTTTCACTTACTTGCGCCGTTTTTCACTAATAGCGTACTAGCCTGCTGCTGCGTACGGTTTTCGCTTAGCGTGCGTTTTTTGCTACTTGCGTTGTTTTTCCCTACTTGCGTGCGTTTATTCACTACTTGCGCCGTTTTTCACTAATTGCGTACTAGCCTGCTGCTGCGTACGGTTTTAGTTACTAGCGTGCGTTTTTTCGCTACTTGCGTTGTTTTTTCACTACTTGCGTGCGTTTTTTTAACTACTTGCGCCGTTTTTCACTAATTGCGTACTAGCCTGCTGCTGCGTACGGTTTTCGCTTAGCGTGCGTTTTTTCGCTACTTCGTTGTTTTTTTTTTTTTTTTTTTTTTTTTTTCCCCTACTTGCGTGCGTCTTTCACTTACTTGCGCCGTTTTTCACTAATAGCGTACTAGCCTGCTGCTGCGTACGGTTTTCGCTTAGCGTGCGTTTTTTGCTACTTGCGTTGTTTTTCCCTACTTGCGTGCGTTTATTCACTACTTGCGCCGTTTTTCACTAATTGCGTACTAGCCTGCTGCTGCGTACGGTTTTCGTTACTAGCGTGCGTTTTTTCGCTACTTGCGTTGCTTTTCACTACTCTCGTGCGTTTTTTCACTACTAGCGCCGTTTATCACTACTTGCGTACTAGCCTGCTGCTGCGTACGGTTTTTCGCTTAGCGTGCGTTTTTCGCTACTTGCGTGCGTAATTTCGCTACTTGCGCCGTTTTTTCCACAACTTGTGTACTAGCCTGCTGCTGCGTATGGTTTTCGCTGCTTGCGTTTCGCTACTTGCGTTTGGCACCTCTTAGCACCGATCGAAATCGGTGAGCCCCCCCACCACGTCAAGGTGGGTGCCGTCGGGGGAACCTAACCTAACCTTTTTTTTTTTTTTTTTTTTTTTTTTCCGGGTTGAATCGAGGGCCGGAGGCGGAACCGCGTTAGCATTACTTCACCTCCGGCCCCCATCGTTTATTGATACAAAACACATATTAGGTAATACATCAATAACCACAAAATAGTCCCCGACCTGGGACCACCGACAAACGTTCCTCAGCTATTGCTGGTGTGATACTAGTCTGTCGGTGGGCCAGGCCCGGGGGGACGAACAGAAAATTTTTTACATACTGAATACATAGAGAAACGGTGTTGAGATGTGTCAGCTCGTACGGCTTTCACCTCTTGCGGGCTCTCCTCGACTGGTGTGTGCTGCTGGGCTGGCTCTGCGGACTCCTCTCGTGACTGATGACCGACGGCCGGGTGGGCACACGTCCGTGGACCACTTCCGGGCGTCGGAATCGCACTTTCGACTTACGATTTTTTCACTTCTTGCGTTTTTGACGTTTTTTGGACGTATCTCGGCCGGTATTTGTCTGAGGGCTTCGGGAGTGCCGAAAACCCCCCCTTACATCCCCCTGTCAGCTGGGGTGACGACGGACCTGGTGCAGCAGACCCGACCCTCCTAGCCCAAAAGGGGGCGGAGGAATCGGACTTTGAAGTTGCGTACTTCGGACTACTTGCATCTTACATGCGTGGGTGCTGCTGGGCTGGCTCTGCGGACTCCTCTCGTGACTGATGACCGACGGCCGGGTGGGCACACGTCCGTGGACCACTTCCCGGCGTCGGAATCGCACTTTCGACTTACGATTTTTTCACTTCTTGCGTTTTTTGACGTTTTTTGGACGTATCTCGGCCGGTATTTGTCTGAGGGCTTCGGGAGTGCCGAAAACCCCCCCTTACATCCCCCTGTCAGCAGGGGTGACGACGGATCTGATTCAGCAGACGAGACCCTCCTAACCCAGAAGGGGGCGGAGGAATCCAACTTTGAACTTTCGTACTGCGGACTTAGGTTGGCCTGCGGGGGCAAGCGTTTCTCGCTACTAGCGTCATTTTTCCCTACTTGCGTGCGTATTTCACAACTTGCGCCGTTTTTTCACTAATTGCGTACTAGCCTGCTGCTGCGTACGGTTTTCGCTACTAGCGTGCGTTTTTCACTTCTTGCGTTGTTTTTCACTACTTGCGTGCGTTTTTTCACTACTAGCGCCGTTTTCACTACTTGCGTACTAGCCTGCTGCTGCGTACGGTTTTTGCTACTAGCGTGCGTTTTTCGCTACTTGCGTCGTTTAATACTACTTGCGTGCGTTTTTCACTACTTGCGCCGTTTTTCACTACTTGCGTACTAGCCTGCTGCTGCGTACGATTTTTCGCTACTAACGTGCGTTTTCCGCTACTTGCGTTGTTTTTTCACTACTTGCGTGCGTTTTTTTAACTACTTGCGCCGTTTTTCACTAATTGCGTACTAGCCTGCTGCTGCGTACGGTTTTCGCTTAGCGTGCGTTTTTTCGCTACTTCGTTGTTTTTTTTTTTTTTTTTTTTTTTCCCCTACTTGCGTGCGTCTTTCACTTACTTGCGCCGTTTTTCACTAATAGCGTACTAGCCTGCTGCTGCGTACGGTTTTCGCTTAGCGTGCGTTTTTTGCTACTTGCGTTGTTTTTCCCTACTTGCGTGCGTTTATTCACTACTTGCGCCGTTTTTCACTAATTGCGTACTAGCCTGCTGCTGCGTACGGTTTTCGTTACTAGCGTGCGTTTTTTCGCTACTTGCGTTGTTTTTTCACTACTTGCGTGCGTTTTTTTAACTACTTGCGCCGTTTTTCACTAATTGCGTACTAGCCTGCTGCTGCGTACGGTTTTCGCTTAGCGTGCGTTTTTTCGCTACTTCGTTGTTTTTTTTTTTTTTTTTTTTTCCCCTACTTGCGTGCGTCTTTCACTTACTTGCGCCGTTTTTCACTAATAGCGTACTAGCCTGCTGCTGCGTACGGTTTTCGCTTAGCGTGCGTTTTTTGCTACTTGCGTTGTTTTTCCCTACTTGCGTGCGTTTATTCACTACTTGCGCCGTTTTTCACTAATTGCGTACTAGCCTGCTGCTGCGTACGGTTTTCGTTACTAGCGTGCGTTTTTTCGCTACTTGCGTTGCTTTTCACTACTCTCGTGCGTTTTTTCACTACTAGCGCCGTTTATCACTACTTGCGTACTAGCCTGCTGCTGCGTACGGTTTTTCGCTTAGCGTGCGTTTTTCGCTACTTGCGTGCGTAATTTCGCTACTTGCGCCGTTTTTTCCACAACTTGTGTACTAGCCTGCTGCTGCGTATGGTTTTCGCTGCTTGCGTTTCGCTACTTGCGTTTGGCACCTCTTAGCACCGATCGAAATCGGTGAGCCCCCCCACCACGTCAAGGTGGGTGCCGTCGGGGGGGAACCTAACCTAACCTAACCTAACCTAAGGTGGGTCCCGTCGGGGGGAACCTAACCTTTTTTTTTTTTTTTTTTTTTTTTTTTTTTTTTTTTTTTTTTGTGTTTGAATCGACGACGCCACGGGGACTGCTTTCGCATTGCGTCCGTGGCGCCGCCATCGTTTATTGCTAAATAAAAATTAACAATTTATACATACGGATGGGGTAGACGGGACAATACCCCGACTTACCCCATCGGTGACATAACATGTTATACATCAATCATTTACATCATTCAGTTTTGATTTTGTGACGCCTTCCTCCTCTTGTCTTGTCGGACCGACCGGAGTCCGTCGTCCTTGTAATCTCGTGCTTGGTGCTGAAAATTTCGACGGGCCGACCGGAGTCCGCCGCCCTGGATGTCGCGTGCGTCGTCTGATCCTCTCCTAAGCCCTCCTTGGTCTTGGTCCGCCTGGACGCTCCCTGTCTCTTTCGTCAGACTCTTTCTTACTCATCACCGCTCTGGCAAAGTCTTTGACGGCCTGCCAGTTTGCGTGAGTGGACAGCATGGCAGGCACTAGGTTGTCTACTGATACCGTTCCACCGGTCGCGCGTTCCAACTGCAGCCTCTCCTCGACCCATGCCGGGCATTCGACCAACGTGTGTTCCGCGCTGTCGCGGCATGAGTTGCAGTGGTGGCATGCGTCTGACTGCTCTTTGCCGATTCTGTGGAGGTAGACTCCAAAGCAACCATGTCCAGAAAGGATTTGGGTTAAATGAAAGTCTAGGTCCCCTTGTTTGCCGAGGCACCACCTTTCAACGTCGGGGATTAACCGTTTGCTCCATTCACCGGATGTAGACTCGGCGATGCGGGCTTTCCACTTCGCCATTGTTGAGGCGCGGGGAGAGAACTCACTGCGTACTCCAGACCTCCTTTCGCTGAACGAGGCACTGCGTTCCTCCGCCAGAAGGTCGGCAGGCGGCGTGCCAGCCAAGATGCTTGTTGCTGTTTCCGAAACTGTCCGGTAGCCGCAGATGCTTCGGAGTAGCGCCTTTCGCTGCACGCCATTCACCAGTGATTTGTTTCTCGGGACCAGGGACATTGTCTCCGCCCATGATGGTGCTCCGTAGAGGAGAATCGACGTCGTGACTGATAACAGAAGTTTCCTTCTAGACTCTTTTGGGCCTCCAATATTGGGCATAAGTCTCCCTAGGGCGCTTGACATTTTTTCCGCCTTAGATGCGGCTTCGACGATGTGGTCCTTGAAGAGTAGGCCGCGCTCCACTATCATCCCCAGGTATTTCATCTTGTCCTTCGGCTGGATAGTTTGCCCGTCAAGTATCAGCCTTGGGGTTTCATACTTGTATTTGTTGGAGAACACGACCGCCTCGGTTTTGTGAACTGCCAGTGACAGACCCATGTTCCGGATCTCATCGGAAACCAAAGAGAGCGTCTCATTGGCTGTTGTTTCCAGCTCTGGAATGGATTTGCCCGAGCTTACGACTAAGGTGTCGTCAGCGAAGCCGATCAGTCTGGACCCCCTCGGGAGTTGGAGTTGGAGAATCCGATCATAGGCGAGGTTCCAGAGAAGCGGGCCGACGACAGAGCCTTGCGGAACGCCACTCGACACCTGTATCTCCACTTTTTGGTCTCCAGCCGAGGTTTCGGCTGACCTCCCGGAAAAGTAGTCCTGGAAGACTCTTTTCAGGTACATGGGGGTTTCGGCCTGGCTTAGTGCAAGCATGACCTCGTTCCAGCCGATGGAGTTAAAGGCATTCTTGATATCCAGGCTGATTGCCACGCAGAACTTTGACGATGGGAAATTTATTTCCGTTAGGATCGTACTCTGGAGTTTCCTCACCGCATCGTCCGTGGACAGCTGCTTGGTAAAACCAAACTGGTTACGGGACAATCCGCCTCTACCGGCAATGTGCTCATGTAGCCTTGCCACCAACAGGGACTCGAATACTTTACCTACCACGTTCAGGAGACAGATAGGTCTGTATGAAGCAGGCTCCCCATCTGGTTTGTTGCCCTTCTTTAGGAGGATGACGCGGGCTCTCTTCCAGCCGGAAGGGATCACTCCTTCTTTTATGCACTGGTTAAACATTCCCAGTAGCATGGACGGGCATACCTGGTGAACAACGCTAATTATTTTCCCATTTATGTTGTCCATACCTGGGGCGGTGTTTTTCCGCTTGATTCTTTCAACCGCTTTGTTAACCTCCTCTGTTGTGAAGGGTGGAGGCGTCTCATTTACTTCGAGAGTTTGCATCATCATCGGGGGATGGACGGGGAAGAGTGCTTCCGTGATTCGTCGTACTGATTCGAGTTCCATGTTGCTCGTTGCGGGAGGACCGCGTAGTCCTAACCTAACCTAACCTAACCTAACCTAACCTATCCTAACCTTTTTTTTTTTTTTTTTCGGGTTTGAACCGACGACGTCGCGGGAACTGCTTTCGCAATGCTTCCGCGACGCCGCCATCGTTTATTTGAAATAATAAAGACAAATAATTATACATACGGGAGGGGTAGACGGGACACTTCCCCGACTTACCCCCCCTCTAAACATGACAGTACATAGCATATTACATTTTACATTATCAGCAGTTGTTGAGGCGTGCACCTTTTGGCGGGCCGACCGGAGTCCGCCGCCCTGGTTCTCTCGTGCTGCTACTCCTATTGGCGGGCCGACCGGAGTCCGCCGCCCTTGAAACCTCGTTCTCTAGGTGTCCAGCGATGCCGTGATCGTCGTCCCGCCCGTGGTGTCACGGGTGGGGGATGAACAACGTGGTCGGTGACACCTCCGACGACTCGCGGTAGCGAGTGGTGTGAGTGTCTGTCCAGTTGTTCATCCTGATCCAGCTTCAGACTGAGTGCGCTGTCGTCAGTCGTACAACTGTTCCTCCCTTTCATCATCTTCTTTGGAGCACATGATTTTTTCCACCATCGCCATAAACTCACGTCTGTTGGTCTTTGCCTGTTCTACGATCCTTGACCGGGCTGTCAGATCGTCAGGTAGTTCGTCGGCCCTAGGTCCACACAGGAGTTCCTGAACGTCCCCGGGCTCTGGTGGGCGTCTTAAGATCCTGGTCAGGACAGCACGCTCGTCCTCCCACCTGGGGCAAGCGAAGAGGGTGTGCTCTGCCGTGTCTTCGGGGTTCATGCAATACACGCAGTAGCTGTCCACGGCACGTTTGAATCTTAGCAGGTAGCTGCGGAAACAACCGTGTGCAGACAGGGCCTGCGTCATGCGGTATGTGAGGCTCATAGCAGGCTTCGCAATCCAGCGTGCGATGTCGGGCAGAAGCCGGTGGGTCCATCTGCGTCCGACTGCGTCAGGACCGGCTGCGGCCCGATCCCATCTGGATTGCCAAGACGATGTAGAGATTGCTCTTTCTCCTTTCCTTATAGTGGAGGTCGATGTTAATTCTCCCTCATCTTCTAGACGGGTCTTGACTCTTGCCCGTTCGTGGGCGAGGAGGTCGGCCGGCAGCATGCACGACAGTACGGAGGACGCGTCGGCGGAGATCGTTCGGTAGCCTCTGATGGTGCGGAGTGCCGTGGTCCTCTGCGCCCTGGCCATCTCGTTTCGATTTTTCGCTGTCTTGATGCCGGCTTTGGCCCAGGTTGGGGACGCGTAGAGCAGCTTGCTGTTGGTCACAGACCCCAGCAGAGCCCGTTTTGCCTGGGTCGGGCCCCCTACGTTGGGCATCAGACGTCCGATGGCTTTAGCCGAATCCGAGGCCTTTCTCGACGCTGTGGCTATGTGTGCCGTGAACGACAGGCGGGTGTCCAACTCCACCCCCAGATATCGAATGACTGGCTTCACCGGTATGGCGTGTCCCTCCACGTACAGTTGGGGGTCGTCGAATTTGTATTTCCTGGTCAGAACGACGGCCTCAGACTTTTGGGGAGCTATCGTGAGACCGTTTTCGCGCATCCAATTCGAGACGGTGCTCAGCGCTGGGTTCAACAGTTCTGCTGCGGATGCTCCGGTCCGAGAGGTTCCGATGACGGCCACGTCGTCGGCGAATGCCACCAGTTGAACTCCGGGTTGCATGTCGGTGTCAAGTAGTTCTTCGTAGAACACGTTCCATAAGGCAGGACCGAGTACCGAACCCTGTGGGACCCCGCACGTAACGCTCCTCGCTGTTTGTGCCTCTCCGACGAGGAGGGTCCTGTTCTCCAGATAGGATCGTATCATGCGGTTCAGGTGGGATGGGACCAGCCTTTCGCGGAGAGCGGCGTCGATCCGAGGCCACGGGGCGGTGTTGAACGCATTGCGCACGTCGAGGGATACGACTACGCACAGGTCGCGGTGTTGGACTGCGCCCGATGCGGCTCCCCGGGCTGCGCTGATTACGCGATCGATTGCGTCGTCGGTGGATCGTCCTTGCCGAAACCCGTACTGGTTCTCGGACCTTTGTCCGGTCGAGTCGAGGTGCAGGTTGAGTCTCGTCAGCAACAGTCGCTCCAGGAGCTTGGCCGCGGAGTTGAGCATGCATAGTGGCCTGTAGCTCGATGGCTCGAGGATCGGCTTTCCAGGTCCCTTGTGGAGAAGGACGAGCCTGGCGGTCTTCCATCGTGCAGGAAATTCGTTCCTGAGCAGGCAGCAGTTGTAGGTGTTCAGAAGAGCTTGTGGGGCGGTTTTGGAGACCCGGAGGAGGACCTCGTTGGGAATCCCGTCTGGACCCGTGGCTTTGCCCGCCGGCAGCCGTGTGCACGCTTCTCGCAGCTCATCGAGTGTAAACAGGTGTGCTTGCGGATCGCAGGGGTCGTCGATCAGAGGTTGCTCGAGTGACCATTCGGTTGCTGGAGGTTCCGGAAAGAGGTGATTGGCAATCGAGTCCTCCCTGCCGCGCGCTTCGACGCCAGGGCGGCGGCGGCCGATCTTCTTGGTCACCACCCTGTAAGGTAGGCCCCAAGGGTCGTCGTCGACGGCTTTGCACAGCTCGGCCCAGCTCTTGGCCTGGGCGTCGCGGATGGCGTTGCGTAGTTCTTTGCGCTTTTCCGAGTAAGCCAAGCGGTGGGCGTCTATCAGGTCTTGATTTTCGTGCCTCCGAGCGGACCGTTGGAGCGCTCTTCGTAGCTTGATCGTGGTATGT
This sequence comes from Macrosiphum euphorbiae, assembly GCA_949089665.1. Taxonomy (NCBI): domain Eukaryota; kingdom Metazoa; phylum Arthropoda; class Insecta; order Hemiptera; family Aphididae; genus Macrosiphum; species Macrosiphum euphorbiae. The sequence continues at coordinate 8,274 of CARXXK010000417.1, read as the reverse complement.
CGGTGCGCGGCCAGATCCCTTGACCACCAGTGAGCTTCGTTTCTGCCTGCTCTGCGAGGGACCCTAGGGGGCATGCAGGAATTACAGGCCGCCTCCAGGTATTCGATCAGTTGATCGGCTGCCTGAGATGCGGTGGTAGTGTCGTTGACGTCGGGTTGAGCCGTGTTAGCCAGGTGAGTGGCTAGAGCGACTGGGTCCAGCTGACGGAATGACCAACCTATTGCATGGTTGCCCCCAGTATCGTCCACGTCGGGAGTCGGGTCGATGGTAAACTCGATGTAGCGGTGATCGCTGGCTGACTCCACGTCTTCCAGGACTCTCCATCCGCGTATGGCGGCGGGTGCAACGAGGCGTGAGAACGTGATATCGATGATCGTCTCTGCATTGATCCGCCGGTAGGTGCCCGTGTCGCCGGTGTTCTCGACGCTCAGCCCAAGACTGGCAGCGAGGTCGGCCAGCTGCTCGCCCCTCCGGTCGTTGCGCGCCGAGCCCCACTCTTGCGACCAGGCGTTGAAGTCGCCGCCGATCAACACGTGAGTTCGGAAGTCGCACTCCCGCACGGACTGGTGGATTTCGTCGAGAAATGTTGCGAACTGTTCATTGGGGACGTTGCGGGAGGTGTAGCAGCTGTATATCCTTAGCCCGCGTCCCTGGATCCAGGCGAAGCCCGAACCGGACCCTTTCGATTCGGGGACGAAGTCCGCTGAAGCCGTGAGGACGACTGCGCAGGAGTGATCGTTGCTGACTGTCCATCTGTCGTCGCGTGCTGGACTCCAGTTTTGTTCGGAAACAAGGAGGACGTGGGCTCTCCTTTCGGCCGAGGTCTGCTGCAGAAGGCTCTGGGCGGTGGCACTCCGTTGTAAGTTTATCTGTATGATGTGCATCATATTCGGTTCTTTATTGAGTTCATCTCTGAGATGGCTTTCCTTCGGGCGGCGCAAGCCCCGGAGCCGGGCTTGTGCGGCACGCGTGGGGCCTTGATGCGGTCGCAGGCGACGCACAGGTCCGCGCCCTCGGTGCATGTGGCCTCGGTGTGTCCGTTCTGTCCGCATCTTCGGCAGGCGTGAGAGAGGTCGGTGCCGGTGCACTGCCGCGTGGCGTGTCCATAGCCGTGGCAGCGGTAGCACTTTGTCGGCTCCGGTCTGCGCGGGCGGACCCGGCACTGAGTCCAGCCGACGCGGACGGAAGTCAGACTCCGACCGATGGCGATGGGCACTGTTGCGGTGGCCATTTGGCGGCTGTCCCGCGTGGCCCACAGGCCGGTTATCTTGATCTCGTCGGCCGTGATGGGTTGGCCGTCTGGCGTGCTCTTGAGGATCGCGGCGAGGACCTCATCCCTGGTGGTAACCTCGTCGAGGTCAGTAATTTCTATTTCGGCGGTGTGCCGGAGCCTGGTGACCACGGCTCCTGCCATGTTTTCGGCGAGCTTGTCACGGATGGCTGAGGTGGCAGCAGTGGCCTTTGCGCCCTTGGTCAGCTCGACGAGCAGGTCGCCTTTGAGCGTTCTCCTCATTGAGGTCACGTGGGTTCCGAGTCCTTCGAAGTCTATTTCGGTGCCCCTGACTTGGCGCAGGGTGTCTGCGTAGGACTTGCCTTCGGGGACCTTGACGAGCACAGCGGCTGGTCTCTGGACGATTTTCCTGATTTGCTGCGGTCTCGGGGCAGGCGGCTTCTTGGTTACCTTCTGGACCAGAGTGAAGGGGACTTCTTCATGTTCGACCGATCGGTTTCCTGAGTGTTCGGGTTGATCGGTTGGCGGGACTTCAGGGACTTCGTTCCTCTGAGCCGGAGGTTTGGCCATGGGGGTCCTTGCGTCCAGCTTGGGTTTTTGGTTATTCCTCCTTCGACGACCGTTGCCGTTGGCCGGTTGGCCGGTTTTTCCGGCGGGCTGGGAGGAAGTCGTGGGCTTCGGTGCGTTGGCGGCAGGAATGTCGATGTTGGGATCGGTGGCGGTGGAGGCATCTTTTTGGCCGGGTGGCGGCCGTTGATCCTTGTCGAGCAGTTTCAGAGCTTTGCAAACTTGCTCGAGTGCTTTGGTGACTTTTGACAGGCAGGGGCCGATGTAATCCTCGGAGTAGAACTCGTCCGCGAGGCTCTGTACGAGATCACAGGCATATTCCGTGGCTCTGGTGGCTGCGATGAGCGCGTTGCCGGAGTCTGAGGTGGTCGGTGTTTTGGTTGTTGTCGAAGTAGCGGTGTTGGGCGTCTTCTTCTTCTTCGTCTTCTGGACCTGGGAGTCTGCGGCCGGGGAGCTGGCTTGCTTCCTCTTGTGATGAGGGCCGTGGTCGGAGAAGGCGTCCATTTCCCAGTCGTCTGGGACGGAGGACGGCATGGCTGACTATCCTGAAAAAACGGGGTCGCGAGGGCCAAGGGAAAAAAAAAAAAAAAAAAAAAAAAAAAATTTTGGGGGGGGGGAACCTAACCTAACCTAACCTAACCTAACCTAACCTAACCTTTTTTTTTTTTTTTTTTTCAGTTTCAACCGACGGCGTCGCGGGAACAGCTTTCGCATTACTTCCGCGACGCCGCCATCGTTTATTGACAAAGACAAATATTAATACATACGTGGGGGGTAGACGGGACAGTTCCCCGACTTACCCCCCTCTATACATGACATATTAATAGCATAACATTTTTACATTTTACGGATGTTGAGACGTCACCTTTTGGCGGGCCGACCGGAGTCCGCCGCCCTAGTGCTCTCGTTCTGCAATCCTATTGGCGGGCCGACCGGAGTCCGCCGCCCTTGAAGCCTCGTTCTCTTCGGTTGTCCAGCGATGCCGTGATCGTCGTCCCTCCCGTGGTGTCACAGGTGGGGGGGATGAAGAACGTGGTCGGTGACACCTCCGACGTTTCGCAAGCGAATTGCGGGGTGAAGCTGACCGTTCTTCATCGTTTGTCCCATCTGGCGACTAGCCATAGTTCTGCTCCTCTCGCTCATCCTCTTCCTTCGTTCCGAGGATTGAGTCAAACATTTCTACGAGCTGCAGTCGGTTCGTTTGCGCTTGCGCCAGGAGTCTGGATCTGCAAACTGTATCGTCCGGTAGTAGGTCGGTTGGAGGACCGCATAGGATGTCCTCGACGTCCCCGGGCTCTGGTGGGCGTCGGAGGATCCTGGTCAAGACAGCGCGTTCGTCCTCCCACCTAGGGCACGCGAAGAGCGTGTGCTCTGCCGTGTCCTCCGGGTACATACAGTACGTGCAGTAGCTGTCTGCGGCCCGGTCCCTGTCGTGCAGATATTTCCTGAAACACCCGTGTCCGGACAGGGCCTGAGTCAGGTGGTACGATAAACCGAGGGGTGGCCTCGACAGCCAGCGACCTACGTCGGGGAGTAGCCTGTGCGTCCACCTGCCGTTTTGGGAGCGGTCCCATCTGGACTGCCACGCGCGTGTGGAGATTTCCCTCTCCTGCTTCCTAATCGTAGGAGTGGCGGTTGCGTCATCTTGGTCGTTGAGCCGAAGACGAATTCTTGCCCTCTCGTTTGCCAGCAGGTCGGCTGGGATCATAGACGACAGCAGCGAGGAGGCGTCCGCAGAGACGGTCCGGTAGCATCTGGTGATCCGAAGAGCTATTTTCCTTTGGGCCCTCGCCATTTCGGCCCTGTTTTTCGCCGTCTTGGTGCCCCGAGAGGCCCACATCGGGGACGCGTACAGCATCTTGCTGTTGACAACGGTGGCAATAAGTGACCTTTTGCTCTGCGAAGGTCCGCCCAGGTTTGGCATCAGCCTGCCTATTGCCAGCGCTGACTCAGTGGCTCTCTGGGAGGCTTGCTGGATGTGTTCCGTGAACGATAGCCGCGAATCCAGTTGCACGCCGAGGTAACGCATGGACCGCTTCACAGGTATCGCGTGTCCGTTGACGAACAGTTCTGGATCCGTGTATTTGTGCTTGCAGGTGAGAACCACTGCTTCGGATTTCTGAGGAGCGAGTGTTAGCCCGTTTTGCCTCATCCAGATTGACACCGTTTCTAGGACTGGGTTCATCAGGGTTGTTGCTGCCTGGCCGGTCCTCGCGATCCCCAGGACGCACACGTCGTCAGCGAAGGCGACGAGTTGGACGCCTTGGGGCATTTCCAGGTCTAGAAGTGCATCGTAGAACACGTTCCAGAGAGCCGGCCCTAAGACTGAGCCCTGGGGGACGCCACACGTCATGTCTCTCCGGAGCAGAAGTTCGCCGACTAGGATGGAGCGGTCCTTGAGGTATGATCTGATCATCGAGATTAGTCGAGGGGGAACCAGTTTTCCCCGGAGCGCGGCGTCAATCATAGGCCACGGAGCCGAGTTAAAGGCGTTCCTTACATCCAGCGAGACGGCAACGCAGATATCCCGGTGTTGGACGGCTCCCAAGGCTGCACCGTGGGCCGTCTCGAGTAGCCGCTCTATGGCGTCTTCCGTTGACCTGCCGGACCGAAAGCCGTACTGATTTGGGGATCGGCGGCCCGTGCGGTCGAGGTGCTGGTCGAGCCTTGACAGCAGCAGCCTCTCCAGCAGCTTGCCAGCCGAGTCTAACATGCAGAGTGGCCTGTAGCTGGTTGGTTCTGTCGTTGGTTTTCCAGGTCCTTTGTGCAGGAGTACTAACCTTGCCTGCTTCCATTTGGTAGGAAAGGTGGTTTTCTCCAGGCAGGTGTTGAAGGCGTCGAGAAGAACGCGAGGCTTGAGAGCTGCTATTTTGGCGAGGACTTCGTTTGGGACGCCGTCTGGCCCGGTGCCTTACGGGAGGAAGTCTCTTGCAGGATAGTTGCAGTTCAGGCATAGTGAAAGGCCCAGTAACTTGTTCGTCATTCTCAGGATCCTCCGGAGGGAGCGGGGTGTGATGCCAGTCGGTGAGTGGGTGATTTGGGAAGAGGTGATCGGCTATTGTCAATTCTCTACCTCGCGATTCGGTTCCCGGTCGATTGCGGCCTATCCGCTTTGTAACGACTCTATAAGGAAGTCCCCAAGGGTCAGAATCAACGGCAGCGCAGAGATCGGACCAGCTCTTGGCCTGAGCGGTTCTGATTGATGTTTGGAGCTCCTTCCTCTTGGTTTTGTATGCTTCGCGGAGAAGTTGCAGCTGTTCAGTGGGCTCGCGTCTTCGGGCTGCCCTGTGGTAGCATCTGCGTGACCTACTGTGCTCGGCGCGTAACGCTGCAATGGTTTCGTTCCACCAGTGCACCTGCTTCCTGCCTGCAGGAGGAGGAGCTCTGGGCGGCATACAGGAGTCGCAGGCTGCAGAGAGATACGCGACCAGCTGGTCAGCCGCGTCGTCGGCTGTTGTAGTTGCATCGGTGTGAGGGGTTGGGAAGGCGGCCAGATGAGCGGTCAGGGCTACCGTGTCCAGGCGCCTGTAGGACCACCCTCTGAGTCGTTCGGCAGGATCGTGCCGTTCCTGGGCCCTTTGTAACCGGAATTTTATGTAGCTATGGTCACTCGCCGATTCAACATCGTCCAAGACCCTCCAGTCTGCAAGGGAGAGGGAAGATCGAGGGCGGAGAAAAGTGACATCTATGATGGACTGCGCGTTCGACCTGACGTACGTGGGGACGTAGCCATTGTTACCAACGAGGAGGTCGAGACTCGCAGCAAGATCTGATAGTTGATCGCCTCTCTGGTCGTTCCTTGTTGACCCCCAACTGTGGGACCAGGCGTTAAAGTCGCCTCCAATGACGAGAGTGCAGTCGGGGTCTGCGGACCGAATTGACTGCTCGAGGTCGCCGAGGAAGGCCGTGTAATTTTCGCTGGAGTCGTTCTGGAGGAATAGCAGCTATAAGTTTCTGACGTGCGCGTCTGGATCCAGGCAAATCCGCGGCCCGAGCCTGAGGTGTCTGCAACGAATTCGGCGGTAGGCGTTAAGACGACTGCGCAGGTTCCGTCGGTGCTGACTGTCCATCGGTCATCCCGAGCTGGACTCCAGTTCTGCTCAGATAGGAGTAGCACCTGGGCGCCGATGGAGGCAGAGGTCTGTTGGGCCAGGCTCTGGGCAGTGGCGCTCCGGTGGAGATTTATCTGAAGGAACGTGATCATGTTCGGTTAGTGGCGTTCATCTCTGAGATGGCTTTCATTCGGGGCGGCGCCAAGCCCCGGATCCGGGCTTGTGAGGCAGCGTGGGGGCCTTGATGCGGTTACAGGCGACGCACAGGTCCGCACCATCGGTGCATGTGACCTCGGTGTGTCCGTTCTGTCCGCATCTTCGGCAGGCGTGGGAGAGGTCGGTGCCGGTGCACTGCCGCGTGGCGTGTCCGTAGCCGTGGCAGCGGTAGCACTTTGCCGGCTCCGGTCTGCGCGGGCGGACCCGGCACTGAGTCCAGCCGACGCGGACGGATGTCAGACTCCGACCGATGGCGATGGGCACTGTTGCAGTGGCCATTTGACGGCTGTCCCGCGTGGCCCACAGGCCGGTTACCTTGACCTCATCTTCAGAGAGGGGTTGGCCGTCCGGCGCGCTCTTCAGAATCGCGGCGAGGACCTCTTCTCTGGTGGTGACCTCGTCGAGGTCGGTTATTTCAATTTCGGCGGTGTGCCGGAGCCTGGTGACCACGGCTCCTGCCATGTTTTCGGCGAGCTTGTCGCGGATGGCTGAGGTGGCGGCAGTGGCCTTTGCGCCCTTGGTCAGCTCGACGAGCAGGTCGCCTTTGAGCGTTCTCCTCATTGAAGTCACGTGGGTTCCGAGGCCTTCGAAGTCTATTTCGGTGCCCCTAACTTGGCGCAGGGTGTCTGCGTAGGACTTGCCTTCGGGGACCTTGACGAGCACGGCGGCTGGTCTCTGGACGATTTTCCTGATTTGCTGCGGTCTCGGGGCAGGCGGCTTCTTGGTTACCTTCTGGACCAGAGTGAAGGGGACTTCTTCATGTTCGACAGATCGGTTTCCTGAGTGTTCGGGTTGATCGGTTGGCGGGACTTCAGGGACTTCGTTCCTCTGAGCCGGAGGTTTGGCCATGGGGGTCCTTGCGTCCAGCTTGGGTTTTTTTATTCTCCTCTTCGACGACCGTTGCCGTTGGCCGTTGGGCCGGTTTTTTCCGCGGGCTGGGAGGAAGTCGTGGGCTTCGGTGCGTTGGTGGCAGGAATGTCGATGTTGGGATCGGTGGCGGTGGAGGCATCTTTTTGGCCGGGTGGCGGCCGTTGGTCCTTGTCGAGCAGTTTCAGAGCTTTGCAAACTTGCTCGAGTGCTCTGGTGACTTTTGACAGGCAGGGGCCGATGTAATCCTCGGAGTAGAACTCGTCCGCGAGGCTCTGTACGAGATCACAGGCATATTCCGTGGCTCTGGTGGCTGCGATGAGCGCGTTACCGGAGTCTGAGGTGGTCGGTGTTTTGGTTGTTGTCGAAGTAGCGGTGTTGGGCGTCTTCTTCTTCTTCGTCTTCTGGACCTGGGAGTCTGCGGCCGGGGAGCTGGCTTGCTTCCTCTTGTGATGAGGGCCGTGGTCGGAGAAGGCGTCCATTTCCCAGTCGTCTGGGACGGAGGACGGCATGGCTGACTATCCTGAAAAAGCGGGGTCGCGAAGGACAGGAAGAGAAAAAAAAAAAAAAAAAAAAAAAAAATTTGGGGGGGGGATTTCGGTTTTTTTCCGTTGGGGGGACCTCGTCCGAGAGGTGCCTCTGGGCCTTGTGCCCGAGTCCTGAGGTCGTGGGACCTTTGTGGCCGGAGTTATTGGCGTTTTAAGAAAACGGGGTGAGGGGAAAACTTTCGCGTGGGGGTGGGGGCCGCTGCCCCAGCCACGTGGCTGTTTTCCGCAGCGCTCTCCTGTCAGCAGGGGTGACGACGGATCTGATTCGGCAGACAAGACCCTCCTAGCCCAAAAGGGGGTGGAGGAATCCAACTTTGAACTTTCGTACTACGGACTTAGGTTGGCCTGCGGGGGCAAGCGTTTCTCGCTAGCGTCAATTTTTCACTACTTGCGTACTAGCCTGCTGCTGCGTACGGTTTTTCGCTTAGCGTGCGTTTTTTTCGCTACTTGCGTTGTTTTATCCCTACTTGCGTGCGTTTTTTCCACTACTTGCGCCGTTTTCACTACTTGCGTACTAGCCCGCTGCTGCGTACGGTTTTTCGCTTAGCGTGCGTTTTTCGCTACTTGCGTTGTTTTTCCCTACTTGCGTGTGTTTTTTCACTACTTGTGCCGTTTTTTCACTAATAGCGTACTAGCCTGCTGCTGCGTACGGTTTTCGCTACGGGTGCGTTTTTTCCCTCTTGCGTTGTTTTTTCCCTACTTGCGTGCGTTTTTCACTACTTGCGCCGTTTTTCACTACTTGCGTACTAGCCTGCTTGCTGCGTACGGTTTTTCGCTTAGCGTGCGTTTTTTT